>CACRXP010000099.1:1136845-1170517 GCA_902702965.1 Spirometra erinaceieuropaei
GGTTTATGCCCACGGAAGTCGCACACCTAATGACTCCAGTTCCTCCGAGAAAAGCCAGTTAGGTTCTCATTAGTTTCGTTAATGTCAGCCTGCTTTTTGTCAAACTCCGTCTTAGTCCAAATCGGTATGTCGGTCTACTATTAAAATAGGTCTAGCGTAAAAACAGTTCTTTTACCGCAGTCCCAATCGTTCAGATGAATCTATTAAAAACTTTCTTGGGGTGTGACCAGTTCAGGCCGTGCTGGGTTTTTCTACTGCTTCCATTCAAGAGGCTGTAAAATGTCCGTAGTCGCAGCCCAGCAATATTTTTTCTTTGGTATGCTGGCCTACATAAACTTATACCCATCCGTACGCTGTCATAGTGTAGTGCCATTGGTCTGCGGCATTGGCATAGTACCCTCGAGGTAAGTACTCCTTTTGCCAATACTGCATACGGTGAGACGAATTAATTACCTCCTGGGTTTGTCTAACTGCGTCCACCCCTTTCTGCGCGGTTTGCTCACTTGCGGTCTGCAAACGAAATAACTAAGGATATTTATTCATCCGGATTGTATACGGCCGCTTTCAAAACCCTCGGGACTGCGCAATCACTTCACTTACACTTCTTCTTCAATTGTATTACCGATTATCGTGCCCATTTCTTCGTTTTGTTCTGTGCTCTTGTATCGATCACCATAATTTTCTTTGAACATTTTCCAGAGCGACTTTAGCAATGCGTTCCCGTTTCCTATTGGTTGCCAGCTTTCCTGTTGGATTTGTTCCTCGTACTGTATACTTTAACGGTTTCCACAAACTGTTCTAAGTAGCCTTTTAAATTCGATGTTACGCATACAAATTTCACCTGTTTTAAAGTACCTTCGCTTATTCGAATATGACTTCCTTGCCTTCCTACATTTTCGCCTTTCCATTGGCCTACCCTAAGGCCCCACCCGCAAAACCCCTCTTACCACCATTCCCTCATTGCAGGCGCCTAGGGTTTGCCTATCGCCAGTGGAGTTGCAGTACCAAACCCGACCATCCTTTGTCCTTCATTACGCGACCGGTCTTTATTTCGACCTACAGCCGTTTAGTGCTAACATGCGTGCACTCGTGCCGAGCTTTCTGGCTTGTCAGTCAATCTCGTTCAATCGGCCAGCCGCAGAGCTGGTATGGACAGCAGCCGTGGCATGCTTCGGGAGCTCAGAGGCACGACGGTTCGACCATCGTTGTCGACGATGTCCACCGTGTGCTCCACAACAAGATGATGCAGGCACGGTGAGTTAAGCAGGCCTTAATTTACAGTGAATGTGGCCTTGCGGAGCATGTACCACACCCTCTCCTCCTCCACCTGGACCCGGTTTCAAGACAGAGTCAAGAAGATTGGAGACGAAGGAAGGCGCCGGTGGATGGCACGGTCGGTCCCGCACCTTGACGTCCCACTCCACACCCTCTGGTTCACACAGTAAATGATCAGGATTTTAGCCAACAACAAAAGGGTGACTGGCGCGGCCGGGGCCGCACCTAGGCGTGCTGTCCTGCCTGGCACGGATCTCACCGAATAAGAGTGCCATAAAGGTCACAGGTCGCTGCAGCCTGACTCCCAGACCACCAGTCCGCTACTCCACACGTGCACACACACAACTGGGAAGACTGCGTGGACTGAGTTGGGGCGTCAGTCAGCAGCCTTCCAAGCCCCAGCGCTTGACATGCCGTGATAATCTCAGATTCGAGTCACACATACAGCAACGAAGCAGCGTGGAGACGAAACCCCCGCTTGCATGGGAGCTCAGAGGTACGCAGGCCCGCGGACGGACACGTGCAGACCCAGCCCAGCGCGCTCTTTGCTTGGACTGGGCATGCTGTGGCCTGCTGCGCTGATGCTGACAAAGACGACGTGGCGGGGTGTGAGGGCGATGGAACAGAATTAACTCCGCGCGAATGGACACGAGGTGGGCGTGCGATTATATTTTCAGCGGACAGGCTGCTTGTAAAGCCGTTGTTCTTCTAAGACAATTTTGGCGAAATAAGCAGATTTTCGGGTGAAGCCATGATCACTCTGTGCGGACGATGCAAGTTCATCAGTTTGCTCAGTTGTTTGGCGCGGTATCCTTTTACGGCTGAATACATTTCTGCCAGCGGCACTGCATCGACCGATCAAAAGCCTGGGTTGCATCTGCAGACGCGAATTTCGCGTGGGTTACTAAATATGTCCAATAACTGCGGCAGGGTGATAGACACTAAATTCTTGTTGTCATCTTCTAAAGAAAGTACGAGAAGACTTTTGACAGGAAAAAGTTTAACAGAAATCTCCCGAGGCACCAAAAGAGAAAATGTAGATTTTTGGAAAAGTAGCAATTAAAGTATTCGAAAAAAGGGAGTAAGACGAAGCTAGAAGTCAATAAGGTCAATCGAAGGGCACGCCAATAAAGAACCAGAAATCTTATCTGCTGCTTCAGTAGCACTTATGAAAGCACCCTGGACAGTACCCAAGTAGTCAAGCCTGTAACCATCTCCGGCAAAGTGCACCTGCCCAGCTCCTGCAGAAATACTGGAGCACAACTCTGTTTCCCGGGTCTTGTTAAAACCCACAAGCGCCGTAGCGAAGGCTCCCCCCGCGAACGCATCCTCGTTCCAACTGATAAACTTTACCTCCAACGGCTTCATTGCAATGTCAGCCTTCTCGGGATACATTGATGCCAGAGCAGAACCTACTTCGGCGGCCAATTCATCAGCGGACATTTTTGAACAAATCTCAGCCCAGTAGCCAGACACAGCTGTCCATAAAACACCTCCAGCTTCGAAACCCGACATAAAATTACTAAGATTCTGCCAATATGAAAACTTTCGTGCAGGATGCGAGTCAATGAAGCCGCATTTCTCACTGACCGGTTGTAGATCGTCGATTCGCAGAATCACATCTACTGGATCCCAGAAACACTCCTGGTAAGCCACAAGCACACGAGAGTAATTTGAAAGCTTCACCAAGCGAAGAGCTTCCTGCTTCTGAGTCGGCAATGGTGGATCGAAGGAGATGTGCGCATCGATGTTGGTGCTCAGTGGCGAGTTTAGGGGGAACAAGAGAGTTGGTGGCACCGTCACTAGAACATGCTTTGCTCTCCATTGCATTCGAACACCATTTGCTCGACCATGCACCTCAATCAAGTCGTCGGGAGACGTACCACGCCATATAACTGTGTCGACTATTGTCGAAAGACTTAATTTATTGGTGTCATTGAAGAGGTCAGCCTTTTTAGCTAGGTGCTCAATAACGCATTGATAGCCATCACCGTGAGACAGAACGTACTCAGTGTCCTCTTCATCTTCAAAGATACAGCAGACCTTTCCAGAGTACGCAGATGCGTAATGAGAGGCAAGTCCGTTGTAAAGGTCGTTACGCAAGACGTCGAATGTTCGCTCTAAGTGCGAAACCGGATTCCAGCCACACGCAGTCATAGCCGCCGTTTCCGATTGGTCAGTGGGAGGAATACTTAGAGTGGACAACTTATGCAGGGCTTCGTGGTGTTTAGCAGCAACAGCAGCAAACTGATAAGCAACGTTTTCACCAGAAGAGGCAAGTCGGGCGGCAAAGGAACGCTTTCCGAATCCAGAGTAGTCAGGTGGATGAACCGGTAACTTCAAGTGTTTCACTAACCGGGAAATTGGATTATTGATGTCCCCATGGACGTACATAGGGCCGGTGGAGAGCTCAACGCCCCGAAATACGGTAGTGGCGACACGACCACCAATTCTGTCTCTTGCATCAAGAACCAGAATGTCACTAACATTTGCCTGCTTCAGTCGCATGGCCGCGGTAAGGCCAGCAACGCCGGCACCAATTATGAGCACATCGACGCTGCGCTCCATTGCCAGAAATCTAAATGAGGAAAAGACAAATTGCATCAGTAATTTTAGAGGTATATTTGGCATCGCATTATGAATTGTAGTTAGCGGTAATAATGACAAACGAACAACAGTCAGGTCATCATACAGGCCTCCGTGAAAGGCCTGGACGAATTCCCAAAACTTGACCTAGCACTAAGGATAGTAGTAAATAACTCGTGAGAGGTACTCAACTAATAAGTCAGTCTACTTTCTAATAGAGATGATAGAAACAGAGACAGACACGAACCGCCGACGGCTCCAAATTGCTTCGGGTTGTCCAACTACCTGGGTTTCCTTGGTGCCCTCACCGGCTGTGCGATTATTCGACCCCTTTTAATTCTGTCACCAATATAGTCAGAGATACGTTTATTGAAATTGTAGAGCGAATTTCTCAGGCGTCGTGTGAGTCAAAACAGCAGCCAAAATCATGGTCTCTTTCAAGGCGACCTCGTTATTCACATCCATCCCCTGAAGTTGACGCAAGTCGCGTTCAAGAAAGTTGGGGGTGCATAGGATGAATTCAAGCTCACTGTAGCAACTGGAAAGCAAAATAGCACGCGCGGCCCGATAGCTCCATGGCAGTTTGTGCGGAATGGCTATCCGAGGAGTTAATAAGTTGATACCTGCGTGTTCGCCTCCGGAGGACCCAGACAGAAACACCACCGCACATATGGTTTGCTCTGCGTACAGTAAGAGCGTTACAGAGGCGAGCGACCTCATTGTTGCGGGACTGGGTGTAGGAGTTCCGCACCGGCCCAAAGATACTACTAACATCAGAGTCAAGAAAATAAAGGACTAATTAGACCTCAGGCAGCGGTCTGTTGTGGTTTAGTGCACCCCGTGCCTAAGCTGTCCGTGTAATTACACAGGTCGGACCGAGCGCATGCTTAAATCGCGTATACACGAGTATAAACTGGCGGTGGGACGGTGTTGTGAATTATCGCAAATGGCTGCCCGCAAATTCCAAACGAATCACGAGTTCAACTTCGCAGCTGCCATGATCACCGTTCATGCGGAAACAAGAAAAATCGAGAGTTGGTTGAAACCTGGGCCTCTAATGAGAATATAGTCGATGGCTTGATCTGGCGCCGGCATACTGAGCACTGCGCAGACCTTTGGCACAAGTGGTTGATTGGACAATAACCCCCTATAACTGTCACCTTTTCTGCTGGTGATGGTAACAGTGGTAGTAGCAGTAGTAGTGGTGGTGGTGGTGGTGGTAGTAGTAGTAGTAGTAGTAGTAGTAGTAGTAGTAGTAGTATTAGTAGTAGTAGTAGTAGTAATAGTAATAGTAATGTCAGCCCGAAGGCAGACTCCCGCGCCAGATCGAAGGCTAAACGTGAAGTTTTGAGGTCAACAGTCCGAGTCCATCTCAGAATGCAAGTTGCATGGCTGCGCGAGTTTCGCACTTTTATAGTACGGGGTGGAAAAGAATTGCTATTTAGTACAGACCCTTGCTACCTCAAATAAGTACATTATGAAGTCAAGCATTCGTCAATAGGTAAAGGTCACCGTGAGTTCAGGCCCCGTGCACAAAGCAATCAAAACGAATCTGTTCAGGCTTGCAGGGAGTCAGATTGACGAAAACTATATACCATGCAAAGATCGGGTGCATAAAACGTTGAATGGCATTCAAAGATTAATGTCTTCATTGTCTACCTCGGTAGAGGAAGAAGTGAAGAGTAGTATTGACGGCTGGTGCCTGATAACAGTCGTACAGGGCGGAATTTTGTGCAACTGCTTCTGCATGACGAAGTCAACAGCAACTGGTGGTATAGTGGTGGCCGTAGTAATGGTGCTGCAGGAGGCCCTGATGGTGGTCAAATCTGACCAATCAGGACACTTTCAGCAGCATCCCAAAAGCCGATACTGGCGCTAACTTTCACAACGATAGGGCTATCCCGATGGTGACAAGAGATCCGAAAGGCCAATGCAAATGATTCTGAATTACTAATTAGTGAAGCCGACTAGAAGTTGTTTTCTCAATGGGTTTATAGCACCAAACTGAATGATACTTCCCGCAACCTAAAAAGCGAACAGTTGGGAATGCTAAATTGTTGCATTCGAAGTTCTAACGCTAAGGGGTGCCTTGTTATTTTTCAATTTCAATCACCTTGAAATCAACTGGAGTGCAAGTTAGTTTTTTAGAAAAGCGACCAGACGGCAACATTTCTTCTTATAGAAAAAGGCAAAATGCGTGCCGTCTTGTAAAATCGCAAACTTGACGGTTCACACTGTCGAAGAACTACTAAATAGTCACAAACAAAGTTGAATCCTGGAAAATCACAGAACGATTTGGATTACTAAATGTGCTTCGGTTTCCATAAGGCGTATTGTGATATCCCAAATGGACGTAAAGTGTTGGAATTGGGAGGGAAATATTACCGAAAAAGGACATGTGGAACTGCGGCTCATTCGCTGTCGTGAGAAGCCCGGCCCCAATCAAAACCCAGTCGATTCAGCACTTTTATAGGAAAAACCTCGTATTAATTGTTGTCTTAATTTGCCACTGTCGCGATAACAGGGGTTAGACGGAAGCTCTGGAAGAGAGTGCCCCAGTGAGGTGGTCTAACATCACTACTCAATTCCTGATAACATATAAAATTGGAAAAAAATTATAACAAAATTCTAAAAAGTTGCTTTTTTCAATCGAAATTGCGCAGTGTTTATCTGACCTGCGAGGAGGCGAACTCCTGGCAGTTGCGTCATACAGCAGAAGAGAATCGGCAAAATACGGGGCTGTTTTAAGTACACAGTGGAACTAACTCACTCACAAACCTTTTCTACATATCTTCCACTCAGGATCAGTAGACTCTAGTTTTCGAAAAAAACCACCTGCGATGAAAGGTACTATGAGGGTGAGGGAGTCCTCTGCCAAGACTGCCCAGCACTACGCCCTCCTAAGAGTCGAGAAAGTGCGAAGTTGATGGGGAATGAGATCACTGGTGTAGACTCTCATGCCAGAAGTTCAGTACACCACATGGGATACATTCACCCGTCAGGATGTCTCAACTATAAGCCATCATCCGTGAAAGCAGACGGCAACGCTCCAAGACCATCTATTTACTTAATTCGGAAATCTTTAAGTAGATATCAAATCTCATGAGCGCTGGAACGAAAATTTACTGGCACCCGGAAAGTCAAATAAAAATAATATGGAACGCCCAACGAGACTTCAAGGCGAGCGACGCTTAAATGGCGGTATCTAACGCATTTGCGATAGGAACCCGCCGAACCGGCTTGAAATCGCCGGGACAGAAGGTACATTTTATGAAAGAGGACTGAAAAGAGCTGCTTGACTCTTCAGAAGAAAGGCAAAATGCATATCATCTATTCAAATAGTAGACTTGTGGTTCCGCTACTGCATATTGCTACGACAAAGAAGGCTGCAACCTCGGATAAGAGAGCGATTTGGCCTACCAAATGTTTCCTTTTAATTAAACGAAAATGCATATGAAAAGCGCAACCGAGGCTGCACGTAATGACTGACATAAAATATGCGACCAGGCTAATTATTAAGTGTTAGGATACTCGCTTTTGGTTGAGCAAAATTTCACTTCACAAGTCACCACTTTAGCAGCATGTATTCTTTCATCGACTTTCGAATTTATGAGTTGAATCCTACTTCCCACAAAGCACACATCGAGACCTTACTGCATCTGCTATTTTGTGGGAACTTCCACTATAAGAACTGTGCCTGAAGGACGTAAGGAGTTAGATTTTGGGGCGTTTCCCGACGTTAAATGCTTATTCGGCTAGCTCAATATCGGGACATAGTGCGACGAAACATCCCAAGTGTAGTGGATATGGAAGCCTATCAGGCATGGTAACCGGGGCCCATATGGCTAACGATGCACATCAGGCCCTATGTACTTTATGTAATAGCTAACGTACTTTGTGAATTTTCATCACCGGCAAGTCGAAAACTTAAGTAGGAATCGACAGTTTCCGGCACTAGGCGATTTCCTTTGATAATAGCTATATTAGGCAAAGAATGTGTATAAGTACAGAGTGTCCTTTATAGGCTTTATAGGCTATCCGAAAATGGATACATTTGAGCCGAAATCCATCACCTCCAGTGGAATAACCACGTAATATTCATAAACTGCTAACCGGCTGCCAGTAGCATGCATTCGTTTTATAACTTTACCAAACCGACAACTTAGATACCAGTTAGAAGCCCAGACAAGTATATTGTTGACGTCCTATCAATGCATGACACAGCTGCAAAGTGTCCGGCTCATCATTCCGACTGATTTGCTCCAAATCAGTGCATTAATTACGGGGAAAATTCCTGTCGTTGGTGTATTCGAGAATGCAATTTACTGCAAACGGATAGTAAAAATGACGTTTTTTTCCCTTTACCCAGAAAATATGAGTACATGTGTGCAAGAGTCAGAACTCAACGGAAAAAGACATACTACTGAGGAAGTGATTTCTCAACAGTTTAGAGTCACGGAAATAGGTGAAAATACGATAACTCGGAAGCCAGCGTCGTAAGGTGCATGAATGAATTTCTAAGTACTTCAAGCGTAAATCAGTGCAGCAGCCTCGTCCAAGTAAGTGTTTGCATCTAAAAACACTCAGAAAGTTCAGTCGGCGGCCACAGTTGACGATGGCAACGAAATTCACAAAAAACCGATATAACAACCCAGGGGTAGTGTTTAAAGCATTAGACACAGTTAGCCACATTACGGTGCACCATCCCCTGTTGACGGGACAAGAGACGGCTGAGTTACGACTAGTAGAATGAATGGCCACACCAGCCCATTCCATAAAACATAAGCTGAAGGCAGGAATGGAAACATTAACCCCATTGGCGTAAAAATGCTGCAATAACTTTGACCGGCGAAACTTTGCTCCAAGGAACAAAGAACAGCGAGACTCTGGAAGCGTACATATTAAGTCAGTGTTTAGCGGAAAGGCCAGACTCAAGATCTTAATATTTCCAACACCTAACGCTCAACTATCACAGCACCGGACTCGTTTATGTCTAAAGGAATAGTCGCCCGACGTAGCTCCCAAGGCGGCCTGTGCCGTTGTGCTAGACCCTAGAGGGAAAGTGAAAATATATCACAGACGCTAAGGGGTCCTTTGTGTCAAGCCAGCCACTGAGAGTGACCACGTCCCCAGTCAATCCAACTGACCCTGCGGATGGGCTTAGCAGACCTATGCAGCATTTAATTCTCTCGTGGTCTATCGTTAATGTCGAAATCGCAATATTCCAGCGTCCAACGTTTAACCACCAGAGCTGCGGCCTTGTTAACGTCCACGGGAATATTCCCGCGACGTAGTTCCCAAGGCGACCTGTGGAGGAAATTAGGGGTCTCTTGTGGCAGGCCAAGCATTGTGAGTGATCACGCCTCCGATCAACGCGACTCGGACTTGCCATTGGTAGTTGTTGGGACGAGGACTTGACCCTACAGATAGTCTGAAAGGACCAATGCAGTGAAATCCTCCCGCTATAATAATCTTTCAAACTATTTGGAAGCGCTGAGTCATAGCCTAGAAAGTTCTACGGAGACGAGTAGCTCGGGCTTAAGTTGGGACGAGAGCCACATAATAATGACTTCTTCCAGATGTGGAATTTGTGACACAACAGTCACACATTTGAGATTTAAGGCATGAAAAAACGATTCGGGTATGTACAGATAAGTGCGTGTATGGCTTGACCCTAAAACGCGTCACACGGTAGATGCTCTGGACGCCCAGTTGCAGGCCCACGCCGCGCCAGCTGGGACCGAAGGTGCCCCTTCTTTCGTGTATAAAATCCTGGTCAGTATAAATTGTCGACAAGGGGGTGTGGTGGTACATCTAGGTGAGGTTTTCGCCATGCCAGCCACCAGCACCCTCTCTGCCACCGGGCTTCTTGATTCTGTCAAGACACTTGACTCAGGTGGGGGAGGAGGAGGAGGAGGAGAAAGTGTGATAGACGCAGCGGAAGTCTACTATCCCTGCAACCGGCTTTACTGGTAAGTCACCAATCCCTGCCCCCACCCTGTTGTGGAGCACACGGCGGGCATAGGAACGACGGTTGAACTGTCATTTGAATGGCACGCCCAGATGTGGGGTGCGCCACGTCACTTCCTGCACCCACACTTACCTTTCCTCATATCTTTACATTAGAGAGTGTTGGAGTCGGGAAGAGGGTGATGCTTCACAAGTCCCTGTCGCTAGAAAACAAGCAACTCCCGCACTACGTCCTTGGAACAGTGGTGGTCCTCATCGATGACGATGGATGAACTACCATTCCTCGCAACCCATTTCACAGACGACCGTGTCACGTACCTTAGTCCTGCGACACAGATCGTCGCAGTGAGCGGGAACATAGATCCTCGAGGCTTTCAATTTGCAATGACCAGCCATGGACTGGAGACAGTCTTCTTTTGCTAGCGCTAAAAATAGTCATTTTGAGTAGCATTGCATATGGACAGCCTTAACGACATCTATTATGGACCGTGAAATCATGGAGAAAATGGGCCCTGGCGGAAGAACTCGTAAAATAAGGACAATATTAGACAAAAGAAGGGGCGATGAGGGTGCTAAATGTGAAATAAAATTAAATCAGGGCATTGGATGGTTGGGACGGGTGTGGTGAAGGAAATAACTTAAAACAGCTGTTAGACAACTTTATTTACACAAAATGTAGGTAGGCAAAAGAGATTAGGAAACCGGCGATGATGAAACACTGGACGTGAGGTCTGTGAGGGCAGTTTTAAGACGAAGACTGGCTTCCCGAGGCGACAGGAGAAGAATTAGTTCGACCACTGGCATACCGGTCTGAAAGAGTGAAAACCATAACTAAGGGCGGTCCTCTTAGCCGCTAAATATCGGAGGGGTGTCGCACGAAGTGCATCAAGCGCCTCCATGGCTGGAGAAAGGTGGCTTCATGTGAACATAGCTAGAAATTAGCCCAGGATGATAAGACAACGTGGATTTTACGTTCTCTCTCTCGCTCTGCGTTCTTGACGGGTATAAGCATAAGTCCACAGGGACTCTGATCCACAACAAAAGTCCGCTGTGAGATGCGGACCCAGAAACTAATTCCGAATTTTTTGCTCGTTTGAGGTATCGGCAACTACGCATCGAAACAAAGAAAAAGATAGGAATGGTTCGCAAAGCTCTAGTTCGTAGATGCAAGACTTGAACATGTCCTACGTAATAACCAATCTTGAAGTTCTTTAAGTGATTTCTTGAAGGAAATGGTAGACTAAAGGGCCTGCGCAAACCCAACGAAGGAATATGGCACCTTGCAAATTGAGGAAAGACAAAAATCCTGGCCAGTGGGTACCTCACAAAGTAAAGGGACACCAGATGAGGATGAAAGTACGTTTTCGCTTTGACACGAATTTTTAGGCCAGAAAACGAATTTTGTGCTACAACAGAGAAAACTGAGGGCCGTGGCGTGAGGGAGGCGCACCTCCTAGAGCCATATCGAAGCCTGACAATCATCAGACAAAAGTCACCGTTTGATCAATCCCCTACACCTTCTCAGAATCTGGTAGTGTGATTACAGTACGGTCGTGTAGTGGCGGACTAGAAGTGGTTAACAAGAAACTGAGCATAGGAACCAAGGATGGTTAACAGAAAACGTCTCCTCCATCAGCAGGACAATGCCAGACAACACGTTACAGAATGGAGAGGTCGCCGATGCCATACTAAAGCTACGCAACAACAAGGCACTCGGAGAGGACGGTATACCCGCTGAAATCTGCAGGTCTTTTGTCGACACTTTGGCGTCCTGGCTCCAGAAGTGATTGAACAGGCGTGGAAAAACGAGGTTGCTCCAGAGGACTGTGGCTTAGGCACCCTTGTATCTATCCTCAAGAAGGGAGATAAGACAGGATGCGATAACTACCGCGGCATAAGCCTAATTGACGTTGCTGTGAGGAACTTCACTGTTGTCCTATTTAAGCGATCCCAGGCTGTGCGTGACACTAGGACGAGGCCCAACCAAGCCGGATTTCGTACTGAACGTGGATGCGCGGACCAGGTGCTCACGCTAAGGCGCATTCTCGAATTTTGTCATAACTATCAACAACCGGCGGCCGTCTGCTTTGTTGACTTTGCCGTCGCGTTTGATTCCGTCCATCGTGAGTTCCTATGGAAGATAATGGCACCAGATGGTGTACCGCCAAAAATCATGGCCATGATCAAGGCCTATAACCGCCCCACAGCCGCGCGAGTCCTGGTCCGCAACAATCCTTCCCAACCCTTGGTATTCGATCTGGCGTTCGACAGGATTGTATCTTGTCGCCCATTCTGTCCAACTAGGTTATTGACTGAATTCTCGGGAGAGTCGTACACGAAGGTGACGATGGTGAGTTTGCACTCGGATCCCGATTAACCTCGACTATGCCGATGATATTGTCTTGCACGCTTCAAGTTTTGATTATCTCCAGTATGCGGTGTCAAGGGTGAACGAGGTCGCTAAATCAGTCGGTTTATCCATAAACGCTGGGAAGACTAATGTGTTTTCAAGCTACATCCCTGACCAGGAGATGGCAGCTCACGGGATTGATGGCTACCAACTTAAAGAAGTGCTGTTTTAAATACCTCGGGGCGAGGCTGCTGCCGAATGGGCAGAGTAAGGACGACATTGTCTCCCGAATTGCTGCTGCCCGACGGGTTTTCTCAAGCCTTAGAAAATGTCTATGGATCCGACGCGACACCTCCATCGCCACTAAGATTCACGTGTACCGTGCATCTGTTCGGTCTGTCCTGCCCTATGGTTGTGAATGCTGGGCTGTGTGCGTGGAGGACGAGCGAAAACTGGAGGTATTTGACCACCACTGCTTGAGGACCATTCTTCGAGTGGAGTACACCGACTTCGTCTCAAATGAGACAGTCTGCGCTCGTTGCGACAACGTCGCAAGGATAACCCAGGCCATCCAAGAAAGGCGACTGAGGTGATTTGGGCATGTTCTTCGTCGTCCACCTCAGGTACTCAGTGTAACTGCCCTCGATCCGCACCACCACCCCATTGGAGGCGTCGAGGAGGGGGTCAACTCAAAACCTGGCTCGACACAGTTCGTCAAGGCATGGAAGTGGTTCTTGGATCTTCGGTCTCCGTCGTTGGCGAAGAGAATGGGTTGAACTGTCTAAATCTGCTGCCGCGGATAGTCGGGCGTGGAGAGGTACTGTTCGGGACATCATCGAGGCCGGCTATATCAGTCAAGATCGCAGCCGTACCAAGTACAAGCAAGTACAAGTGCATGAAAGGTAGTCGTTCCGTAGAGGATTAATGGGCTTAGGTAAATAAACGGTGCTTACACAATTTTTGTCGTTATGCGATTCCAAGTCTGTGGTTTGACTACTTACAGTTCCCACCCGTAGAACCTTTTCTTCTATCAAACCTTCATGACTGATGACCTGTCAGTCAACTTGATGGGCATATTGCTGTAAGTCGATCCAACCGGGAAAGGTGACTTCAACAAAGCAACTACGACCTGCGCAAGCATTAGGACAAAGAAATTGATCCCTATTGCAGTAACACATTCTATAACAAGCAAGCACTACATTCCAGGTCGCGCGGTTCGAGCCCACTACAGCATCGAAGTTAGCCATGGCATACTTAGAAGGGCGAAATCCATTGAACCCCTTAGACTACTTTTAAAAAGAGAAGCAACTCGTTAGATTTGTAGAATTTCAGAATGGAAATCAAATTCATGTGTGTATGGCAAAGGATAAGTCAGATCATCTAGGGAACTCAAATCTGTGGAAACACGATTCGTTGAAGGGTAGAAGGAAATTGATCATCTTGAACGCTTAAGGTGGATGCTCCTTCTAGACAGAATTACCACTGTAAATAGTCGAACATTAACACAGGTCGGACAAAGAGACAAAAGAACTTTATGAAAAAAAGCATTCCCAAGGAAACTTTCAGGCTAAATTGCATACATCTTATGCGGCATGAAGTGGTTAGAAGAGCGATAGGCAAGTCAAAGAGCTTATGGTCCAACAAAAAGCAACCTACTTCAGAGCCCGTCAGGCAGGCCCTCAAGGCTTTCATGGTTAACTTCTTCGGTAGAACTCCCCAGTCAAATGTACCATCAAGCAAAGCAGCCAAGTCACCCTCCTTGACGTTATCGTGGCCTTTCATGGCATCCAGGGTAGCCGCGAGTGCAAGTACTGATTGCGTAAAGGTGGACCAGCTCTCGGTGTGACATCTTTGGGCATGGAGGGAGGGACTGGCAGCGAGGATGCAGTCGGCGGTTGGCCTTAGCCAGAGGAACCTGAATTCCCCACTGAGATCAGACAGACAGGAGACGCGGCCTCGCAAACGCCAGAGCATTTGTGCCAGCCACTTGTCATCCCCCAGAAGAGGACAGCTGCGAAAAATGGCGGACAGGAGGCATTAAGAAAAAACGGAGGATAGCTAACTTCACACTGGACCTATGGCTGCAGTTCTGGTGCCTTAGTGATATTCTGTCTATCGCTGCTGCCAGCGCGTTGGTAAATTGCGCGTGAAGAGGCCAACAGTGAGGTAGGCCTTCGTCACACCTGCTCACTCGGACCCTCCGCATCTGCCATGCTTAAGTAGAAAGACAGAGTCAAAACGGCATTAGATGGCGCGGGTACAGTGGCCAGCAAGGCTGAATCCAGGGCTATGCATATCGCAACTGTGCTGGTCCCTAGTTTCTCACAGACCGATCTTCAATGAGGGAGCCTCGGGTAAAACAGAGGTGGCAGCGCCATAATGACTACATTTAGAAAACACCACTGCTGCCTGAGCCTCAGTCCAGAGGAAAGCCGAGTTATCCCCTGCCAGTTGGTAACCTCAAAATAACGACTATGGTTATTTATTGCCAGTAAACCAGGTGCTGGATCCTAGCCAGAATGATCGCACTCTCACAGTAGTAGGCCTAAAGCAGGCCAACTAGGGGAAGATAGTGAGTAATCCACTATTGACAAGCAGTTTTGGCGCCCGTCTAGACTCAAATGATACCCTCACGGCAATTCAAATATCTCACAAACCTGTCAGGAAGGCAAGGTAACCAAAATGACAAAAAGGAGTCCTCGTGCGTAAACCCAATTGAAAGACTGAAACTTACATGGACGTCTTAGGTGATATAGCGAGTGCCGAGCTGAGGAAGGAGCGCACTTGGTGACAGATGTTCACCTCGCTTTCAGGTTGCTGAGACTCCTCCTCCTCCCCAGAATTTAGTAGGGCTTTTTCCACAAAACGGTCAAAGTGTGCTCTCCCGCACTGTTGTAGGAGAGGAAGACTGACACGGGCGTGATGGCGTGCAAGAGAGGACAGTTCAAACTGTAGATTGATAAGAATGAAAAATTCAAAGTACGTTACTTCGGTGCCAGTACACGGAGGGTGAAAAATGCAGACTGCAAAACACAATAATCATCGACAGAGAAATCACATAAGCGGAAAGGCTTTTGCAGAATATACATGGGGGGAGATGCTGTAAAGCATGATAGGCCAGCGCAGAGGCATCACAAAGAAGAGCGGCGATAAGTCACAGCTTGACTAAAAACAGCGGTTAGTTCGGTTAGCAGTGGAATAGACAAAAACAGTCGAGAAAGAGAGCCAACTGTACCATATCACACGCAGAACTAAGTAATAGACACAATACACATTCTAGAGGTCAAAAAGTCGAAGGGACTTACAAATGGGAGCAACTCTTCAATGAGCCTTCCGGGCTCCCATTGAGTGTGACTGTGTAAAGTCTGCTGGGAAACGGTATTCGCACTGGGGAAATCGGATTCGGACGGTGGGGCAAAGAGGCCTCCTGTGGCTGAGATCCAAGTAAGAATGGCGGATGGCAGGTAGCCAGCCTGTCGTAGATTAGAAACAAGACTCACGTCTAGCGGATCAGACAGGCGTTTAGAAAACTTCTTCCCGGAGCTGAAATGTGTTAAGTTGAAAAGAAATGTTGCCAATGGATTGCAGACTTGTGCCACTCGACGCATACAAATAATTTTGCTCCATTATCTGGGGAAAAACACTGATACCTACATAAAGGCCCTAAACCAAAAGGCTGGTCGAGGAGTTCCAGTGCCTTCAAACAGTTTAGCCTGGAAAGAGAAGAACATTCGGACGAAAGCCATGATAACTAAACCTATACTCATTTTGCTTTTCGCAGCTCTACACAGAAACGCGGAACGATTTTTAGTAGCTCGATTTCACAAAAGAAATGTAATGTTTCGGCCGGGACTTCAGCAGGCAGTAATCACTCGAAGCATTTAAATATGCTTGGCTTGAATACGATGGGAAGCTCCGTCCAGCGCGAGCAGGCGAAGATCCCAGACAGATCTGGCTGACTTCCAGCCAGCACGTACACTGAGGGCGCCCTTGGTGTAATAACTCCGGTTTGTTGGGGCATCGTTAAATTTCGCCGGGTTAAGTAAAATACTCGGTGCATGCAAATTGATGTTAAACGAGTTCAGTTCAGTTAAGTTTTATTAAGGTAAATACAGGCGAGCGCCATTGAAATCCATATTGGTTAAAAATCGTTTGAAATGGGCACTGATAAGTGGAAAGTTGAAAAAGATATTTTGTGCATAATTGCATGTGAAAGGCAGGCAGTTTCCAGCTATTCGAAAAATAGTGATCACTAACGGCTACTCGCTCATTGTAAGTAGTATAAACATATGCAAGTTGGGTGGCGGGTTATGTGACTGAGTGTGTGGCTTGCAATCGGTAAGCTTGATACGCGTCGAGTCTACACTTAAATGAGTCCACAGAAGAGAGTACAACATCAGTAGGCAGGGCATTCCACGTTGCAACCACTCTGTTACTGAAAAAGAACTTTCGTCCATTGATCCTTGCTTTATCTGTGCGTAGTTTTAGGGGATGACCGCGCAAAGTAGGAGTGTTAGCTTGAGCGAAGTAATCACTGGGATCTAAACAACAGCCTAGGCCGTTTATAATGCGGAATGTAAGTATAAGGTCACCGCGTAGTTGCCTGTAGGAAGGGGGAAACAGGTTGGGAGTCGCCAGCCTGGTCTCGTAGGGCAGTGCTTTCAGACCTTTCGTAAATTTTGTCGCCCATCTCTGTACCTTCTCTAAGAGTGTATAGTCCTTGAAAGTCCAAAATCTCAATGCCTGTGTGGGGCATTCTAGATGAGGCCGCACGAAGGTGCCAAATATGTTGGAAAAGCTGTCAGTGTCAAATCCCATAAAGGCTCGCCTAATGAGTTGCAATGTAGCCATAGCCGACTTAGCCGCATTCGCGCAGTGCAGTGTTGGTTTGAGTGAAGACGTAATCCACACACCCAAGTCCTTCTGACTGTCAACTTGCCGCAGTGGTGCACCGTGAAAAAAGTTGTTGACATAAGTTTAAAAGAACGAATTTCACGCTGAGGCACAGTGAAAACATTCTCAGCAGAAATCAGACTGAATGGAAGACGCGGGTTTGTGGCGGAAAAACACAAAAACAACTCTGAGGCATCAAACGTACTTTAACAAGAAGCAAAGGAAGGGAGGTGAACGAAATACCTTGAAAGCATCAGTGGCAGGTGTGCAAAAGTCGGTGGGCTCCAACCGAAAGCTTTGTAAATTTGCAGATGCTTAGGCACGGAAGTGATCCATTCCTTTGGAAACAGACAATAACAAATTGAAAACGCAATTGTCGGAGGCAACTATAGGATACCGAGATTTTGGCAATAATGATAGACAAACTAGCTGAGTTGGCTGTCTCTTTCACCCAAAGCTAAATTCCGTAGGTCGCCAAAGCCTAAGCTTAACAAGTCGATACTGTTCTGGTGCAAATTAGTTAGTTAAAACCAAACAAAATATTCTCGGGTATTCAGTAGCCAGGAATCTCATAGGTAGCATTTTGGGTGAGGAAACGTAGAAAGTGATACAAGACGAAAGGTAAACTTACGGAACCACGTATCACATGAGTGATGCCCATCAGGTGATCGTCGATAACATTGGCAAAATGGTAGACGGGCATTCCATCCGATTTTATGATGACCTAGTAGGTAAAACAGGATGGGTATGAATGGAAATGCAGGGGACGCTGATGCTGCCAAAATCTAGGGTTGGAACTTAAACCCTAACTATTAGCATTAATGTACTGTAGGTGATAGACAAGAGGCAACCGACGTGGACTTTTAGGCTTACATGGTATTCCCGGACATAAACCGATCGCAAATTCTGTTAGATGGCTAACAGAAAATGATGTTCCCCACCTTTAGAGGATATAAGAGAACTGGAACACACACGGTTTTCATGGAAGGAATTTAAAGTGACTGAAATTGGACTGACAATTATTAAATGAAATTATGCGCTCGTCGACTACACTGGAAGCAGCAGCCCAAGAAAAGACGACAAAACCACTAAACACCATTACAGACGCAGGAATATCTCCTGTATGAGCTTGCAGTGACAGTCTGCCCGTCGCAAGCGAATACGTCCACTTCGTGCTCCATAGAGTGGACACAGAACCGGTGACTTGCATGTGAATGATTATATGGTGAGGCAGACTTTCACAGCATCTATTGCACTCGCTTCCCTAACCCACCTTGCAGCAGTGGCAAGGAAACACCAGGACTACCGGAGGTGGGTGCGGACGTGGTGGACGGCAAGGCCAAACGGTCCGTTTATGCGTGTCAAACACTACCTGATCCCCACTGGATGAGCCAGGCCACTGTAGGGATGGTTCAGATCTCAAACAGGTGATAATGCCATAAATACCACATTGAGAGGGACCAAGTGGAGCCCGACTCTCGGTCCTCTAGTCGCTCCACTATAATCTGAGCGGGGACAGGGTTACGGTGTCAGTTGGAGGTCTTCCAAAACACGACTCTTAACGCGTCGGACTTGTTATAGTGTAGAATGGGTTAATTTGTCGTGGAGACGGAGTTCCCAACCTCTCTCTCATGCAGCGGCCAAATGTCTGAGCACAACGACTAACCGGCCGTGTGAATGGGTGTAGTAGCTGGCAAGGCTAAAACAGTCAGTATGGCCATACCGCACACCATCTGGTCATTTGATCAGGCCACTTTAAGGACGGCTCGGATCTCGCAGCACAGACTCACACACGAAGCGGAATACAAATGAGGTCTCGGGAATCTGAATTAAAGTTGCCATAAAGGCCTCATTAAGGAGATATTAGTTCAACCATCAGAACGAAAAAAACTGGGTAGCCCAACCAATCGGCAATCTTTCAAGCCAAGAAGGTGGGCGCGCACTGATAGTTTAAAGTGGTCGGATTATTTGTAGCGCTGAAAGTAAGCTCTGGATTCGTGCAATATTTGTTCTATTTGTTCTGCCCTGTGCCACTGTCAAAGCAGAGTCAGACAGACCGCAGATGCAACGGTTAACGAAGCATGGTAACCAGTCTTGCTCAAACCTGTAGCTGCCAGCGTAAATCCTGAGGCGCAAACCTAGTTAACTACGATTCAGTGAGGCTCCTTCTGATTGCACAAAGGGAAATTTCAATGAGGAGCGTGTTCTTAGAACGAAAGTTCTGACAAGTTAACAATCGCTCCTAATTTCTCATGGTATTGGAAGCCTGGATAAATATTCAATTTTAGAGAACAAAAACAAGCAGGACTACCGCCGGCGTATGTGTCAGGGCTGAATTAAAATATGTGCCATTTTACGAATCTGAATAAGCAAAAAAATTTTGTCTCTCGAAAGGATGTAGAGGATCTAACGGGGGTCTTCCGGAAGCCTGCGTTATTTGTTAAAGGAACAGTTCTAGGTCGAGGAAGCTAATACATGAGAAATCCCAAAACACATGAAATCGAGACATGCGTTCGGAAGAACTATGAGACTCAAGGATGAAGTGAGATGGGCAAAACCGAGCAAAAGGAGCAATTATGACCTTGCCGCCGTCGAAGTCAAAACCTTGGCGAATTTTCCAAGTACATGCACAAGGACATAACTGTAGTTCGGGAATGAATAAGTGAGGCGGTTTTAGGCGGTATTATTCAAATAAATTTGTTCTCCAGGCATGAGTGCTTGTTTGAGTGGGATATTCTTGACTGAGCAGAGTGGCTCGATGACCCCAGAGTTGACATACTGCCAGACTTCGATTGAGCAAGCTATTATTTCCTACATTTCGTACGTTAGTTTCACCAGCGCTGACTAAGCCTTCGCAATGTTTGGTCTACCTTATTAAGTGGGTAAATAGCTCTGAAAAAGCAATTTTCTTACCAAGTCACCTTCGGCGTCTGAACTGGGAAAGTCAACATCGTTAAACACAACATCGTGCAAGGTCGTCGGAACCGGGGAAAGCTACAAAATCAGAATATATTTGTGGGAGAAGCTCCGACCTCATGCGCCGTTGTCACAGTAAGGGAAAAGCACAAAAACAATTGAGTGGGAGAGAGAGAAACCTGTGGAGTGGATCAACGTTCGAGGAAGGGTTATAATCGCTGACTTTGAAAGGCAGAAATTTTGATCAAAAACAATTGCCAGAACTCCCACCAGACACTGTGATATCCTGTCGAAAAAGAGACAGCTGTGAGACGACAGGGAAATTAAGGTCAAGATTTCTAAAATTCCTCAGTAACAAACCCTAGACAGTGCTGACCCATCGGAAAATCCGTATCAGCCAGCGCTTTAATGCATTAGCTGGCACTACACTGAGAGCCCGCCAGGGCAGAAATATGAGGGGTTTGAGCTGGTAGCATATTGGAAAACAGCAATGTTTGGTGGCAATGCCTTTCCCTCGCAAAACGCAGCGAAATTAGTCGTTGTGGGGGTTTGGACGTGTGACTTCGTTCGCATGAGCAAGGGTCAGACCCGAGCACTCCTACAAAGTAAACTTTCGTGCACAAACAGGTTGCGGCTGATGCGAGTGGATCAAAGATTAGAAGTTAAAGCACGCGAGTCCGGCATAAGTGAAATGGGAGAATTGGGATCTGATGGAGTCTGGCACTTCTATAACAGTAGTTACCAGAGTCAACGGATCGGGTAATCGGTAAATATGGCGATGACGTAAAAGGCTGGCACGACGACGGGTACGAGGACAGCCAGGCGTGAGCATGACTGTGCAGCTGGTAAGTTCTGTGAACCTGCGCAGAACGCCGCTTCCTCCTGACCAACACCTGCTCCCGCCTTCAAATGCGGAATACGACAACCTAGATGCACCCCCGATCGCGGAGCTGGCAGATGCCGGATTACATTCTCTTTCGGGGAAAGATCGACAGGACGCACTGGTGACCAAGGCTATCTGTAACGCCGACAGCTGTACGGATCACCGACTCATCGAGATGAGACTTCGACTGTAACCCCACAGGAGACCACAAGGTGAGTGACCACGAGGTAAGTTAAATACTGTTCTCTTCTGTCTACTTTGTCCGTTCACCGCCTACATTTCAGCAATCACTTAGCCCATCACCTGAAAAAGCTGCCGGCTCCGGACGACAATGACACTGTGGAGACTTGGTGGTGTCAACTGCGAAATGTTATCCTATCCACTGCCTTGGACGCCCTCGAACGCGCACTTCGCCAGCATCAGGACTGGTTCGACAACGACGACAACATCCGCAACCTGTTCGCCGAAAAGGACGGGCTGCACAAGACCTACACTGGCTGTCGGACAGACGTAAACAAGGTGACCTTCTTCGGCTATCGCCGCCTTGTGCAGCAACCACTACGGAAGATGCATGAAGCCTGGATGACTCGCAAGGCCAAGGAAACACAGGAGTAGGCCGACCACAAAGAAGCAAAGAACTTCTTCGTATAATTCAGGGCGGTCTACGGTCCCAAAGTCCAAGGGACCGCCCTGCTTCTCAGCTCCAACGGAACAACGGTTCTGATTGAAAGCTCACAAATTATGAAGCGCTGGGTCGAGCACTTCAGAAGCGCCCTTAAACGTCAATTTACGGCCCTCCACGCCGCCATCGGCCGACTCCCTCAAGGGGAAACGGACAACGACCTGGATCTCCTCTCTACCCTCCCAGAACCAAGTAGAACCTTGAAGCAGCTGTACAGTGGGAAAGCGCAGAGATCCGACGCGATCCCGGACGAAGTCTATAGATTGAGACGCCTCTCCACGGTTACTATCCATGACCTGCTCTCAGCAGATGATTGTGCGCTCAGTGCGATAACAGAAGCAGACATGCAAAGAAGCATGAACCGTTTTACCTCCGGCTGCGCCAACTTCGGACTTGTCATTAATATGGACAAAACGGTGGTCATGCATCAACTGTCACCCAGCGCCGCATATAGTTTTCCTCGCATCCACGTCAACGGTACCCAACTAGAGGAAGTGGACAACTTCGCCTACTTACGCAGCACACTCATGCGGCATGAAATCGACGATGAAGTGGGTCACCAGACCTTCAAAGCCTTCGGCCGGTTGCGGAATCCCGTATGAAATCGCCACGGTCTCCAACTCAACACCAAGCTCAAGATTTAACATGCTGTCATCTTGCCGACGCTGCAGTACGGTGCTGTATGAACAGTTTATGCGGAACAGGCGTAGAAGTGCAATTACTTTCATTTCAGTTGTCTCCGACTGATACTAAAGCCGAAATGGCAGGACAGGATCCCAGACACAACGTTTCGGAGCGGACTGGAATCCTCAGCATTCACCCCATGCTGGAACAACTGCAACTAAAACGGAGCGGCTAACTCGTAAGGTGGGCGATTAACGCCTACCAAAACAAATCTTCTATGGAGATATCGCCACGGGTGCCTGGCAACAGGGAGGTTAAACCCGCCGCTACAAGGACACTTTAGAGGACTCCTAGACGCGACTGCAAATCGACCCGAAGACTTGGCAACACGTCACGCATAACTAACCGGTCTGGAGAAAAGGGGTGAAAACTGGGGCAGTAATCTCCGCTGCCAAAGCCAAAAAGGCAACTCGCAAGTCTCAGGCGCCCTTGCCTCGCAACGCCAACATCCCAACCTCTCCGAACATGACAGCGCTCTTAAGAAACATTCCGCGCGCGGGTCGCCCTCGTCGGACATCTCCGGACTCAATGCGTCGGCTGCCCGAGAACCCCAACTGCTGCCTCCTCGACCTATCCTGAAATAGCCCCTAAAGCGTTTACCGTCACCACCGATGCTCAGAATCCCCGTGGCCCGCCGCCGCCGCCGCCGTCGATCACCGATATCATCACTGCCACAACCTCCGCGACGACAACGACGAATACCATCTCGCCAACCCTCACCACCAGTAATAATACTCTCAACGTCCCGTCAATTGTCACCCCAACCACCAACAATGTGTACTCAATCCATCCTGTCCACTTTGAGATTGCATATCTACCTCAGGTTTTCCGAGGTTTCCGAATCTGGTCTATGAAGGATGCTCAATCAGCACCACGGAATGCACACGAACCCAAACTGTGAGTGACCAAGGTACACTTGGAAACCAGTCCTGATGCAATTTGGTCAAAAGCCATGAAAAGAAATATCCAACGCAGTGAGTGAGTAAGTGGTTTTGGGGAAAAGGAAAACGAATGATGCAGTTGGGCAGCGAAATGCACAAAGAAAACCACATACTCTGAAAGGGGACGCAAAAACGTCCGACTTAGAGAAAATCAGCTAACCTTGAAGCGGATAACGTAGGGCACGTTGTCCTGCATCGCTCGCTGAACATCGCCCTCAGAGAGGTGACGGCAGCGGTTATCGTAGCGGATAGTTTCACCGCGCCTTCGCTGCTCTTTTCTGAGCACCTCCAGTCGATTTAGAGAACAAAAGCACCGGTAAGCATGCCCGGACTTGAGAAGACGTTCCGCATAATGTCGATAGATGTCTCTTCGTTCGGACTGCAGGGAAAAAGAAGGAGTAGCGGTGGGTATACCTCATTCCGAATAATTTTTCTTCTAAACTGAAAAGGCGTAATTGTGTACCTGAACATACGGACCACAAGATCCGCCGGTGACAGGGCCTTCATCAGGTTCCAATCCGCTCCAGCTCAAGCATTCGAATATATCCTTCAAGGCAGCATCGGAATATCTAGACTTCAAACATAAGAACAACGTCTATTTACGTGATCAGTGTTTTCAATTCGGAGGATAAATTTACCCCCGGTCTTCCGGGCAAACATAAAATTGACAAGTGCTGTGCGCAGTCCGCCAATATGCATGGATCCAGTAGGGCTCGGAGCGAATCGGACTCGCGTTGAATTCGCCGATAGGTAGCAATTCCTTGAGATTGACTTGGCAACATTGACATAGAAAACGCATTTTTTCGCGACAATCATGTGTCCTAGTCCACTGCTTGTGCATCCACCTGTCCGAAATGGGATAGATAGAGATGCATTTCCAGGCAAGATAAATAACGATACACAAATCGTAGACTTGAGAAATACGATTTTAAACATTTTCAGGAGAGAATAACGAGAGGTAATACAAAATAAAACTCGTTGCTGCAAAGAGCAGTGAAAACAAAGAAAGCATGAGAGGGCCTGGAAACATCAGGATAAGTCCCTCCTATTTGACGCACAGCTAGGGCATCTAACCCCGAAGGATACTAGTTCGATATCAGCTACGAAGTACATGTATCATAAGTGCAAATGCAAGCAGGCTTGCGGCGAATTTAAGCCTCAGACAGTGCTAAGTAACGAACAAGAAGTCGAAAACCAACAAGTCATAGAAGCTGTACGAGTGGCGCCTAAGAGAGAAAAGTGTGATAGTCCTGTGCATAAGGAAGCTAAGATTAGCGTTTCCAATACGTACGATTAACTCGTTCACAATCTTCAACTTTCCTACTACATTGACAAAACTTGCTAATAAGTGGTTGAAAAATATGCAGTTAGTCATATTTCCCTAAAGAGTTGATTGGGCAGTCCTTGGCCCGAAAACCTCAGAGAGTTGGAATGGGCGGTCCTTGGGCCTCGGACCTTAACCAGTGATGCAAATTATTAGCAACTCTTTAAGCGGTGGACACTTCGTTTTCCATATAAGAGAGCATGCCTCCTGGTCAGCTACGAATTTTCGATGTTTTTGTTTGTTCTCTGGGGGTGTCCAAAGTTAATCCGTCAGATCTGCTATTTTAGATGCTTTCGCTCCTATTCAAAATGGCAATGGACTTACGTAAAGACAAGTCGGAAATTGTCTGGTACGGCTAAACCAATTGTGACAAATGTGCCATTTTCAATGATTCCATTTTTTCTTCTCAGCAAATTCCCTATAATTTTAAAATCATGGCCATTCTATTTTGCGGAGAGGGACAGCATTCTCCTCGCGAGGGTTAAAATCAGCGTATCCGTTTCAAAGATTCAGGTCAGAGTATCTCTTCCGGATTTTATACCAACGCACTCCTCCGTTCTTATTGTTCTGATTGTGTAATTAGGTCCAGTCCCCTGAACTTCTCTCATTAAGATTGCAAAGTAAAGAAGGACTATAAACGGCTATGCCGCACTGGGAAGAGTTCCAATCGCAGTGAAATCAAAAACAGTGGTTCCGTTAAGACAAAACTCGCAGAGTTAGAATCAGACATTAAAGCATGTGACGTAGATGAAAATCAAATTTGGGCGAGAAAGAGACATGAGCAAGCGTTTAAAAACTTTAACAAGGCAAATAATTCATTCTATTTCCTAAGCCCGCGGCAAAAATTATAAGCGGAGAGTAAACTGAATGGAAGACTTGGTCAGAAAACCTAAATAAAGGTTATTAAAAGTATGGCTTCATCATGGGAGGTAGTCCCAGCACAACTGCACTGCTTCTTTGAGTAAGAAGACTGCACAAGAAAAAATGTACTTTTTTATTAGTAAGACGAAAATAAAGCCTAGACGACGGTGTAAACGGGCGCTGTGAGGACCGAAAAGTAAAAAACTGATAGGTTTTGGAGGTTAATGACAGCAAAATGAGCACGGAAAAAACCGTGTCTAGGAAGTTTTCTCTTAGAAAATGGGACCGTTGTCGATACTGGGTGTCATCCAAGTGCACGGTGCGTAGCCGGAGCTTTATCCAGCCCCAGTAACTTGCAGTGTGATTTTTGTTCACAGTGTAACGCTTCAAGTTTACATATGGAACTCAAGTATCTGTGTTATTCAGCAAAATCGAGTATGTTATGCGGTCGAACACAACTCCGTATTAGAGGAACAAGACTAGAGGAGACCTTTGAAAAATACCTCTCTCCTGCACAGTGTCGCATATTCCGCATATTCACCCTTGAGGCCGAGGTTTTTAATTGATATATTTCTGTTGATGTTTAACCCCTCAACTGGCCTATACGACCATTGGAAGGCCACGGATGAGACTTAAGGTGTACTAGCACAGCAGAACATCTCGATCTGCATCTCTAAGAATGTCCAAACTATGCATAAAGACCTACAAAAACTACAGAACATGCAGTAACGGAGAAGTCCAACATTAATGATGAAATGGCACGCAACATTTCGCATAACTGCAGATAATTGATGGCGAAAATAGCCTCGGACAGTAATTAGTCAATCCTCCCGAACAAATGATATTTCTGTATTACACTCCAAAACCTTACATTCGCTTCTGCAATAGCAATCTGCCACCGCAGTTGCAAAACCAGTTTTTTCCATAATTAAGCTGAATAAAGTGCAAGTTACTTTTTCTCCGGTCCATCATTTGGTCTCTAACTGGTCTCCTCGAATGCGCAATAACTATTTGGACTAATTTTTAGCAGAGACGAACTTGAAACCTAAAATCATCATAGTTTCAAAGGAAGGAAAGCGCGTATAACGGCGCAAAAGTGTTTGTCAACAAAAAATAGGTGAAATCTAAAAGAATGAGTTTGGGCAGAAAATCGACTGTACCTGTCACATCACCTGTGACATATTCGACGCAAATTAATACGCGTACTGTGACTGGATAATACAGTAAGAGAATATAATCGCAAAAAGACTGACATGACGCGAAACATTAATGTGAGAGAGTAATAATGGGGTTAACCTAAGGTCTTGGATTTCAGTGAACTCAATGAGCAAGACACAAAACGCAGCAGACAGCAAAGGGAACAAATACTTGCGGAAAAGGGTTTCCGCGGTTCACAGGCGAGTTTGGTGGCACGTAGACAGGCGATGAAGAGACGTAGTAGAGCTACTGTCACGTCCCGCAGAGTCGCGAGTGTTATATTTGAATGATTTAACTCCCTCCCGCGCAGATCTGGGATGATAATGATGTAACTGCATACCTATGAAAGTTGCCGGTGTTCCTTCCATCACCATACGGCCAACCACCCTACCGCAACTCATCGTAACGCTCTCCTCACTCTGCGTCAGCACCTGCACCGGTCCTACCCTGCAGATGTCTACAGCGCTGCATTCCCCACCCGTTGTTAAGCAGGCATTTCGGCGTCACCGCATCATTCAGACAGGTTATTCCTCTGATCTAACTCAGTTCTCTTGCACAATTGAACATTATCGTATACTCCTAGTTTCTATCTGTTCCTATCACACCTTTGTGTTAACCTAATTCTTCTTCCCTTTCGCATGGATGAGTATTGTGACGTGTAAACGACTCTATTCAAATCAGGCTTAGCCAGAAGGGTTATTGTGACTACACTTGCAAGCACGGTCCTTGAACTGCTGGCAGTACCAGCAATCGTTCGGGTGGTTGGATGCAGGGGAAAAGAGGGGATCTTCGATCGAGTGTTTGGCGTTGACCCTGGGGGCTGCTGGACACGCAGTAAGTCTCTTGTTGCGGCGGGGCCAACTCGAATATTCTCGCCGTTTGGAAGGCTGTGAGAGGCCAGATACGTAACTCTCGTCTAATGTCCTCTGAACAAAGTCCACCCAGGAACCGCAGCAAGACCTGCTGGGAAACTTGGGACTGTAGGAGAACCCCGCTGCCGAGGTTAAAGACGGCATCTAGTTAGGAATCGGCATTTTCCCGGATTGTTCTGTGAGGAGGCAAAACGGATTATGCAGGGCCATTAGTGGTTCCTAGGGACCGAAAATGCTCTCCAGGGTTTCCCATAGGTCGCTTAAAGCTGTGGAAGGTGGTGTGCACAGGTAAGCAAGCCGCCATTTAACCGTTGGACCCAGGAGGCCCGAGAGATGGTCCATTCGCTGGTTGGGTGGTTAGTGCACTAGATGGCGCTCAGCCTGAACCCGCCAATCCATAGAGCAATAGCCGACCTCATATTTTTTGGGGCCTAAGCGAATCAAAAGCCCTTAGAGATCAGTGCGCGAGCAGGTTTCCTAAAGTGACATTAGGTGGTCGATGCTGAGGGAGCGGTCATTGGAGGCCGATCAGGTGCTAGGCATCATGGAAGGAACGGTCATAAAACGAGGAAGGGCCGATGGAGATGCCGACGCAGTGTGAGAACGTTAAGATGAGTTGTGGGAAAGGGGTCTGCGGCGGAGAGACGAAAGGGACACCGACTATACTCACAGATACGCATTTACACGATCACCATCCAAGATCCGCGCGGGAAGAAGTCCCGTGTATCCAACCACCCGAACGATTGCTGGTACTGCCAGCAGCTCAAAGACCGTGCTTGCAAGTGTGGTCACAAAAACCCTCCTGGCTAAGCCTGATCAGCATAGGGTCGTTAACACGTCAAAATACTCATTCGTGCGAAAGGGAAGAACAATTAAGTGAACACAAAAGTGCATAACCCTCGGCGATAAGATAGCTTGTGTAAAGAGCATACTTCTAGATAGAACAGGACATGTTCTTATAGTATACAGCGAGTCCACGAACATTGCTGATTACTTCCTGTATCCTGTAGAATCATCAACCATACAGGTGTACGCAGCTGATATCTCAAGTACCATTGACTGTGCTCACCTACTCATGACCTTCTCGAAGTACGTTTGTTTTCGTCTAGATAACTCATGCGCTTTAATGAAAATATTAGGCTATTAACAAGCACCCTTTGCCACTATCACTCCCATCCTCCCCGTGGACAGTGTTCGTTGACCCTACAACCACATAGTATTCAGTAAGTGGTTAATGAGCATCAAGAGATGTAGTGGACGTAGTCACAGGTGAAACTACTAACACCTACTTTTCCATGTGGTTGTAGACATCCATGGCTAGTACTTCCGGCGACAAATAAACTGGTCAGCGAAAATCAACTAGACAACACCGGAATCCCTTTGATAAGCCTTACTGGGAACTTGGCGAGCCGCTAATGCTTCCTGTAGTAAGTTTCCTTAAACTCACGTAGGTTTCTGCTTAGGATGAAAGATACTCATATCTAGAGTCAATGGACACGCTACCAGCACTCAGGCCGGCAAACTATACAGATAATGCTTGATGACGCTATTTTCCTTTGAAGTTTGTCATGACCCCTCCTGCCGCTCAATGATGGGTGAAATGCAGGCTCAAATAAGACGGTAGGGCAGACAAATCGACTTCATACGTAGGCAACTGGCATGGCTCATAAAGAGCAACTTCCGCATTCATGAGAACCTGCACACCATGCAAGCACTTGATAATCGCCGAGAGCCCGCTCCAGGAAGCTCAGAGGCCACCTTCCCTTCCAGCCCCCTAAGACGGCCCATTTGTACCAATTCCGGCTCCCCGGAGGTCAACAGTAGACTGCATGACCCTCAGGTCAAGTGTCAACTGGTAAGGCTTAACGGATTTTGTGACATTCATAGACAAACTTCCTGGTATGCCTCAGTGGACGTAGCACCGATGATTTAGTGAAGAGGGTATTTTATGCCCTCTTTGACGACGAGGCTACCATACATATTAACTTCAGGGGAAGGAAAAGTAAAGAAGGCCTATGCGGTTCACAGGTGTATGAGGTGATAAAGGGTGGACCCTTGTTTATATGTAACTGCATGCCAAATAGACGTTTACACTGCGTGGAACAGAGGAGAGAGGGTGAACGTGTACGAACTCGAGGCCGCCTCCACAAGGCGCAAGCGAAGTTCTCAAGTGGAGTCCATTTTAGATGACTCTGATAGTTAGTGAAATCAAACTCTTATTACATTTACTTGGTATAGAACCGTTAGCAGGGCCGTCGTCGTCCAGGCCGCGTGAGAAGTGACGATGATAAATTTTGCAATTTATATTTTCCTAATAAATCCTTATATTCCTACTTAATAACGCCTTCATATGACTTTTGGATGGGGGCAACGTAGTACGTGTAGTAATATATTGGATGGAGGATGCGGAAAAGAGCATTCGTAGATGCTAAAAGGGATATGTCGCAAAGGAAAAGCGTCTCACAGCTTCATAGCGCCGTATCGCCACTTTTAGCCGTTGTTTCCATTGCGACAAAACGGACAAAATCCGCAATAAATCGATCATACTATCGCGACTTTTGCACAGCGAGGCGCTGACGTCTAGCTGTGGATTTGCCACTATGGAATGGGAAAGCATAGAAACGATACGATAATGTTTAATTGTGTAAGAGGACTGAGTTAAATCAGAGGAATGACCTGCCTTAATGTGGAAATAACGCTGAAATGTCTGCTAAACAACGGGTGGGGAATGCAGCGCTGTAGACAACTGCAGGGGAGGGCCGGTGTAGGTGCTGACACAGAGTGAGGAGAGCGTTACGATGAGCTGCGGTAGGGCGGTTGGCCGCATGGTGATGGACGGAACACCGGCAACTTTCACAGGTATGCAGTTACATCATAATTATCGCAGATTTGCGCGGGAAGGAGCCAAATCACCCAAAAAACTTGCAGCAATCAGTGGGTTCTGTTAGTCCACCATTCGGACTGCGCAATTAAACAGCACCTCAGTAGAATACGACCCTTGGTGGGAATTTTGAGGCGAAACATAGGATTTTATTACTAATATGACCCGAACGTCTCTCGAAAGCGGAAGAAAATAAGAAACGAACAACGACAAGCAAAATATAACTGTATGTAAATCCTTACGACATCCAGGATGCAAATAATGGCCTGAGTTTCTTTGAGGAGACTTAGTCAGACTGATGTTTTTTCGTCGGTTTCCTATGCTTTCAGTCACACCCTTTTTCTCACCAGTATCCTTTTTAAATGCCATATTAAAAATATTGAATCTAAACTTAAGAATGCAGCAATTGCTAAATTTTTTGGTCTCCTAAAAACCCACAGCAAACTCCCCCTGACCGACTGTTTCTCCGAAGGGAACCCAAACATCTGGTCCGGTCGAGTGGATGTGCCAGCACCGAGAGTTTTTGGCCGAGGGCCAGGAAAAAATTGTCCACCAAACTGAACAAGTTCTACAAAATGGGTGGGGTATTTTAATTGAAAATTATGAAACTATGGTGTCATTCGCCCTGACCCCATTCTTAATCTCAGTCCAATTAAACCTTGCTGTTGAAACCATGAAAAAATATAAGAGGAATATCTAGCGCAACGAACAAGAGCTCAAGGTGAAAGTTCTTATTGATCTTCCGGAACACGGTTTGAAAAACTTCACTTTCATCGGATCTGTGTACGAATATGTCAAAGATACACTGATGAGGTACTATTTTTAAGTTACAATAGTCCATCGGTTTTGGGTACGGTAGTTTGCTGACAGATTTGCCGTAGTCAGTCTGGACAAGACTGGGGAATTCATATAATATCTAAACTCGGCGGAAAAAGACTGTCAGTTTCTGAAAATACTGGTTTTAATAAAAACCGAATGGAACACAAATAACGGCATAGAGGAGGGTGACGAATTACTCTTTTACTCGGCATTTTCACAGTAACTATCCCCTTTTGCGCAATTGCGTCTGCTTCAGAACAGTCTACCCTGATGGAGAAACTGCCCACAAACAGACGACAAAAAATTCGAGGTTCGGTTTCTGCGGAAGCAATTCACAGTCAACAGACACTCGGACAATTTTGTCGAGGAATGTTGGCGAGAAGTCGAAAGAAAAACTGTGAGAGAGCAGCTAGAATGAAGATGCTGGAGCTTCGCACCTTATATTATTGAATGTTCGAATAAGTAACCAGCTTAGTGAGAAAAATAGGGATTGTGTTTGTTCACAGACTCTAAATGTTTATTTACCGACAGCTCATGCATCCTAAGGACCTAAGTCTTATCAATGAAAATTTGATGGTCATTTACCAGATAGAAGACAATTATCCTTGTGAAATCGGCAAACAGGTCGTCAATAGACTGCACAAACACACGTGCTCAGTATAGCGGAAAGATAAACTTTACTTGGTGATCGCCAACGTGCTGTCGACTGGGCACAACAGTGACCTCGTGTACGTGAGAGTTTTCGTCAAGCTCGATGAACGAATTTCAGGCCTGCTGCAGGAAGCATGGCAGTCGAACGGAGATTCGGTCAACAAACTATTGATTTGTCAACCGATTACCAGATGCATTGTGAACGAATCAAGGACCTGGCATATGGACATTATCGGCAAAAGTAAGTCATATATGCAGTGTGTTGTAATTTCCTTCATTCCCTGTGCAAAGACTCGCGTGAGTTTGAAATTTGGAAGTGATAAAAGCCTGCTCCAGAATCTCCTTATACTATTCTTCTTCTTTTTCTGGACCTTCTTCTTCTTCTATTAATTTCCCCCGGCCTCACAAATTCTCTGCAACCAAAATTATAAATGCTCCAGAAACGTCTGCGGTACTGGAGTACACTTGAACTTTACGTCATAAATCAAGGGCAGGCATTTTTGTCAAAGCAGGAAAATTACGAAGATACAGTAAACGGGAAGTGAAGAATGCAACACTATAAATAATCACATAAAGGACTAAAGGACCTATTTGCAGCGTATCCTGCCCGGGCCGTCAGGACATCATGCCACAAACGCGTGACAAGCGAACGATCAAGGTCATGGCCCCCTGTTCACACCGTCTTTGTGCTGATTGGCCACCCATCAGCCTATGACAGTCCCCCTTGCCATATACCCGGCCGTTTCCACAAGCCTCCTCACATGTGCTGTCTATCGTACTCAGTACACGTCCTATTTCCAATTAGCCTTCTGTTTTGCATATATAACACTAGTAAAGACGAGAACTTCCCATTTTATTTTAAGCTTGTCAGTTTTCTTGGAGTTAGACTTCAGCATGTGAAAAGGGCACCAATCAGCAGTATGATTCTGTGCAATAAAAATTATGCACCGTTGGGGACGTGGGTGTGTGGCTGGTAAATGAGACGGGCGTGTAAGGGTATCTAGTTAGATGTAAACCGCTTAGGTAGGGTAGGTCATGCAAGTGGTGTCCGCCTCTCATGACCCTTAGCTGACAACCAAGACTTATTTGTGTCTTCCCAGAGTTAGGCACTGTCAATCGGCCATACGACAGTAACAGCTTCGACCAGCGGGCTTGACTGGGTGGGGATATCCCGTGCTGTACGTGACTCTATTCCCGCTCCTCCCCATTCTCAAAACGACTCCCCTCCCTTCCCTCCCCATTGCACTTTAAAAAGTCCTGAGAAGGTGCTGACATGCGATCCCGGCCAAGTCTAAACTGAGTCGCTCACTACCAATTGAATTCGTGAACCATATGAAATAAGGTCGTCATATGGAATTTCCAAGCCGTTTCATTTAGGGATAGCACTGCTCACCCCATCGCGCGTGAAGAGGGTAGAAAGGGTGCCCTAATTAAATGCTATAAACCACGGCATCTGCAATACCCCGTGGCAAGTGGCTGCAAAACGCATGATGAGAGACCAATAAACAACGACGACGACGACACTAACAACAAAAACAACAACAAAACAACAACACCTGTCTCCCCTCCCTGAACCCCACCCGACAGGCTGTTAGGGTGGATCTGTTCATTCTGGCAGCCCGGAATGTTCGTTCCGTTTTAGGCTATCCGAGACGTAGTCCGGTCGGGATGGAGGACAGTGCTAGTTGAACGAGAAATGGCGCGCCAAGAGGTGAATATAGCTGTACTACGCGAGAGCCGATTTTGCGAACCAGGCCAGCTGGATATACGGGTGTCGGTCGTACTTCCTTCTGGAGCGGTCACACAAACGAGGGGAGGACCCGACGCGGGCTTCGCCTTTGCCACCCAAAAAGACATCGAGGGATGACTGCTTATATGCCGCAGTGC
>CACRXP010000099.1:1180633-1195250 GCA_902702965.1 Spirometra erinaceieuropaei
GTCGGTGTCCTGCGTATTAGTGACATTCGCTTCGCGTGCCAACGTGCGGGCGAACAATGGCGCAGTGGTGATAATAGCAATGGGGCCAAAAGAGGGTGACATTAAATATTGACGAGGGGAACCAGTCGGTAGTTCTTAACATAAAGACGTGGAAACGCTGGTGGAATAGCTCGAAAATTCAATTCCAAGCACATAGAAGAAGACCAGGCCACATAATTCCGTTCAGACTGTTCGCCGACAATTTGTGAAAACCGGCACAATCCACGATTTATGGAAGGTGGCAAATCCTGCTCTTAAAATAACGGATATTTGTGTGACGTTGAACAAAATTGGCAATGAAACCCAAGAAAGGAACAATGGATGGCTTATCAAGAGCACAACCAACGTCAAGTATGTAATCCTCAGACTGCTAAGCGAACACCTTTCACAGCCATACGATGCTGCTTGATTTCAGGACCTCGGTCAAATTATGGAGAGTGATAAAATGAATCCTGTGCAGGGAGGGCCCACAAACTGGTCAGCTAAGTTTCAGCCTCTCCTACGAAAGTAACTGCTAACGTGAAGTAGATCAGTTAGAATTAAGCTTTATAGTACGAGTTAAAAACATAACATGACTATTTAGGCCGAAACCCATCAGTTACGGCGGGAGAATCGCGTAGTATTCATAAACTGCCAACAGACAGTCAGTAGTATGCATCTACTACGCGATTTATTAGACTAGCAGCACAGCTACTAGCCAAAGTCCAGACTTCCGGACTGAGCCTATCTGACTTATCTACTCCAAGTTAGTAATTAATTTGTGAAGGGATTAAAAGCTGAAATTTTAAACGAGTATCTACCAGAAAGCGCTTGAGGAAGGCTGGAGACACATTGATGTCCGAACCCCTCGCAGCCGTGCCATGCTGCGTCAAAGTGCTGGCGAAAAACGCGTGTCTGGACTTTTAACCAGTACCTTTGCTGTTAGCAGGGTAAATCGAGCAACATACATGTGGTCATCGAAGTTTCTACTCTTAGCTCGTTTGATCCTTGCCCTTTTCGACTACCAGACCTACAAGGCGTGCGATAAAAAAACCAAAATCTTGGAATAAATGAAACAACCTGCTCCCCGAGAATGCGTCCTAATAAGTGCGGACACTCAGCACCGCGTCTTGACTGAGAATGTTGGTCTTTAAACAAAACCATGGCATGAATTTTGAACATCTGTTTAGGCAACCTATACGTGAGCTTTTCACGGGGTCGATTCCATAATCCAAAAGTTACGAATGCATGTTGCATAGTGGTTTGCCGGAGCACAATCTTCCGGAATTTTTGCTGTTGATACCATTACGTAGTATGTGGACACTACTGCTTTGAGCAGGTTAATTTGCGTTTGAGGTATCTAACGTCCGAATGTTAGAAGTGTGCCTGTGTAACGTTTACAGCAGAATCCGCCAGTGCTGCGTTGGCCACTACGCCCTGTAATTGTCCAAATTGTCATTGTCCAAATTGGAGAACCGGCCAATTTACTTAAGAATTTTGCATTTCTACTGATGCAGTCGGGTGACCGACAAGTGCAAGTATCGCTTATTGCCAAATGAACCCAAATAATTGTTTCGATCCTGGTGCAGTGTCATAGTCACTGCGTTATGCCTCTCAACGACCGTCGCGTTTCTACTGTTGTCGGTATCCACATCACTATGATTAGCGAGTCAGGCTTAATGGCTTCTTCATAATGTGGCTTTTATGATAGTATTACGCATGTGAGGACCATGTCGCCTCCATAAAAACTTGGTACATGTCGAGGAGACCGTACTGTGTGTGGCACGCGTAAACAGGCTGTTTGGTTTGGTCAGCCAGTGCGCCCGAATCCACCTCTGGTTGTCTTCACATTGTCTTGTCATCGGAACCCAGTACGAGATGGTGGGGAGAGGGAGGGCAAAACAGACGCCGCACAAATCTGCCTCATCGCAAACTAACTCACTCACAAGTCATCGCTGCTGCGCCATCAACGTGGAGAATACAGTGGACGTTGTCGCTCAGAGCGGCAGAATTGTCACGCTAAGCAAACGTCACTGCTACCCAAGGCGCTGACAATTAGCTGAACAATACTTGATGGTAAAAACCACCCTCCATAATGAAACGATGCGGTAGACCATTCAAACCGGGGCTGAAAACCTGGTTAATGGACAGGCATTTGCCAAGAGCAGGGCTTACGCATGCAGACGTGTACGCGTGGGCACAGGGGGGCTGGGCATGAGAGCTGGGACATGCTATACACACGAGAAATGTACTACTTTTCCAGTTGACTAAGATAGGCGGTTGCCAGGGCTGTGCGTTCTACCGATCGTCCCATGACAGAGCGCGAGTCAACACGCGCAGACCATATAGACCTGTGCGCGCTCTGAATGTAGTGCGTTCCGATCACCGGCACATGATCAGGATTCTGCCAGGGGCTATACGTGCGGACTGAATGTGGTTTGGCATATGCGCAGACTCACGATCTTGCTGTAGCACAAGAGCGCCAGTTAATGAAGAGAAGTTCGTGCGCATCTAACCGAAATGAGTTCTAGCCTGATTGCCATTGGTTTCGACTACCCAACCGCATGGGCGTTCATGTACAATCGTAGGAGGCGGGGGATAGGGGGATTGCCTATGTGATTTGACTGTCAAAAGGGGATGTAGCATGTGCCCGTTCATGGCGGACAGGCATTCCGTTGGCCTGCGGGAACGCGCACCACGCCTATCATTGATTGCATTGAGAATGCACATACAGAGATTTCTGCGTCAAACTGACGACTTACTGTACAGGAATAGGGGGCGAATAGGCGTGTTTTAGGTTCGCCGTACAAAGGAGGAGAGTTTGTGATCCATGAGACAATCATGTTTACTGCCACAGATGTTTACCACTCATGTTAATTTACGACTGGGATGAATTACAGTATCCTGAAGAAGGCATGCATCAAAAAAATCCAGTAGATATTTAAGGTAGCTGTTGAGAATGCCTGGAGAAACATCGTTTGTTTTTTTTTCATCGGGAAAGCATGGTATGGACACTACACCCAGGTGTAATGCAGCATACTGTACGTCCCGTCTACCGAGTAACACCCGGAGTCTTCCCCAGGTAGAGTGCATGGAAATTATGCAGCAGGTTTTTGGGTCAGAGAGGAGTTAAGTGTGCCCGAACTCACACGAGAAACCCCTGTTATGCCTGTTATTGGAATTTGTGAGCGATATGCTATTGAATCCCCGGGAAAATGGTAGGGTTACAGGCTGCACATAAGGGCGACGAACGCACAGGGAGCAGCAGCTACAGGTAAGGCGCCTGCATCGGTGAGACTAAAACATTTCTCAACATACAGTAGGAGGGGAAGACGTCTACTGGCAGGTCGCAGTTCATTCAACGAGACCAAACACACCTTCCAGTTCGACAGGCCAATGTTAGAGGCAGCAACTACATGAGCCGCGGGCAGCTTGAGTCATGGTACTCCGGCCTGCAGCCTATATTTGGTGCATACACCTGCCAAAGTAGTTAGCCACGTGGGAGTGCGCGGGCGAACACTGTATCCAGTGTCAGTATCCGTGAGTTAAAGTGCCGCGAAAGCATCACTCCAATAACTCACAACGACGACGAAATCGCCGTAATCAACGGTTTAGAAGGGAGCAAACAAACAAGCCATCATCGCACCAAGCACGACCATCGGCGATGAATGCGCAGGTTCGTAAGTATAATGGGTATGTGCTGACAAGGCAACTGCGTCCTATACATAACGCACGCCTGGGACCCAATCTTGCAGGAGTTTGTCCCCGCGGCATGAGTGCCGGATGACCAGGTCGTTTGACATTTGATTATTGATTCTTGTGCTAATCCTGACTTTCCCTGTCAGTAGTCATTAGGACTTGCTGAAAGCGTCTTCTCGTTTCTTACACGTTTATAGCACTCATCTGATGATGTGTCGACTGCGAAAACGAAATGATGGATAAATAAATATCTTTCTTCAGCTATCGCGTCCACTCCTTTGTAGGATGCGCTACCACGATGAATTCACATGGAGTAAGCTATCAAGCGTTCTTATAAGAAGTCTACAATCTTTTCATTGTCGGAGTTTTCAGTTTTATGTGTTTGCAATGCCTGGTGTGCATTTTGCTGCCAAGACAAATAGTGTCTGTCCATCCAAAAGAAATCGTTAACTGTTAGACACAAAAAGTTGCTATCAGACTATGACAAAAAACAGCCAACAAGCACCCCAACTACGAAATCATACTTATTAATCCACTTTTATCGCAAAGCTGGCATTATTTTTACTGATGTTTTTTCCGGTTGGCACGTAACACTCAAAGAAACTGCACTGAATTTTGAAACTCGGATTATTTAAAATATGGCATTTTGAGGAGAGTTGTTTTGTGCCTTGTGGCTATTTTAAACTGCACACGCAAGTTCACAGTTGAATATAGCGTGTAAATTGCAAAAACCTCACTTTTCGATCTTCCCAGGGATACATCTGCATGACTAATTTATTTCAGAATCTCAATATCAGATTTTTCGCGTATTTGGGATTTGTGAATTATGTTTTTTCCTGAGGTTTTATTTGTGCAGTGCCCTGTAGAGTGAACATCCACCTCACGCGAAATAGCAAAAGGTTTAGAAGTTAAAGACTATATCACCAAACCATGAAGAGCTACCTTTTTATTGTAAAGTGGTTTGCACTTACTGTCTGCGAGCAGTTTTGCCTTACAAAAACCATAACCGCTCTTTAATGACTCCTCCTCGTTCACATGACCGAGATCGATAAGGCCAACAACATTATCAACCTCATTTTAAAGTTTTTTTTTTAATTTCAAATTATGTCTAGTGCAGAAACCATCTTATTAGTGGCTAACTCGTTCAGGTTATTTGCAGCATCTCATATCATTTCAATTATATCTGCAAAAGCACGATTTTGGTGAAGATTGACTTTTCACACTGATCATAACCGGTAATTTAGCATGATGGGTGGAATTAGTCTGTCAGCGCTTTAAATCAGATTTGAAGTTGTTTTTAGAAAAGGAAGTGGTACATCAACGGGTATACTTCACCAAGGGGCTCTGGTTTTCATATATGTAAGGAGAGGTATGCTGCATATATCTGTCCATTCAGTGCAAAACGCTATCTCCACACTCCACAACTTCCTTATTCAGGGGACAAGTAAGATCAACCATTCCTTTAGTTTTACTTCTTGTTCGTTGTTATCTTTAGGGTGCATGCCCTCGACAAACAGCTCGACCGGAGAAAATGTGGCGATTCTGACGAGCATTCAGTCTCGAAGACATTTTTCATTTTTTACTCGAAAGCATTCTCTGTAGTGACGGGCAGCCCCTGTTCACGATAAGGCTGAAAAATGATTTCTTATTGACCAACTGTAGAGCCTTTTCGCTCTAGTCAGGAGATAATTCCAGTAAATTACATGGCTGAGTTTCGCTTTCAACGAAAGAGCTTTGGAGCAATGTTTATGGTTTTGAGGATTTGCTTTAAAGCACAAAAAGTGAAAACAGCTTAGACTTTCTCTGTTTTCTGAACATATTTCCCTCAGTGATTATGTTTACCCTCTCTACAGCGTTGGGACTTGAGATTCAGTTACGCCTTGTTCGCTGATAGTTAACAGAGTTGCGAAGGATAAGTACTCATATCTGCACATCGTAGTGCGACTTCATTTAGCTCTCTAACCAGTTCTCTCCTTCAAAGGAAATCAAATCACGAACTTGCCGCTACCTTTATTTACTGTCCGTTTGAATATTGGGACAAACAAAAGACGCAACAAGTGAAATGCTTCTATCCAATTTGCCTGCTTTTGCAAACAATGCAGCCCTCCGTGTTATCTCGGGAAACTAGGCTAAGCTGACAGAGATAACGTCTCTGCAGTGAGTTTATTTAATTCTACGAAATAGGTGGACAATAGCTTGTTCTAAGGACACAAATTTCGAACTTTTGTTTGTGCCTTTTTCCCCTGGGATCAGAGATGATTTTATGCCAAAATTGTGACATAACGAAACACAGCTGAGAGCATTTAATCTCTCTGGGAATTTTCTGTTACAGTCATGGAAACTAAAGTCCAGTGAACAGACTGCAGAGACGCTGTTTCCAGCACAAACAGCTGTTTCACAGTGAGGCCATGGACAGTCGCATACAAGCATGGATAAAGGGATTATTCATGGCAAAAGTAAAACCTCTGTCCTGGGACAGAAGGGATTTGTGAGCGCTGATCTGTACGCTTCACATACACTGTGAGACGGTATAGTTCATTTTTCGTCCGAATATTGCAGCAGCTGAAATTAATAAAGGCTCCGCATAATCGGATAGAGTAAAAGTGTGGTCTTTTTGCACAAACCAAAACCCGTGTCCGGATGGGTTTGCGCATCCTAGTTTACATTCAGGAAAAGACCGTCCGTTCATGTCGTAGGGGGTTCAAATCTGCCTCTTACAGGTTACTGCAGGGCTTGTTAAACCCACAGACAACCGGCTATTTTGGAGGATTGTCCAAATCTCCATGGAAGCTATCCGAATAAATCGTTTGGCTCTGAAGACCAGGCTTCAAAACCGGACGAACATTAAGTCGGTAGATATCAGCATAGAAGACTTTGGATTCATAAATTTTAATGTTTATCAGCATATTATTTTAGCATTTAAGAGCATCTTCCCTTTAAAAGCTTGACAAGTTGGAGTGCCATTTCGCCTTATCATTATGCACTCTCAAAACGTTAGTGCTGTTAAGACCTCGGTAGGCCCACCTTCTCCTCCAACTGTCCGACTTGCATTTCATTAAACAAAAATTAGGCGTGGACCTAGTCGTATAGTTTAAGAAACATTTGGAAGCTTGTATATCATATTTAACTCACACCCGCTTACAAAATCCCTTATTCCTTTATCCCTTATTCTCGTTACATACTACTTCACCGCCATTTCCTTTGTTTGCAGCAAGCTTATATTCAAATTGTAGGATGCAATACGCCATATGCTCTCTTCCAACTTCAGACATATCTCATGTCCTACCTGTACTCGTCGTTACACTTTCGTATCATGCCCGCCCAAAACCTTGATGTCGCCGGGGACCAAAATATTAAAACTTATATGTGGTTTCATATCTTAAAATCCATAAGGGCTTTTCTTTATTCTTCAACCAATCATCCGGGCTTCCCTATTTGCCGCGGTGTTTAGAGACGACTTTCGCTAAAAATCTGGACATCAGTAACGAAAATAGCTTTCCATGTGTTGCATACCAGCTTAAATCTGCGGGCGAATTTGACTTGACATGAAAAATGTCATTAGCTGCTGAATCCCTATAATATAAAATATGTTCTTCATTGGTTAGACCGCTAAGGCATATGGATCGTTTCACGTTGTGTGGGGAAACGGGAGGCTACTAGAATGTTGACACAATCCGCCTGGATTAACGAATGCTGGTTGTTTCATGCGAGACTTCATTGGACAAGAACTACTTATTTAGATCAAGAACTCTATTTTTAACCGTTTATATTTGTTTAAAATTTTAATCGGTTTCATAAAAGTGGGACTCCTCATTTTAGCACTTAATGCGCACTTAAGTATTATAGTCACATATGACGTCAGCATCGGTAGTTTAATTTCTTCAGACTCATTTCATAGCGTACAAAATGTTTGTGTTAATGCTTGCCTAGCCCTGCCTGACCGCTAAGAGTGCAGACAAAGTCCGCGAAAAAAATCCACTCTTGCTGCATCCTGAGTTCCCCCTTTATGATTATCGTAGGCGTGAAAAGTGGGAGCTTTTCTCAAGAGGACGCGAACAGTCTTCAAGATTTAATGGGACAAATATTAAGGAAAAGGTAAGAAAGTATTACAGTAGACATACATCAACAGGTATTATGCTTATATACGAGTAATCCACGAGTAGAATAAAACATTTACACAGAATGCATGGATATTTTCTAGCCAAGACAGCAGAAGTAAACATAAGTGAGTTCATTCGTAAGGGTAGCACCTTGGTCAGTACCGGACATTCTTCAAGTTACTAAAGACGCACAGTTCGGGAGCTGGCTTTTAGTAAAAAAGGTGCGAATGATTAGCGCACAGAATATGGGGTCAGTAATTAATTCTGGCGTTACTTGATGGCCGAATTACTATTAACCCTCAAATCAGGCCGAAAGTGATAACTGACCCACTATTTTAGTCTCTTTCTTCTTTACCTAAATCCAACAAGATACTCCTGCCTATCCTGTTACCGCTTTTATCCCTTGCGATGGACTCCCGTACAAGTTCGAAGGCCTGGGCAAATAAATAAATTGTCCCCCTACCTGTATATAAGCCTGGAATGCGAACATTCTCCTCAATTCATGAACTTCAATTTTGCAGATGAAATAGTTAGGAAGCTTTTGCGGTTTTAATTGTATTATTTGTGGTCAACATTACTGATATCACTCGGTCAAAATTCATTTAACCGTGAATACAGAAATCGAAAAGAGGACGAGTTTGCTTTCTCAACTCTTACTCTGTTTGCTGTGGTTTTGTTTTCTTCCTATGACGACCATGCCGCAGGGCATTTCTTGTCAAATTACCTGCTGGGTGGTTCATTAGTCTCTTGATGCTGCAATCAGGATTTTGTGCCTTCCGCGTCTGCCTTGCCTAGTCATTTTCTTTCCTTGTTTTCCCATTTTAAATCTAATTAATTTTTCTGATAACACGAAGAGAATGGCATAGACGGATGTCTGCCAACACTGATCATACTAGCCGAAGTCTATCATGAAAAAATTCTGGAATGCGGGTTTTAGGCGCAAGAACCCATTTCCTCCCTCCCCCACTCGATTCATTCATTGGGGTCATACAAAATGTGCTGACCTTAAGGGCGTGCAATCTCTAGCCTTGCATGTCACTAAACGCCTATTTAATTACCCTTGTCCTTAAATTAGGGATAGGAGAATTTTCCCTCTCCCAAACCAATTTTCTTCGGGTTCCTCTTCTCTTACGAAGTTTCTTAGTTGGTACGATTCACAAGCTCGAATGATGCTGATGAAGGAGCGTTAAATGGACAAATGTGCATTGCTCCTGTCCTTCACAAAGCACAGAGGCCATCCTGCAGGATTAATTAACCTTTCATATTTAAGCTCCGACTATTAAGGGAAAATTGAAGATCTGGCTGTAGAGGAGACATGGCAGTTGCATGAGTCTTTTGCAAGAAGCCGAAAGGAGGAGAGACCTGTGTATTTTCATAAATTTACATTGGTTGTCAGCATCAGTTAGGAAAAATTGCAATTTGCCTTAGTTTCCTGATTTCCATGCTCGTTTAGACAAAAATGTGTACAGCATGCTCCAAGCTTGTAAAACACTGAATAAATTCTTCCCACATGCCCTCGAACTGAGAAACCTAGCTATGCAATGTGTTGGGTTTTTTCATACATGAGGGTAGACTTTAATTTTTTCGGGCACAGTTTTAACTAGTTGCGAAAAGTACGCCTGGAAAAGTCATTCTTTATTAGATTTATATGCTTCCAGTCCCTTTTTTCATGTGTAGTTTCAGGCATGCCCCTTGTCTATGATATCTATGCAATTTACCCCGTATCACTCCATTGTATGCAAGAAGATCGTTTGTTATGCCAACAGTTATGTTTCGGCCTTAAAAGATGTAACTGGGATACTTCTAGAACGCACACACAAATATGAATGTGCTACACTACTTGCAAATCCATCGACACTGCTTGCGAATTATACAGCTACTTCACATATTGTCAGGGTTTGTGAGCATCAGGACAGGGAATGATACACGCTATTTAAAGGAAACATGCAGAACGTAGATTTACATACCGCAGCAACAAATAAGTATGCGAGGTTTGCATAGGAACTGGTCAGACGCTTTAATGTGAACCCCGCACCATAGATCCCCTCGCCCCAAGTTTCGTGAGGGCACTTATTCCTGTGTCCTGCCTTTAGCCCTAATTAAACAATAACACTTACCCTCCTGGTCCTAACCCAGCAGTAGTCCTTACCCCTTAAAATTTATGGCAAGGCTGCCTGTAGTTCGGGGCTCCAAATTCCCGTGTCCTACTCAGGAATTAATAAGTATCCCCGAAAATAAAATGTCTTCTCATTTCATTTGTGGAGATGTCTAAGTCAATCAAATTAATAAAAAATGTTTTTTTAAAGCCTATGACTGAAATGGTGTAAAACTCTAGAAACCAACAAAATTCATGCAGTGATATTACGTTAGTTTTCTAGAGTGTGGCTAGAAAGCTACTCATCAACAAGCCTGCATACGGCTGTGTAGTAGAAAACGTGTGTTAATGTTGAGAAGAACCAGATGCAATCGCTGAAACAAGAGCTTTATTCGCTCTAAGTTTTGGATCCATGCTCGAACCCATCATCTACGAGATTTCGTATTGGTATGTCGTCTCTATCTCTGAGGGCATATGCAAAGAGAAGGGTACGCTTGACAGGTATCCTAACTCAATTTTCAGATGCCTAAGAAGTAGCTGCCTCTATGAAATTGAGACTGTGATTAATGTCAAAGAAAGTAGCTTATTCTACCCCATAGCCAGCTGACAGTTGCCTGTGAAACGTAAGGATTAACTGTGCTTACAAGTCCGTTTTCACTTGAAGGTTAGCTCGTGTTCAGAGGAAATTGCTGCATCTGACGGACGGAAGAGTCGAAAACCCTGGAGAGCAGCGTAAGTTTGGCGAATGCTTGTAAGTCCCCTCAATAGATGCAGTGGAAGTAAAAAAGCTATGTTACCGGCAAAGTGCTAAAACGTTTTTGCTAAGCCGGCTCCTTGGCTCCAGTTTCTGCGAGCAAATTGGTTATCGGTTTCCTCGTAACAGATGACCTCTGTACAGGCATATCTTATCACACAACCAATGTCTAGGTTAACGAAGTTTACGTTAGCTTACCGACCAACGGTTGCCATTTAATTTTGAGTGAAGTAATGTTGCTAACTGCCAACAAAACTGCTCAAACCTTTCCCATCAGACGAGCTAACTATTGATTATGCGATATGATTTTATGGCCTTCCAACAAGCAAATTGAAGGGGAGGGGGAAACGTATTAATTGATTTTTCGTATTTGTCTACTGGTTCTGTTAAATTAAGCAGGTCTTTTTAGCAACGACATGCGCTAACTTTTGTTTGTTTGGCTAAACGAGATATGAATGCTTGGAAAAAATAACGCTGTTCGTCCGCTACCATATCGGAGGTGCAACTCACTCAAAATGTCTAATTAGATATACGACTAACTGTGCATAAGAAGGAATATGTGGGTGGAGGCATGAATCTAATGGTCAGATGTTGTGTAACTCAGTACACGATAGCGACAAATTTACTTCTTTTCTCATCAAATACTTCAATAATGTCTGAAGTAGTGCCATTTCGTTTTGATATGGACAAATAATCCGTCACTAGATTAATCAGTTGTTAATCCCTCACTGGTTTGCAACAGCCGGAATAAGGTTCAACCTTTAAAATACTTCATAATATTACTATAATCGAACATGATTTCGGAGCTGCCTGCTGAAGCTGTTCGCAGATCTAATTATATGCCTTCCTCATCATCCACAGGACACCTTAGACACTACGGTTGCTGACTTCCTGCGTTCATCAGCTAATTAACCCATTGGCGCGCATAACCTGTGTGTAACTTACTTGCTACGCAGAGTTGCTTATTTTGGGGGTAAAAAACCAAAAGTAATCTAAAATCAAGACGATGCTTATGACCTGATAAAATTTTTATTGAAAACGCAAATGTTACACCATCAAGGTATATCCAATAAATAAGCAAGTCCCACTGGCCTTTCGGGGAACAGTTACGCTACCAAGGGTATTAAACAGCCCGGCAATAACTGACATCAGTGAAATAACGAACTATAGAAAGTCGCTTAAAAGGGAAGAAGAATTTCGTTGGGATGATGCTTTGGATTCTCGCTGGAAACTATCATCAGGGATAGTCGCAGATAGGAAGGCCAGACGCATAAGGGACGGTTGCGGAAAGCACCTACACCAAAGAAAGTGGATGATTACTCAGGATGTGGATGGACGTACTTGCAGCAATGGGGAGACTGACGATGCTCACAGGTCGCTGCCCATTCGATGGGAACCGATCACGTCATTAATTTCGACGAAGCCGGGGCGAGAGGTGAGAACTGCGCGAGTTGCTTGAGCCGTGGTCATCCAATCCGAAAACCAGCAATGGGTGTGATTGCCTTCTCCATATTCACTTCACAGACTTGGCCTGGGCACAGTAATTCACCACGCGGTGAGCGCGCGGCGATCATTGTTTTCAGCGCCATTATCGGTTAGCTAAATAGTCAAGTAACTATCACATTACTTGTCAATAACGGTGATGAACTTGTGGCAACTGACAAATTGGATGCGAGCGCGCGAGGCGTAATCGCACAAAGTGGGACCACCTGCGATTAATGTAGAAACTGTGGCCGCATGGCAACTACGTTCTATCAATACTGCACTTATCTGCTGCTATCTTAGGCGATGTGTTCGTGTGTTGATAAGAAACCTCGGGCAAATAATGATCTTCATCCATTGACTAAATCCCAATCAGCTGAAAGGCGAAAGTTCTTACAACACATAGCATAGCTCTTTTCGTAATATGAAATATCCGAAGAATAAATTGCATAAGATATTCGATTATTTTGCATGACAGCTGACTCAATGGCACAGTGGGATTGCAACGCCAAGGTCGCTATTCAGGGAAATCCACTGTGCTTGTGATTGGAGAACCCTTTTATGAGTAAAAATCTCTTTTCCCCTCCTAATATTTTGTATGTATGAAATCATCTCTATTGTGGGCGAAAATGTTCAAGTATGGTATTTTCTTAGCCGAAAAAAACCTAAAAGAGTACAGGCGAAAAGTTCGAAAGTTTTATTGGATACTGTTACATACGTTTCGCTCTTTCTTGGATCGTACAATTTCACGAATAGATTGTTCTAAATTATTGTCGAACTTTAAGAAATCGAAATAGCAATCCCTATGTCGAACCTAACGTGATTATCGATTTTCACTCAAGTGAGTAACGTATCTATGCCTCCGTAACACTCCCATTTTCCTCGCCAAGCAACACAAGACGAGCACGAATCTACGATAATCAGTTGCCGAAAGCAATTTTTTGAAGACAGGCACGTGATGTTAATACGGCAGCCACGGTAGACCCCGTGAAACTTATTTTAGCCGCTGTGGAGTTTTATAATGAAAAGTCAGTCATTCTGTATTTAAGGTTTCCTGAAGTATGACTTGTGTTAGTCGCCAAAAAGGACACGAACCGGGCACAGCCATTAATAGACTGCTTTTTCGTTTCCATGGCAAACGCCCTTGTTACAGAACGTCATATGACTGAATTAGGAAGCAACAAAATCATACATCCAGCAAGAACGACAAAAAACTTACAAACGGGACAACTAGGCAACAATTATTCACGGCAAAGACAGGCGGCACTGAAATGGCTATTTTTAGCCTTTATGCTTTTAGCGAACAGTAGTGCTTCGGCCCCAGGTGCTGAAACACTCGAGGCTATCAGGGACTCTGAAGTTCAGTGGGACATTCATCGTTTTACTCGGACTTCCATACTACTTAGTTTGCTTGGCTCAGGTTCTACTGACTGCGGTTGAGAATACAGAGTGCTACATAGGTGTAACGCTCACCAGCTATCCTATGTGGAGGAAGGAAATACTTTTGCCTTCGTTCTGCAGCCAGATGTCATTTGAGGGAAGATTGAGCACTAAAATCATCATGCTCAGAAGCTATGTGTTCCCCGATATGCTTTCTACAGTGGCTAGCTTCTTCCTGGCAGTGCTTGTTACGATGGCAGACTAATTGCTCTGATATGGACGAGAACAAAGCCCTTTGAACTATAGTTCGCCAAATCTCACTACATCCTATAATTATCAAGCGTTTTTACCTTTGAATAGTGCTTCAAGGAAAACCAAGTTTCTTCGTTTAGTTTGCCCCGTGAAAACTGAGATTCCATTAATCTTTTGTGGGATATGGCCTTATTTTCAAAGTAGGGCTTCCTATAGGACAGAACAGGTGGTTGAATCCCCTAGTCAAATACTTTATCAAAAGGATCCCATGACAACTCTTTTCCGTACGGGATGAGCGAGGGACCTGTGTATTCTGTGATGACACTGACAGGAAATAATTCTTGCTCTTAATTTTTGGGTTAAATATCTGCAACACTACCGGCGTTTGCGTGGAATCTGGTCTGCCACGTCAGTCCCCCTCCCATTATTCTGGCGTTGTCAGCGTCAGTTTCAAAGGACAGATGGTGCTCTATGGGACCGTTCCCTCTGCCCTTCAATAACAAAGATGTAAAGTCGTTTGCATTCCCATTTATACATGATCGTCGGCAATACAAATGGGAAAAGTTGTCGCTCTGAAAACAATAACCAGTATTGGGGTAGCTGCATATGTACTTACACGGTGGTCGGATAATAGGTTTTTCATCGCTCAGACAACAGACATATGCACAAACGCACGTACATACACGCACACATAGAAATGCACAAAGAGGCTAACTTAATCCTTCGTGCTTCTTGCCGTTACTGCGCTCGCTGCGGTGGCCTTTGAGGGGCAGACGAGATGGGTCAAGTGCCCAACAAGTTATGCATGCATAATGAGGATCTGACCATAAAATCACC
>CACRXP010000099.1:1197081-1212632 GCA_902702965.1 Spirometra erinaceieuropaei
AAAGGGCGATCACCCGTAATCAGCCTGCGTCTGTACAGCCAGCACGCCCAGGGAGCGAGGTAGTGACAGACGCAACACTGCGTGCGTCGAGCGAACCTCCACGGCCAGTGGCCTGCGGTCAATACCATGGGAACCAATCAACTGTGAGCAGAGGGGTCTGTCGACGGCAACGCTATTTTTGAAGCTGGCGCAGTCCGAAGGCAGCCAAGATAGGGGCGAAAGTAGTCATATTGGCTGCATCTCCAATCGACCGTTAGTACAACTGCTTCTGAAGGCAGGCAGAACTTCTAGCAGCCTGCGATAAAGGAGTGGGCATTTGCCTATTACAAAGTGGAATAAAGGATTGAGGATGTCCACATTCGTCCATCGTAAGATAACTTTAGGTCAGCGAGTTTGTCCCAGTGCCAAGCTGAATGAGGGTTGGTTTGACGATTACTTGTAACGTTGGCAATTCTCCACACTACGTGGAATTCGGCTTGTGTTAACAGAGAATGCCTTGTTTTTCGCTATATCCGGGCGATTGTCGTGCTAACAAACACTGCTGGACTATGTGGTAGCGCATTTATATTTACATCGTAAATATAGCTTTCATTTTAAGAAGAACAGACTCTAAGCAAGTTGGAATAAAATACAAACAGAAGCAGCACCTGTCAGATAAACTGTGACCTCCAATACGTTTCCTTGTGTCCCTGTTACTTTTTGAGATGTTCCAACAAAGATCTATCAGCCCTCGTTTTCTTTGAACAATAACAAGAACTCATCGGGACAGGTTCAGTGGAATCCTAACATTTCGGAGAGCCCGGTCGGCTTACCATGGTTAAAACGTAAAATGCCCTTAATCAAACAGAAAATGAAGTGGCATGCTGTGTTGATCGGCCTCTTGCTGATCGACTTTTCCCTTCTCTCACTGTCCGCCTTTCGGGGCCTGTATGGCGGGAAATTTAGCTGCGTGCGTTGTGAGTCCTCACTTCGTCGGGCGGAGGTGTCTGGGCCTCTCTGTCGGGGTAGATCGGTCTGGCGACTGTTTCCTCGCTCTTCAAGTGAGCTCGTTTTCGGGATGTCTGCGCGACCTTCTTAAGTTCTGTGTGGTTGTCTTGTCCTGACCTTTACGAACGTAATGACGCAGGTCCCTGTAAGCTGCAGCAAGGTTGCGATGTCTATTGATGGAGTTTGTATCTGAGTGTCCCGCCCCATCTGCTAGCCACTTTGCTCGTGAGTTGTCCCGAGCTAAGATGGTAGGGCAGAGGAAAATCAATCAGCATGAGACCGGTCAGCATAACATGCCACTTCTACTTCTGTCTAATTAAGTGCATTTTACGCCTTAACCATGGTGAGCTGAACAGGCTCTCCGAAACGTCAGCATTACCAAAAAACCTATTCCTATGAGCCCTCCTTGTTTCTCAAATTATCTGTCAGCTTTCCCCATCCTTGTTTTCTGTTGATTCGAACACTTCCCCTTCCCTCTGGTGGTGGTTCAACTTCGAGTTATGTTGTGTGTGCTCGCACAACTCCAAATTTCAAAAACGCTTAAAGGAAAGCAGGACGATTTCGTCCGGATTTTTGAAATCAGTCAACCTAAGTGAAGAATGAATAGGTTAGGGTACACCCCCCGCTGGTTTGTTTAGCCTACGAGGCGTTCACCCCCGGGTTTGTGACCCTCCGATCCTCGCGTGTAGGGCTTACGTAAGGATCGGAAAACACAATAGTGTTGGAAGAAAAGTGATCAAATAATCAGGCATTGTCTCAGCGCTCACCTCTCGTTAATCAGGTCGCAATGCTTAAACTTGATTGCTGCCATCTAGGTCCTGAGTAATTTGAGTAAACTTTCCCCTTTTGCTAGTGAGCGAACCTAATCGGCAGCCTGTTTCACATTAAAAATTTACCCAAATATTCTTATTACCAATAAGATGAATGAGCATGGCAACACTTAAGAACGTTCTGAGGCCAGATAACAAACGTTAATGGGAGGGAGCTAGGATCAGTCATATAGCAGTAAAGCAGGTATGATGAAGTCGTGATCCAGCTGTCTGCTCAGGATATTTTCTTGTATGAAGTCTGCCGTCTCCGATGGATACGTTAGTCGAATGTTATCCGGTCGACTTTTAATGTATGACCAAATTTATGTATCAAATGAAATGAAACAATTTTGAATAGAAGAATGTCTCCTATATGATTCATGCCTAAACTCATACGCAGTTTCATAATTCCGCAAGGTCCGCTCACTCTACTAGAACGTCTCAAAACACCTCTATTGATCGATAACGGTAATTAATCCATCAAATATGCAGTCTTTCACACACAATGTTCTGCAAATAAACAGAAAATCGGGGGATTAAGTCGGGTTGAACAATTGACATGGCGAACAATGTATGCGGCTCCCATCCCAAATCGCTTACGCATCTTCGAAATGCCTATAGTAATCTATTTAACCCCGTCAAATGACAGAATTCATGTTTCACGGTCGTACGCTGATTGAAGTCCTATGTCTGGCTGATGGAGCACTTTCTCTAGAGAATAAATTCTAACCTATATCGAATCCCCCAAAGGAAGGAATTAGAGGATCTGGGGACTCATATGCGTTACTTTCACCTTTTTCTCCATCAGAACCAATAGCTGCACCCTAATAGTACAAATGATGTCTTCTAGAGTGGTTACTTTATATTCCTCCAACTTTTCTCCAGCGAGTTGAATCAGTTCCTCAACACTTTTACTAAACAAACCCCGAATATTTTGCATACAAACAAGTATACATCCCTTTTCCGCTTCATCCCTAATCGCGAGTGTCAGTTTTAGCTTAAATTAGCAAAACAATTTGCAATTGTTACAGATTCGAGGTTATCTCACTAGCTCCAGCAATATCGTGCTGTGCCGGAAAGGTGAACTGACCCCTCCCGAATTCTACTGCGTTAGCTTCTTGTCAAAGCTTTCTACCGAGTTCGAAAATTTTCGTTTCCTTGGTTTGTAGGACCAGAATGATAGCATGACTGTTAATAATAAAACTCTCCGGGTTTTTTTTACGACAGCGATAATATCCTGTTCAACTGGTCGTTTACTTTGGGTACAATTGGATGGAAATAATTATGCGTGGACACCACCGCTTTTGATTCCGTCCCCGAAATGTCCAGGGGTTCCTCCAGGAACCAATAGCCTATGACATCTAATTCTCCCAGGTACTACAGAAAGAAACACTATTACGAATCCATTAATATATTCATATGAATACAGGGCATCGACCACTTTCTCTCTCTAGTTGATTTGGTTTCCAAAACGTCTTACATGGGATTCGGCGAGAACCGTAGCTGTTTAAGAAAAAACTAATGACATTCGATCTCCTGAATTTACTTTACCTCTAGGCACCTACATATCTTCATCCGCTAAGTCAACTTAAGACACGGCCTAATTTTAGATAACGGAGGAGTTTCATGCACAAAGACGTTCTCGGGTTCAGATTTGAAAATGATCTCGTATGTCTATTTTCGGTGCCAAGAATAAATCAGAATCGTTTTGGTCAATTTCAGTTCTTTCCCTAAATCATTCCTTGTCTTCAGGACTTCTCCGTATTTGAAGTGCCCAAGGACACATTAAAAGTCTCTTAATAATACCCCGGTTGAACATAATATCTACATACTTTGAAATGTGAATTTACGGAGGAATGAACTTTCATATTCCTTTTTCTTCACAGTTGGATCCAAGTAAATAATCCCTCCTCCATTATACAAAACATGATAACATTGGTTTTTTTGTGTATTCGCGCCTATACTCTTAGCAAGCTGCCGGAGATAACAGGTTGACAAGAAATTACTCGTAAACCAGGCGGCCTTATTGTCTGTGGCTTGCGAAAAACATTTAGCAGCTGACCCTCGTCATAACGTTTTCCCAGATCTCTGCAGACACCTTTACTCTAGGCATGATGTCTGCGGAAATGCCGACACAATCACCCGCTTGCAATGTAACTCAGCTCGCATACTTAGCAGAATGTTGACCGCTATTGTCCATGTTATTATGGCGCCCGTGTTTAGCTGATAATTTGCAACACCAGATCGAGTGAGTACGAACTAGAATGAAAATTCAAATGGCAATGATTTAGCCACAAACGGCTACACAAGATGAGTCATCAGTGCAGGTGCGCAGATGTAAACGAACCAACAGCAAGCTTCTCATGACGAAACTGCCGTTTTCTGATTCTAAACTCAAAACTTGAAGGTTGAAATGGGTTATACAAAGATTAGTCTATCGAAGTCCGCAATGGAAATGTATGGCCGAAATAAATGTCGCTCAAGCGCTGTTGGCTTGCCACATAGCCAATAAACCTCATTTTTGCCGAGGTTCCCTAATTAAGCCCGTATAACTAATGACGCTTTAAGAGGGAGAATTATCTATCTATATGACATTACGTTTGATAGTACTAATGGCAAGAAAATTCAACTAACAATTTCTTAAACTGGCTCAATTGATGACGGTTCGTTTATGCTGGAGGAGGACCGCTTATTTGTGACAAATTACAGAAACGTCGGTAACTGAGATTTATTAATGATAACTTGACTTTCATCTAATTCTACCGCCCATGGTTTTCCTACTTTGCTTTTGCAAATAACTACATGACTGAGCATTAACCCATTGTCGGTCTCCGACACTTTTTAAAAAAGGTCTGCATCATCTGCGCGCGCTTTATCTTGCTTTTCGTAAAGCGACGCAATCCCTAACTTACGACTCCACTCTGCTCCTCGTTTTAATGTTTTGTTAAACAAGACAGACAACAGGGAGCAAGACTACTTGTTCAGTTAAAATAAGACTGAAGATGTTATAACCTCCATTTGAATTACCACCTGATTTTTTCCCTGATGTTTCCAGTCTCATCCTTTAGGGTTTTTGAGAGGGAGTCTTCCAAGTTAGGGTTTATATTTAGTAATTCGAACGATTATTAAGTTCAGCAGATGCGACGTAATATTTGTAAGAACAGACATGCTGGATTGAACAGCAAAGAAAGCAAACCATTCAAGACGGAAATTCATATTGTGCATTTTTTAGGAATTGTCATAGAATTAAAGGGTCCTAAAAGATCTGATGAGTTGAGTCTAGTATTGTGAAGCGGATTTAAAAAAAGCATAGCAATTACAAATTTGGTTGGCAGTACAAAGTGTGCGATAGACTGTTCCAAACCGATGAGTCTCGTCCCCACCGTGAAGATTCCATTGTTTTTTATATGAGGAAATATTTTATTAATGCTAAATATTCACCGAGAGCACTTGGATTTTTTAGAGTTCAGACATCGTTCTTTTAAATTTTTCGTCAATTGCTGGTTAGATTAACATCCCTTAAATTAGTTTAGCCGATTCATACTCGATTGGGGTTCAGTTCCGCAGCCCTCGGGACAACGTCGGTCAAGGCATTTATGGTCACTTTTAGGGCTATATTTGTCCGAGTTTAACAAATATAATAGGCTTAATGTAGCTTTCTCCCATGTCAAAATATTTAAATGAAAATATCACTGTATTTGAGTGAAATAGCCTTTGAGGTAGTAAGGCAATAGCCCCCTTTACTCAAAACCGCACAAATCTTGAATATATCATAGTCTATATCACGTAGTTTGTTTATATGATCCCTCTTACTTGTCGACATTTTCAAGTGTTTTAAATGTCTTGGTATTTTCTACTGCCACTTTAGTTATTTATGCATACAATCCTGTGAAAATTCTGCTTACCGTTCTATGCTAATCCCGGAGCGAAAATAGGCCTTTCATTTTTTGTGGAGCTGTTCGTGTAGGGTTCTCGCAGTAGTGGGAGAGAGACCAGCGGTAGTTCAAAATAAACATTAACAAAGACGTATGAGACAAGGATGCCAATTGCTGACTTATCAGTCGTCGTCAAACAACCATGGTCCCACCCAAGACTTCAATAATACGGTACTCGACCTCCATAGGTCAATGCGGGTGGACTATATCTCAAACCGCTCAGTGGCTTTTGGCCCTCCGGGTGCCTGATTAGATTGTCTGTTTTCCTAGCTAAGGCAACTGGGACGGGAAAAAATCAAAACAATAAAAGTGACAACAAACAAAGTTAGCAGCCTATCTAGCAGCAAATCAAAAAACTTAATGAGTTACTTGGACCTGAATTAAGGGCTGTGCACAGTGTGTAAGAGACAAAACAAATCTAGACTTGAAATCTACATGGTCTTCAATGTGTGCGAAAAGGCAATGAGCTCGGCATCGCAGTTCTGATGATAACGAATAACGCGTAAAACCAAATGATGCATGAATTTTTGCGTACCACACATCTGCTTTGACTGTCTTCTACTAGGCCAAGTTGATCGGCAATCTGTGCAACAATAATGGAACCGCAGATCTACTAGTTACAATTTCCTCCAGTAAGTTACATGCCGATAAAAGAAAGTTTACATTCAAAAACGTAGATAATGCTTTGAAAAGAGCAAGTTGTAGAAGTATATGGTTTTACGAGATTGTCTGCCCTCGGAGAGCGACAATTTTTCACCGGGATTTGCTTCGGAGGGCCTAGTGCCCACATCTCGATCGGTGACCTCTGATAAAAATGCCAGTACAGGCGAAAAAATCGGGTGCTATCAGACTTCTGCAACATCCTTCCCCAGGTTTTCATTAAGAGCTCTCTGTAGGAGTTATTTGAGCCATTGTAAGCCTGTTCTCTATCAGATGAACAAAGTAAATCAAATTCCTATCACATTTTTTTCTGTACAGAACATCTTTAAGATTCTGCTAAGACAATTTTTTACCTTTTAACTCGGTTTTCAATAAACCCGTAGCAGCGGATTTTATTCCTTACCTTACTATTACTTTTCGATTATCTCCCATGCGCAGACACTAACGCAACAACGGATGGTCAACAAGCCAAAAGCGTACCGTTGGCTGGGCAAAAATCTTACAAACAGAAGCGACGAGGAGAGTTCCAGGAAGTAGTATTGAGAAGTCTTGTATGTTAGGGACTGATATGGCCTTCCCTCCATGTGGTGAACTTGTAACCTCGGTCGATACTCGGTAGACTCAGTCGTATGGGGACGTGAGAGGTTTTGAGAATCGTTCGCATTTTGCTCGAAGACAACTCATTGGAGCGTACGTAAAGTGGCAATACTGAAATACACGAAGGCCGATGAATGTGAGTGCCGCCTTTAGGTCGAACTCGAAGGATAAAGTTGCGTAAACAAGCAAATAGATAGATAGTGCTTTTCCTCAAAATAGACGGGGTAGCCTAGTCTAAGAGCTCACATTCTTCACTGGTCGCTCAAGTCGACCTCAGCCCTGAATTCTACAGCTCCGTCATATTACACGTACAGCAGATATCCTATCTCATGAAATGTTGACCGAAGTTCTAAAATCCGTTTTTAATTCGTAAAGATTACCTAAGTAGGGTTGCCATATTAACAACCGCGCCGCATGTTGTTAAGATATTCCAGTCAGAGCAGGATGCCGGTTTTTGAAGGAGCTTTTTTTATCGAACGCCTGATACACTATATTCCTTAAAAGTGACCACTTAGGTAACACACATTTCCCGTTGACTTTTTATGAGCTTATAAATTTAAATGTATTTTACAGGAAACCTACGCAAAAAATATTCTGGCATTTACTCTTTTGATAGAAAATTACGTCTTCTTCAGCTTTTATACTTGAGGAAAGAGTATCTGTCGGCTTTTAAAAAGTCCCTAGTCATGGAATTTTTCCAGACTGCGAGATGTCCAGTCACACAGCATCTAATCGGCACATTCATTGATGCTGACCATGAAGTAGATAGTGTTGTCCATACCTATCACAAGCTCTTATGCGTCCTACATTTCCTCCTCTTAATAGCATATAGACATCTAAGGTTTTCAGTATGCGGAAAGTATACAGCTGACTGAAAATGCAAATATCACAGAAGATGGTAAAATGTCTCATAATTTTCAAGTTTGTTTATACATTGACACTTTCTACATGGTGATCTCCTGGTATTACAGAGGCGTTTAAAAATGGTATGTTTAAGATCACGCCTGTCAGTTATATTTGAATTTATTAGGCACCGACTGGCCTCATGGCATGTCACCTTATGGAAACTGTTGTTCCTCGACGTCTCCATCGATGAAATCAAGCAAAATCCCGTTTCTCTTGTTGAACCCCATCTCATTTAACTCCAAAGAGTCAAGGATAATACGAGACACTGGAAAACTGTTTTGGAATCTACACTCAGAATGTAGGTAGTTGACAAACCGTCATATATGAAATCACATTAACTATTAAACGATATTTAGATGTAAACTTCACTGAAACACTATTATTAGACGTTAGTTTATTTCTACTTTCATATTTACTGCGTTTTTGGTATGAGAATACATTCTATGCATCTAAAAACGAGGTTTACTAAATTAGAGCCATTTCTGACGTTTTCGGGATATTGCGATTTTCTAAAAAAATCGGTATTTCTAAACAATGCAAACTGCCTTTAATATTTTTTGTGTTTTTAATTTTTTTAAACTTGTACTTATTTAACCTGGACAGTGGACTCATGAAATGGTGTCGGTTTGCGAGCGATTGGCAATCGTTCATAAATTTCGACACATTTCATGCGTTAGGTCACTAACTGTAGGTGATAATCGACGCCGGCATGCACGTGGCCTGTTAAATTTATTTATTCCCACCAAACGCTTTCCGTCTAGACAGGTGGCGAAGCGGAAGTCCTGCAGTTGTTTCGTTCGCTGGTCCGGACTTAACCCCCCCTCCTCCCCTTTTAGTTGACGAAGACAGAATAATCTAGAAGGACACGATCATCGCCACTCAAACGCTTGGCTCAAAACCTTTGTCCGAGCAGCCAAAAGTGCTAATGGCGACTATTTTTGCGTGAGATTTCCTGTTTACCTTCGTCTTCCAGCTATCTGGGGGAAGCACTTAAAGTGTGTTGACTGGCGGCCACTACTTTAACTCGTCAAATAGTCAGCGCAGCCAGATATTCTCTGATGCTCTTGAACAGAGCTGATCTGCCCAGTTTTTTTAAGCAGACTCACACAATAACTCGGTGAGTGTGTGTGGAATCGCCCGGTAAAATTCGCCTTCAGCTGCTATAACAAGAAATTTAAAGCTAAATGACAAAAAGCTCACCATCACTGGATTGCCATTCGAATTTATGTTCAAAACGGAAAACACCGGACCCTCGTGTGTTTATGTCCGAACTCACAACAACAGAAGGGCATAAAGCGTTGTAGATATTTATTGTACAGTGTAATCACTTTGGAACCTCAGGTGTAATAACAGAGACAAATATCATCAAGGCTTCGGAAAGGCTTTCAGACCTTTCCCCCTCTAGAAGCGCTGTTCAAAGTCTAATACGTCGTGGAGTTGGAGTCCTAAACTTCGAAGTAAGCTTAAGGAAAAGCGGCCCCAACTAGTGGGAGGATTGATCAATCCAGCCCGATGTCAGCCAGGGAAATTGATGACTTTCCGCCCATACGGGCCAGCTAAAGGCGGCAAGTAAGCCGTAATGACCCCTGATTCGGTTTCTAGTGCACTGTGGAAGCTCTGTGGTATACTGTGGACAAAACGTAATTCAATGTGTCCACCGTGATTGCTCATTCCCAAATACAAATAAAACTTCTGCCAATTCTTAGGTGCAAAGCTAAATGTGTTTACATACGCCAGTAGTTTCAGTTGTAAGAGAGATATCTCTTTGCAGTTTCCCCTTGATGCGTCTGTCACTACAGCTAAATTGGAAATAAACTGCTTTCCTATTTTAATCCTCGCTTGTTCTCTAACAGAGCGTTTCGTAGCTAGAATAATCAGCATCCCTGAAAAGACCACACTACTTTTGTCAGCCTTGAAATATCAAATGAAATCAGATGTCTGCGGATCATTTAGTCATAAAAGCCGGCAGCATCTTATGCAATACACAAGTATCAATAAAAGCTAATTTTTTAATCCATGTTTGGTTAATGGAGGGCAAGTGAATTTGAATTTGTTTCTGTTTCTATAATAATATTTTTTACGGACCATGCATGAAAACGAATGAATACTTTTGAATGACGAATTCACGCATAGAAAGCTCTGCAACAGCATTTTAGCTTAGTCTGGACATTTTGGGCAGTCAGTAGAATTTTCTCGGTGTCACCTCTTCGCTCTCCCCGTCCGGATTTTGGACTGTCCGCCCAAACAGGTCATTTGCTATCCAAGACTTATTAACTAATGATGAACCGAAGTGCGCTGAGAATTTGGTCTCTTTCTGATGAACTTGTTTTTTTCTCGGACTTAAAACTCTGCACGCGGATAAAAGACAGATGCGGGCCTGCAAATCTGGGCTCCTTTGTACGATTGCCCTTGAAAATGATAGGGGTCCTTCCTAGGTCCCCTTCACACCGCTTTATTATGAGCTTATTAGAGAACGCAAAAAGTGGTTGACTTTTCTGACAGACTCTTTTAGTCTGAAAGATGATGATGTCCTGAAAAATGACCTGAAATGCAAAAAAAACAATGCACCAATAGATCGCTTCACCAGCGAATGCCTGACTTAAAAAGGACTAGGTTGTACGGGTGTGCTTTAAGACTCCGATAAAATGCACTGTGTTGAAAACATCTATACCAAGTTCGCCCTAATAGGGATAGTCCAATATCTTCTGAAAAGTCCTTGCGTACTTTATTCCTCATGGATGATATCCTGCTTTGACTTAAGCGCTTGATGCCTAAGTATTCCATTGCAGTTTTAAGGGACTGACCGTGTGTTGCCCGTATAGAACTCGACAACTTAATTTATGTTGGTTGTTAAGCCATGTACTCAAGTATGAATAACGGCAGGGTCAAATTTTAATTCAGGGATAATATCGAGAACCTTATCAGCACGCTGTGTACTAAGGCTTTACTACTTCGTGTGCTTTTCGGACAGTCGATGGGCAGTTTTGGAGATATTATGTTAGAATATGGAGTTTAAGATAACCCCGTCTCGATGAGGGAAGTCTGAGATGTGGACTAGTGATTTGGATGTTTTTCATAGCCTACAGAGCATTGCATAACCACTACAGGTTGCAATGCCAGTGCCTATCAGGCATAATGGTGGCCTCTTAGGAAGTTTACCCCAACATTACAGTTATTGTGAATCTGCTTCCATAAACCGGATGCCAGCATATTATTCAACGAAGATTCCTTACTGCCAATGGCAAGCCTATCAGGATGGTTTCTTCGATTTCTTCGTTTATGTTGAACTAAACTTTCCAGTCTACCCACACATAGCGAAGCAATTCCTGTTTTTTGGTATTTTGAATCCGGACACCACTGAATGAACACAGATAATGCGCCGCGGCTGGCCATTTCAGAGTCCCTCTCTCCTTCCGTAACGATTTCTTAGTTGGGAATCGTTAGTCATCATGTGCGCGACCGCATGCTCTGTATTGTCTCAACCCCAAGGCAAAAAATACGTCGTCTGTACCTCCGTCCCGCAATAAAAAACGGATCCGTCCAAGCCATCCACGCGTGACTCACTGGAGGATTGCACAGGCTGGACGATGATGCATGCTTCTGCATTTCAACTCTGTCGGCAGGTCGTGAGAAAAAGTACGTCATGACTAGCGGTTCGATAGTCGTTACGGACGATGTACGCCAAATGCTCAGAAACACGGCGGGCAGTGTAACGGTAACTTGCGCGTGAAGTATTTTATAGCGATAGTAGACTTTTGCCGCGTTCTCCGCGTTCTCTCCCCGCCCCCATCTGGTCCCTGTGTCACGAGAGAATCCAAACGATCGGAGGACTGATGGAGCTAAACGGCTCGTCTGCGCGTGCCACACGACAGTTCAACCGTCGAGTTCGACGATGTCCACCGTATGCCCCACAGCAGGTGGTGGGAGCAGGGACGGTGACTTGCGCAGGGGGTTTATAGTGCCAGTAGACCTGCGATGCATCTACCACACTCCCTCCTTCTCCTCCGCCGCCCGAGCCCGATGTCAGGACAGAGTCAAGAAGACCGGAGACGAGGGAGGCCGCAGGTGGATGGCTCGGACGGATCCTCACCTTAGCGCTCCACTCCGCATCCCCTGATCCTTTCAACAAGTGACAAGGATTTTGATCCACGAGACAAAGGGGTGATGGCAGTGGTCCAGTTTTGCGACGAATGCCGACATCAGGGTCTGCAGCGCACCCCGTGAATGTTGACATTTGTTATTGCGCAAAGACAGCGCCTGCCAGAATCCGATGTGGCCGCCGTGTTGGTCCAACGAGTGCCACACACGCCTGTTCCGCGCGACGACTGGCCAGGTTCGTCTCGAAACAACTAGGGGGCGGCCCGGATTCCGACTAAGTGGATGAGTCATAGATGCCACATTCAGAAGGAGTCATTTCAGCCTGACTCTCCATCCTGAGAAGACCGAGGTATCCCGTTGTTTGGCGGTTTTTCACGCCTTCGAATACGTCATACGCATTAGGTGATGCAACCTATGAAACGTGACGGGCGAAAACTCGATGACCAGTCCGGGGCACAATCAACGTTGTATTTTTCATTAACTAACTTAGCCCGTACCGAAAAACGCATCTTTCTTGTGGCAGGTGTGTTTCTAGCTTGTTTAATAAAAAGGCGTGTACATTTTGGGCAGAAATTAACTTCGCTCCACATTTGAACAACTTTCTACGTCAATAACCTGCTTGTATGCATCCCTGTTAGAGGACATTAATTTAAATAAGGAAGATTACCGGAAACAACCTTCGTCGCCTCTAAACTTGGCTTTACAATTCGCCTAAGCTGGACAAATCAAGACGCGAAAAACTAATTTTTAAATCTGTGTAGTCTTTGTCCTAATAGCCTACAAAAAACCCTCTGTTTTACCACACCCGCAATTTTTAAACATATGCGAATACTCCCCAACTAACAGCGAAAATACTCATCATCATTCCTTTTAACTTTGGGGCGTGGCGTTACCTACTTTATCTGCGGTCTGGTTACTACTAATGCGTAATGTTTTAGTGGCGTAGGGACTATATCCCCACATCTAGTCCCCTGATGCTCTTTTTTGGTCTGACCCCTACTTCAAAGGCATGAAATCAGAAGCGACGTGACTTTCCTTAGAACGAGAGGCAACTTGAGGGATGGTGTGTGACAATTAAATTTCTGCATAAACCGAAATTTCTCTCTCTGTTGACGGTTAAACCCGACAAAAAGCACGGACAGGGACGCATACCTGAGGAGCTGAGATAAACCACATCGGTGACCCCAATGTGGTGCAATGCCATGTTTCCCTGATGAAAATACAAGCCCATGTAAGAAATATCATACCATTGCTACGGCCACTATGAACTATATTTATAATTGTACAAAGGACCCTAAACTTAGTTTAAAATAGCAGGAGTGGTTCCTTAATAAACAGAGAAAACGATTTTGTCTTTTGCGACAAAAATTCAACGGTATCTATTAGGAAGCGCATGAGCAAGCAAAGTGCCCCAAAACTTCACCTGATTTTTCTTTGAAAAATTTAATTAAGCGCAAATTCAGGCGGCATTAAAGAATATTTTCAAGGCATCGTTTATCCTACGTAAGTATTCTCGTGTTCGCTTGAAAAGAATTATTTCCAGAATGTCATGAGAGTATTCGTCACAGACCTTTGTTGTGGAAGTCGATTTCCTTTGATTACTGGGTTCCATGTTTGCGTGAGTTGATAAGTATGGTGCAAAACGTCGTCTGATGAAAAAAAAGAATGTCCTTCATTCGCCACATAGATAAAGGCCTCCAAGAACTGTTTTTTGAGGTTTTGATAACTAAAGGCTATGGAAGCCATCGTTTCAGGCAATCGAGTGAGAATATTGAAGACTGCAAAGTATTCACTGAAATTTCAAGCACGTCAGAAAACACAGTTGATCCTATCCTCCGCTAGAAAACACAGTAATGTTAACAGGGGAAAAGTTTTTGATATGCAGAAAATGGTACGCTGAATCAATGACTGACTCCTCGACCTGCGACCCCGTTGAAACTTCTATTTCTTTGACGTTTCTATCTGCAAAGTCAGATGAAAACCTCTTCGCCTTAGTCAGTCGCCTCATTTCCATCGAATCCTAATAACACCATTCTGCATTAGGTAATTGAACTAGCCCCAGGAGGTAAGCCACTAATTCTTGGGGGCTATTTACCTTGACGACTACTGGAATGGTTCCTTCAATGATATTGCAATTATCCTGTTTTGTTAATTCAGTTATTTTCATACACGTGCAGTATGCATTTTTACAAATTAAGTTCTGTTCTTTGGCATCAACATTCGAGCTTTTGGCATTTCGATCCTTTTTAAGCAGATTGTTATTTTTAGTCAGACGTAACATCCCCCCAAATGCTTCTTTCAGCTTTTTACTGCACCGGGTGTCTTTCATTATTTATTAGATGTTTTGATGAACTTGTCGGACCAGTTTCCGTTTACTTATAAATCTGTCATGAATGCACGCGCACGGCATGATTTACGTCATCCAATGCGTAGTGGTCTCATTAAATCATGTCCTGTATCTCACTCCCCACTAACTGGAGGCATGCAATTCCACCCACCCGAATTTAAATTTGGCAAATTATACGGTGTATGTAGCAAATACCAAGAAGTGGTAGAAACCAATTGATAATGTTTTGTTTTTTATTTGTAAATTGACTCAACTTCAGTTTAGGAGAGAATGATGGTCTGTCCAGACATTTTGTTCTATGAACATCCTTTTGTCTTTTATATGATGCCAAAGTGTTTACTTTACAAGCGGTTTTAAGGTTGAACGTTTCATCAGTTATTGCGCACTCTTTGTGAAAGTCCGATGCTTGTTTCGCATGCAGTTGCAGAAAAATATTTTCAGATCCTGGACACTGTTTGTGAGCAAATGTATGTCATCTACAAAGTGTTCCAGAGGAGGCCTATCCGACTTTACAACTTGAAGCCCCGTTTGTTATTTTTAAATTCCATTAGGCGTCCTCAAACATTTACGCTCTTAACTTTGTCTGGAAAATAAGGCCTGCGTAAGGAAAAACATTCTGCGAGACAGAAACATTAACCTCGAACAATGCATTAGGTGTGGATTTTAATGTTTCGACTGTCTAACTTTGTTCTGAAACAAACATTCTAGGCCAAGGCAACTGTTTCCCATTTTGCTAAAAGCTCTACTTTTGGTGAGATCAATGACACGAGCGCAGACAGATGTTTCTTCCAAGGCAAAATAATAGCTCTAAAGGGTAAAGCGGACAAGAACATGTCTTGTCAACGAAAACATGGCCTATTAATCTGATCAGAAAATCAGACGGCGACGAAAACGAATTGCATGTCCAATATTTTGTCAAATATACGGTGAGACGTCAAGTGATAAGAGGCATTGGTCGTGGTCAGCAATCTAAACAAAGTCCTTAGAGTCACCGTTAGGTTTCTGCACTACATATGTCGTCGTTCCGGCGAGTACCGCTGAGTATGAAGCCAATAGGCAGAGTGAATCGGGCCAGGTTTAGTTTGAAAAGCATATAAGATAAGTGTACAGACAGATTACTCAACGTCAAGAAAAAGTAATTTGGATACTGTTAAAGTGCGGAATTACTAAAAGGCGCTGGATGTCTTCGGAAATATTTCATTCAGTAAGATC
>CACRXP010000099.1:1212766-1246461 GCA_902702965.1 Spirometra erinaceieuropaei
ACCCGGTCATGTTGCTCTATCCGTAACCGACGTTTAAGAACCTTTCTCTCGTCTGGGGGACTCTTTACCAGATACTAAGCTTACGTCTCATAGGGAGTCATTCGGCACAAAAATATGCCTGTATAGGCTTCCACACTTACGGGCATTCGTCTTTATTGTCCGTTATATCGAACCCAATGAAGAGGACAGGAAACACTGCGTCAGTCGTGGGTTTTTTGGCTTCAAAATGCCAAAAACTGTGAGGCAGTTGATGAAAACTGGAGAACGTACTGTAATTGAAGTTGTGTGAGAAGTAGGTATAAGTTCTTGACAGAGAGCCTAGTTTCCTTTTCATACTCTTCTTTCACGCTTTTTAACAATTTCTGTGATTCTAGTGGCAGGATCAACACGGTCGGAAGAGCCTCAGTGAGAAGCCATTTTCCTCCTTTCTTCTGTCATTATTGTCCATATATGTACTTAGCTGAACCAGTTGATAGTCCGCTTCTGCATCTTGGTTTCATGAGAGGGATGCTTCAAGTTGAGGGCAATTCAACGTTCATGTCTTCGCGTGCTCGACGAGCCGATGTCAACCCGCTTTGAGGCAAGACTGGTAGTACTGGCTCTATCCTTTTTTGCGGAATAAACATTATTCTTTGCCCAGAAGTGTGCGCGTATGGGATCGCAGTGGAAATGACGTTCCAGCACGAGGAGCGAAGAGAAAATGACATAATTCCATTTCAGGGACATGGGTCAAAGAGACTCTTCAGTACGCACGGAGACATTTTAAAGCCTACTAAGGCCTTAAATAACCATTGGAGATGGTTAGACAACTAAGGGGTGGCGACAGGGCAGGTGGATGGGGAACGTTATTTCAAGGCGCCTTAACCACTGTGTCGTGCTGGTCTTCGAATCAGGCATTTACCTCTCTCAGAAAATGCCACTCAGAATCAAATGGTCATCAAAATGCTGCAATTTTATCCATTTATGTGATGATGGACAATATCATAAACATAGAAAGCGACATTGTCCTGAAAACTTTGTTTGAAAAGGGGGGCTATTGCATTTTTAAAAAATTCCAGAAATATCGATTGTATTTTTTGAGAGCTCTTTGGCGCTTCTTTTTGCGCACTGGAGAAATATCACTTGACATTAAGTATTCCGACAAATAAAAAAGGCAGAATTCGACAGCGGGTTAAACTAATCTTGAATTAATCTTTCCAAATGTCATTCCAGTGGCATCCTCTGACTCGAAATCATTTGTTATCAGGCAACATTTTCTCCACGAAACATTCACAGAACAATGCCTGCTTGAAATCCTATTTAGCTAAGAACATTTCTGTAAAGTCGATTTTGCCGGAGTTGCCGTTACTGTCCTGAACCTGGTACTCAGGCTGCCTTCAAGAGAAACAATGTATGCAACGATATAGAAGGAATTGTGCCATCTCTGCGTTGTTCGGTAATGCATGTCAGTTAAGTGAACCTGCCCGCACATTAGAGAATGTAACAATTTGAATTACTGCCTCATATATTTCAGTGTCTACTGCAAACTCCTGCGTGATGGAGGACACCGAGTACATTTTGGTGAACTTGTAGGCGAACGGAAAGTAGCAAGCCTGTGCCTCACCAGTCTTTCTCAGTGTTTCTCTACTTGTCTACGTCCTACAAGAGAGAATGGCAAAGTAGCCGATTAGTTATGAGATCACAGAGAAAACCGATCGCCAAATTGTTTGTCTCTGTCGGAGAGGAGGCTGGCAAAAACCGATCTCGATCCAGACACAAAGGAGCAATTTCGTTCTACAATATTACTTCAGCCAGGTATTACGGATTATGAACGCTTTTCAGATCCTAGATCCGCATGTCTATGTCTAAAAATGCAAATAATGCAAAATCAGTTGCCACAAAATCAGGCAACCATGACCTGCGCTCGTAAAAATTCGCACTTCCGGGTTAAGCGACTGTCACGCACAGGCGCACATTCGACTACATTGCCTCCGGGTACAATGAGCAGCAGGAAGATTCCAACAGACATTGCTTCTTTAACTGGAGGATTCCAGCAGTTACTATCATCTGTGAAACCGCTAACATTAAGCATTGACGATATTTAATCATCAGCTCTTACAAGACTAAAATTTCAACTGCATGCACAAATGACCGGCAAGAGTGAAGTTGTTGATAACACTGAACTGTGTGAACTTACAGTAGGTGACGTATCTCATGAAACGTTAACGTCAATTCTGAAATATATTTTCGGTTACTATGGGTCAGTTAAGCGGTTGTAATAATAACCATTATATTGCAAATTTTTTAAGATATTTCCGTCAGGCAAGTATAGAGACTTTTTAATATACGTCGGTCCGGCAGCCTGGGAAAATTATATTACGTAGCAATGACCATCTGAGCAACATGGGTTTTTATTTCTTAACGACGCCTTTAAAGTTTTAATATATTTAGTAGATAACGTGTAAGAAATAACCTTTCAAGCTCTTATATGGTAGTAACTCATGTCTTCTCCTGGAAATTTTTACTCGAAGATAGGGTGTCTTCCAGTTTTAAAAATGCGTTCAACTTCCCAATGAATTCGTACTTGTCGTGCCACTGCGTTTGCGTTTAAGGTTTATATGCAGCGGGTTGTAAATTCTTCATTTAAGGAAAATCATGCATTTCAGTAAGCCGTTAAGAAAGCGCCACCTAACGCATTGGAGATCGTACATTGGACATGTACAATCCACAGGAAATATTAATAAACGAACGGTACTTAAAGGGACATTTCATGATTTCACAAAAACCTCTGAATTGAAAAGCTTTTTAAAACCTAAATTTGTCCTATCTTCGAGTATACAATTGGTAGGGGACGGTTACCGATCGTTCTTACGGAACTCACTCGTTCCGTTGTGCCTTACGGGCTCTCTCTCGGGCCCAACCAGTAGCCGCATAGCGGCCTATGATATAGGCAGTATGTTATTACCGACAGAGTCAAGGGAGACTGGAGTGGCCGTTTCTGGCTTATTAGCCGTCGTCAGCCAGTCATACCCAACCCCCAAGAGTGGAAGACCTGAGGCTCGAAATCGCGACCTGTTAGTTAAAAGTCCACGCCTCTAACCGCTGGGCCACGAGCCCGTTGCCATGTCGGTTTCGATCGGGAATATATAATGGTAGGGGGCGCCCACCGATCGTTCTTACGGAACTCACTGGAGACTGGAATGGCCATTTCTGACTTATTAGCCGTCATCAGCCAGTAATGACCAACCCCCAAGTGTAAAACACCCTAGGTCGCGAGTTCGAGCCTCGGGTGTTCCACACTTTGGGGTTAGGTATGGCTGGCTGACGACGACTTAGAAGCCCGAAATGGCCATTCCAGTCTTCCTTGTCTTTGGTGGTACTAGTATAAAATTTGATGACAGCGTGATTCACTACTAAATGTGTATGAAAAGGGATATTTTTTAAGCTTTTTGACGAATATATCTTAATTTTTAAAGGCATCAAAAATCGATGAAGTAGTAGTAAGTAGTTATATTTACCGTGTGTAGTGTTACAGGCGTCCGAAAAGAGGTACACTAAAAAAATCCGCATCCTGGTATGAAGGAATCATCTCGGGCATATGCTCCGCGATATTGAATATTGCAGCCCAATCCTTCTAGTCAAAAGCATACTTTAGAATTTATGTTAAAATTTCATGAGATGCGTCATCTACTGGAGTTAACCCTGAAAGTGAAAATCCTGGTTTTAAGTAGGCAGCAAACTTCAGGTTGGCCGGCTAGCCTGTAGAGGGCAGAATTTAACCCAGATTTTTTACTTGGGATCTAGTAAGCGCGAAGTTGACCATTTTTAGCAAACTGTTACCAAACTCTCCGCCCAAACGTTTTCTGTCCCACGTGTCAAGACTGCCTTGGATGTATAGTTACACTCTAAAAACAATATTACAAATTTTCACAAAATCGGAAGGGTAAAAAGTAAACATTGAGATCGTCACGTGCGATTAACAACAGAGGAGGGAGATTTGACAAATACAGCAGCTATTTGCCACTCATTCGGCTCTTTTCTTTTGCAGTAAGGCAATTCAAAGACAATGCACAATAGGTTTGTCCTTACCGTTGAAACTTCACGTCATTTGCTTTATTTTAGAGATGCGGACATTTTTCGCTTTCAGGTTAATTGATCTAACTACTTCTTACATATTCTCGGATTATGAAGTCCCCGGAAATATATCCCAGATCGATTAGTTCCTCTGAACAGCAACTTTGAGTTTCGAAGATGAACCACGCTCGCTCGGCTGTCTTTACTTGAAATACACTAAGAATTTGCGGGATTCTGTGCGATGACTTTCGAGAAGGGTAACAAATAGCGAAGATTCTCTGTTTGGTTCCCTTTAAATATCCCACTTAAGTTCACTGAACTTTCAGCAAACAATTTATGGTAAATAAACCATAGTACTATTGGTCAAATATCCGGCATAAAACCAACCCTTCATATAGTCTGTGTGAAAATAATAGAAATCAAACTTACCTCAGAACGCGATTTTGCGCACAGTATGTACAAACGCTTTTCGAAAATTCAAGTTTACAAGAAATCGAACAATATGCTAACACCCGTTAACGTCTATGAGAACTGAACTGAACTGAACTTACAATCGAACCTGTCCTGTAGCGGACGAGTAAACAGAATGTTAGAAATGATTTAGACGACCTGTAGTACAAAACTATGGATTATATGGATGACAACATTGACTAAAGCAAATCTGACCGATTTTAACTATTAGTTTAACTGAATGGTGTTAACTAGCAATCAGTTTATTTTGCATTCGGCTATTGCGCAGTTCAAGACAAACTCGTGATTGAGTTCTGGGCTATGCATGACACTTTGTTTAAGTGATATTACTTTGTAAATTAAAGTCGGGTCCTATGTGGCCTCCGTCCACACTCAGCTGACTACGGGGGCATTATGCGAATCACTAGGAATGAACTGCAAATAAACGGAACATTTTTCAAGACGAAACACTTTCGATGGTTTTGCGTAGCTGTACCTCTCATACGAACACCGGGGACATCTATAACCAGGACACAAGGATCGTATTGAAAGTCACGGTATGCGTTTATGCTGTATATGTGGACAGCTTTTTAGCTACTAACTGTCATAGGCCGCGTCTCTACATTTTAGTGCAGTTTTCAGTAGAAGCCATCAAAATTACCAAAGTGACTTTAACAGAATAACCTCTGTTAACTTGAAATTCAGTCTTAGTCCGTGGAATTAGGGAAGACAAGAAATAAATAGCCATAGTGCCTCCAGAAAAATAAATGTTGTCTATTCTTTGGAAATTTTACTCTGCAATTAGTGCATTTTTGTCCTTAACACTGGATAAACATCAAAATAATCTTTTCTTCCCTTTATTTTTCGACGTTTGGACGCAGAAGAATATTTTATTACTAATTCCATAATGCCTAACTGCCTTTTACCCAGTTTATGTTCTACTGTTGTAGTCAAACACACTGTGTCCTGTTTATTTTTAGGTAGGGCGTAATTTGAAAACAGGAATTATACTCATTTGGCCAACTGACAAATGTTGTCCTAATTACCACTCTGTAGCTAACTTCTAATCGTAAAACGTGGTCCAGAAGAAAGAGGAGATAATGGGGACGTTTAAAAAGCAAAGACAGAGGGGTTTGTTCCCGTTGCGGCAGAAGAGGTTTCAATATCGCCAGTGAACTATGCCCTGAACTGACACCATGTTTATATTACTCCTTTGATGTCACTGCAAAAGAGGTTGGAGAGTGTGGCGATTCGTCTATGAATGCTCCAGTAAAGCACTTCCTCACTTGAAAACTGGTAAGAATAGACTTCCCATTTGGCTGCAACCATGTGCAACCATGCAAATGGAACGCAAACTGTCGCCTACGGAAAATATAGCGTTCACGTACTCAGTACATAAGCAGATTCTTTCGGGAATCGCCAAACAGCCTATCTTTTGGAGCCATTGGCTGAGACTACCAAATACCACAAGGTATTCACGGATAGCTTACGGGGACTTTTGATTCAAGGTACTCTACAGGGACCAGAAAACAGACGGAGGTCTTACGGAAGAACAGCTCTTTTGGTGCACAATTAGCGGTGCGCAGGTGACTGCGTCTGCGAATTGCATTCTTATTTCTTAGTCACCTACTGTTCCCTTGACATGCGAATACACTAGAGGTTCTATTATTGCAAATTCCCCAGCCGAAAAAAAAACAAATATGGCCTTCTTGACTTTGACCGGCCGAATTTCAAACTGTACAAAACCGAAAAACGTTTACCCAACTTCCTTTATGTAAGTTTGAAAAACCTCTCTCAAACCCAAGCGGTGGACTGTCAATCATACTCCACGGTGTGTGACTTCTTAAAGAGTGCAGACTCCAAAGATTACCTAAAAGGTTTATAGACATAGGCGCAATGCGCTGTTTTGTTTACTCCGCACTACGTACTTTTACAAATAAACTATGCTAACCTTAATGCATTTTCGCGTTTTCTGAAGTTCCTTTTTTGCAAAGTCGTTATAACCAAAATTAATAGGATTTCCGATTATTCGTGTGGGGCTTCATTTAACTAAATATCACACATTTTATCGTGTTTTGGCTGATGCATCGGGGACAGACTCCGATTTTATTAGTCTTTTGTTCATATTCTCAAGTTGTTTCTGATTGAGTTCATGTACTGTATCGTTTAATGAATAAAAAATAAAAACTGCTGAATGCCTTGTCGCATAGTGGGACTACTTTCTCAACTATGTGAATAAAAAATAAGTTTTTCAGCTCGTAGCTCATTTCTGCCGCCACGCATTTTAAAACGAATGGGGTGTTCGGGCTGAAAATTGGGTTGCGCTCACTTCTGCTTGTGCGCTTAAGTCGACCTGTAATAAACACCAACGCACTTTATTTGAACTCTGAGCAAATATGCAAATGAACACACATAAAAAACATGAATTCAGTCTTGCGATTTTCAAAGAATTGAATGGGGCTGTTTGACCTTACTGAAGACAATTAGGAAAGACATACTTGCCTCAGCTCTCTTTTTATAACAACTATAAACATGGGAAAAAGTGTGGTAGTTCGAAGTGGTCTAAATACGAGCAGTTTATTCGCCGTGTTACATGTTGTGTATATTGGCCTTCCTTTACCTTGAGAGAGCGCGTTTTCCTTTTTGGCCCCACTAGAATTTTTCTAAGTAAACGGATTATTTGTGTTCAAATTTTTGTCTTTATGTGAGCAATAGGCCCGGTTAGTTGCATACTTCGGGACGCGACCATTCTTGGAAGGGTGTTTTTAACGCTACACTAGCTCGACATCTTAACGTTTGAGGAGGATTCGAAATCAGTTTAAAAATTCAACCCCTAAAATATGCTTCTTTTACTTGAGAAACCTGTTGGTTCCGAATTTCAAACAAAAGTTTGCTGATTGCATTGAGTCACATGTTCTGTTTGTTTCCGATTTTGAAGATATTTTATTCCTGCACATTAGTATAGAAACAGTTCCCAAGCAAAACAAAACACATTAGAAACATATACAACCACTTTCAGCTACTGGCACTGCGCCGTTGGTTAAATGACTACTGGATTTGTTAGAAAATGCAAAGAAGGTTTTTCGAATAAGTTGCTAAATTTTGAAGAGAAAGCAAGTTCATCTTTCATAAAATTTGCTTTAACACTTTATATTTTTTAAAAAAGATATTGTAAAGAAAGAATGGGCAGTAATCAATAAAAATGCTCTTTATTTGTACAGTGGAGGTGTTGACAAACGACTCTTCTCGTTGAGTTTTTACTATGCCCCTTTCCTACCAAATTAGATGACTTACAAAGATTTTAAATAAAGCGGTTTGAACCGAGGAGACACTTACCAATAAAAATAGTTGTTATTTTGTCAACTTTCAAGAAGTGTGCCTAACTGTGTGAAACATAACTAATTACTTGCAAACCGGCATACAAGTATTGGTATAAACTCCGAAACAATAATAAAAGACTTTAAGGAAACTGAAAATATAAAAGACACATCAAAATTAATGTTATGTTGTGCAGCCATAACGACTTTTTGGAAAGGCGGAAATTCCGAAAATGTTAAAAATTGTTGTAAGTGAGCACCTTAACTTTTGGGTGCGCGGAAGAATTGTATATGAAAACAACTGAGTAAATAAAATAACACGTAGAGTAGCGTTTGAAAATAGTCCTTTAATAAAGTTTACACTTAAATATCCTTGAAGAATAAGTGTGTCAAGTGTTGCAGCTAGCTCACAACCCACTGCTTGGGTCTAGATTCCAAGACGATCCTACAAGAATTAGCTTCAATTTTCCCGTCTTTACATTGTTTGAGTTGCTGTTGACTAAGTCAACGTGAAATCTGTTTTATTTCGCAGATAGGGACGTCACTGGAATTAAAGTTTTCATAAGAGCACGCATTGACAGGTGAGCCAGCGATTAGTCAACTTGAATAGAAACGGCGGGTGTAATCATAAACATACTTTGGTAGTCCGGCCGTCGCATCCGACGATGTCCACCGCAGGATAAAGTAGGCACGGTGACTTGCGCATGAACTAGTTTATAGGTAGGACAGACTTATGCAGCGTCTACCGCACCTTTTCCTCCCCACGTGAACCCGGTGTCAAGAAGAAGCCAAGAATACCGAAGAAGGGGAAACAGGCGGATGACGCGGCTGAAACCGCACCTTGGCGCTCTACTCCACACCCCCTCGTTCACAATAAACACTAGACCAGGATTTTGACCAAGCATAACACCAGCAGAAAGGACACAAATGACTGCGCAGTCATGCTCACGACCTGTATACCCAGCGGGAACGCAAACACATCTACCGCCGAGAAATTACCGGGGAATTGCCAGCCCACCATGGGCCATGGTTTGCTGATACTGACATAGCAAACGCTCGCAAACGCTGGAGCTCATGAACATACTATTATCTGTATATTAAGAAGACCTTCCTTCCATCAAATTCCTTTACGATTTTTTACTGTGTTGGGGTATGCTGAATTTCAGATAATCCTTGAAATCGCTGTCAATATATCGGGATTTTCAGGGTTTTCACGGACTGCTCATAAAGTTAGATTCTGTGCTGTGTTTGTCAAAACCTAGAAAATAAGATATTTTTCGGAGCATTTACCGAATTAATGAGTGCTTAGACATTTCTTCTAATGTAAATGACCGTTTAGGCCATATTTGTAGAAGCATTCAAACAAGAAACCCCGTCGCCGGGAAAAGTGAACGTATGCAACGGAAGTCGGCAATGAATATGCCTTAAATCAGTTAAATAACTTTCTCTAATACGTTTCTACTTCCAAAATTGCTTTTATAAGGTAATTCACTTATTAACATCTGCGTACTTTATTTTTTCCGAAGCAAAGCCAAGATAAGAATTGGAACGTTTGGTCTGCTTTTCACTTCCCTGAAATAAAATTATAATTATACTGTGGTAGGCAAAAGACCACATTTTATAGTTGCGAAAATTTCCATTGCAGTAATCAGAAGACGAGGTGGCAAGCATACAGTACGTGACCTATCTCATGAAATCTGATAACGGAAACTGATTAGAGAATTTTTGGACGCCTTTACCGTGGCGCATTTTGTTCGCTCACCCACATCCTTAAATGAAATGTCATTTCCTTGTTCAGAAATTGTGTGTGCGTAATTATATCAAGTGAAATATCGGTTAATTTTAGCGAAAATAGACGTTGGAATATATTCGTGCAATTGCCTATGCTAATACATGTCGTAGACTCCAATTACGCATCTAAGCGACTTTTTAATTGAAAAGATAGTAATTTATCGTCGAGAGTTTTAATAAACAGATTTAGCCGGACTATAAATTTTATTTCATGTCAAATGTTGACCATGGCTATCAATTTCCTAACAAAAAGGTTATTTGAAGAAAACCAGATGGTTTATAAATTCTTTTATGCCAAATTAGCAGGTCTGTGTGAATTGGTGCCCTAAAGTGCAATAATAACGCCGATAGAGATTCCTTCGTTTAAGTGGACTGAATTTTTTTGCCGTTTTGCAAAGTTTACCCGATGTCACATAGATAACCACCGCGGAATGGTCATTTCCAGCTTTAAACATATGACACACTGCCTTTTTAGTATTTTAACTTCTGTGCATACCTTATTCAGAAATAGAACGAGCAAAACATTTATAGTTTCAGCAAAATATCAGTATTTGTATGGGCGCTCTGCCGTGCATTCATAATCGAAGAACAGAGTCAAAAAGCGAGAAAAACAGTGCAAAGGCCTTAGTGTATAGAGCAATGCATGTTCTTGCGTTTACGTTAGAAAAATATTACTATTTCTCAGGAACGTTATAGAAACCGTCATAAGTGTCAAATTTTTACTTGGCCTCGCCGTGCAAAAATGCAAAGTGTACAGAGATCCGTCGACGGAGTGCAGTAATAAAGCACTTCCTAAAGAGGTTACTTATTAAGGAAAGTTTTCTTATTGATGCAAGGCATATTCGTTGGTGAGTTTTGTTGTGGACAGTCATTTTTCTCGAAAACGAAGTTTGATGTTTGAATGAGTCTTCAAATGTGACCCAAACGACCATCTTCGTGAAAAGGAGCGCCCAAACACCCACTAATTCGGTACATGCCTTCAAGAACAATCTTATTTTAAAGTTCTCAACAGAAAGGTAATTCAAAATCTGTCTTTCTGGGCGATCGGGTGAAAACACTGAAAATCATGAAGTATTCAGCAATATTTCGAGGCCGACCTGAAACTCGGCGTAATCAAAAACGAACGGAAAGTGTAAATTATTTTAACGGAAGTAAATTTCGACACATTTCATGAATTAGGTCATGCATTGTACGCAGCTTTCGATAATTCTCGTCGGTCCAGTACAGTTATATGGGAACGGGGTAGAAGTAAAACATGTCAGCGACAAGAGAAATCAATAAAAGTTCGCCTTAAAACACAGGCGGTGTGAATGTGTGAGAGGGGGGTTATAGCAACCAATGTCAGGGGCGGGGTGAGAGCGGAAGGACGCGGGGAGAGTTGCAGCATTAGTCAACCTTCGACCACTGTAGGCGCGGAGCTTGAACGTGGCTCTTCTGTTCGCATAAGGTTGGCTTTCGTAACCTAATTGAAGCCTCTTCCGCTGTCGCTAGCAGGCGCTGGCCTAGTAACTTAGGGTAGCTCGATGGGACCTTATAAATCACACGAAAAACTTCGTTGGGGTCCACGCGATGTCCGGAATCGATTTCTCTTATCGCTGGCATGTTTTACTTCTACCCCGTTCCCATATAGCTGTACTGGCTCGACGAGAATTTATCGAAAGCTACGTATGATCGCCACCTCGTCTGCTGATTACTACATTTTATCTTTATATTGGAGCCATTTTCGTTATATTTGCTTACTTCGAGGCTCTGTTTTACAATTATAAATGCCCAATATAGTGGTAGTATAAATACTAAGCTATCGCCAAGACTGCTAATCTTCTATCCGTTCCATCTCTAATTCACTAAAGGTAACAAGATCATAATTAAAATATCTTATCAATTTCTTAAACGTTAACATGGCCAGTTGGTGGAGGGACTTTTTGCCGTAAGTTATTGAGTATTCGTAAAAGGTAGAAAAATATCGAAGCATTTGAATAACGAATTGCCTGTGGATGTTACTAAGGCGTTCTTCCGCACGAAATTGCGCTGATTTGCAAACTTGACTTTTAGAAATTAATAAAATGTCTAGTTTTCTAAACGTAGCCTCTTTACTTACACCCTGATCTATATGAGTTACGTGGAGAAAAATCAAATTCCATGGGCACCAAGTTCCGTTTAGTTAATCTGTCAAGTTTAGGTTATCCTCCTTTCGTAGAAAATACGTGCGCATGAGCAAACATGGTAACGAATGAAAAAATGGAAGACGTTCTTCGGAAAAGTCGAGTTGTACTCGTGAATTTTCGAGCTGGTGACACCAACCCGTCGTCAGACGAAATGAAAACATGGGAGAAAGTTAGGTTGTCACAGTAGACCAGTTGGTGACAGGACAGAAAGACCACTGACGTGTGAATGGGGGGGGCTGCCGAGGTCATGGTAGGTCCCTGAATGAGGAGGGGAGGAGGGAGAGAAGGTGGTACAACTACGGCGCATTGTGCTGGTATAGAATAGCCATAAGATTAGGAAAAAACTAGAGTACATAGAAGCGTAGACTTTCGATCAAATTTTCAAATATCTTGGTCGATACAATTACTTATAGACATATTTTGCATGCTAAAAACACATTTTCCGGAAAGGGTTAAACAAATAACTAAACTGTTCAATACTTTGGGTATCTACAATCGGTCATCTCCACTTTCCTAATTAGGTTTCATGAGTTAGGTTACGTGCTGTGTGTTTGCACTATAGGGACCCTCATTGATCTGTTTACAATACAGAATATGTTCGTCGTTAATTGGCTGCGACTGTTTGATAGCGCCTTAAATTGGCGGTTCAAGTAAAAATGAGGATAGCACGCTTATAGTACAACGCAGATTTATAAACGTACCTAGGAAGATGAATAATTCTAATCGCACCAGACGGGAACCTAGACAGCGGCTTAGTAGTACGACTGCCGATTTACTGCTCTTTGATAAATGAAGCTAATTATGAGCTTCAGGAATGGGAATAAAGCAGAATCATCTGATAACGGCTCATAAACCAAGAATGGCCACACTATTTTCCCTCATCTTTTATTCTATTCTTTTTTGTATATTTTGTTATTCAATTCCAAGCTTAGATAAAAAGTTTCTGTGATCTGATAACAGTGATTTCTGCGAATGGCCTATTTTCCAGCGCTGTGCTGATAAAAACAGACTCGAGCGCCTTGCAATAAGGTCAATACATTCCACTTTCACAGGCCGAAAAGCTCATCTCAAGACTTCATATAAGGCTGGCAGAAGATCAGTTTCAGCGCTCAATGATCAGATAGGTCTGTTTGACTCTGTAGATAAATTATCCGACAGCACGGTTTGCTGATAGGAGGTAAAGGTTATGAGGCCGCGGAAATTCGGTTAAGTCAATGGCAGTCGCTCTTATTTGATAAATAGATTCGATGTACATAAAAATGTGGGCAAATGTAAGAGGTTTTGTCTGCATTATTAGAGATTGAAGAGGAAGCGCGGACCCGAACTGCTAGGAGAACCTATCAAAATACGGATTTTGCATAAAATTGAAAGTGTCAGTATGCTCATGGAAACACGTCATGTACTCATAGCAATAAAAACCATACGAAAGTTAACTTTCTGTAAAAATCAATACAATTCAGAACAATTAAGATTGCATGCTGTTGTTATTTGTGTGCAAGGCATAATGAACCTAGAATAGTTGTATATTGCTAAAGGCTATCATTTTTGTTTCGTAGAAGAGTGTGGGAGGTATGCCGGTTTGTTTATGTTTAAGCAAAGGGAAAGTTACGCATTTTACTGCACTGAGTACAAACAAGTAAATTATCCAAGCGTGAAAGATGCAAAATACGTAGATGAACGAAGTTTCGCCTACCAGATGATGTCATTGCTCATCTACCAAACCTTAACTTTACGTTGTTCTCTTTCCAAAAAACGTTTCGTTCACAGTTTTATTTGTGTTTATTCGATTAGAAACTTTGTTTTGCAAACAAATTCAATCGTCATTCCCTTCATAACTATCGAAATGCCTTTCAACGACATCGTGTACCTTTTGGGGTGCCACTATACGTCAGAAGTAACTGTACTGTGAAAATTCCAAATTCGGAGTAGACGTTGTGGTAATGTCATTGTTCAATACGGAGGCACAATATTCACCATCCTATTGCCCTAGGTACATTTCTAGAGACTGCCTTTTCCTAAATGTTTTATGAGGGGAAGCAGCCATGTGGAAGGGTTGAAGTCAATACAATGTCAAGTGCGATGCGGGAGTAAATATAAGAAAGGGCTTTGCTAAGGCGAACTTATTGGGAGTGAGGACGTAAACACTGTGTTACTTCCCATCTTGCCCATTTTTTATCCCCAGTCGGTTTGGATTTAGCGCAGCAAAACTGCTCTGGTGTGGTTTCAGTAAACACTGCAGTATTGTGCACGTTTACACGCAATTTCGTCGTAAGACCGGCTTTCTGCAGTGACGCATGAAGTTAAAAGCTACTGATATTTAAATTATTTTTTGTCTGAACATCCTATGAGATCCAACGCCATCACCCAAGTCATTTAATCTTTTGAAAAAGCCTTCCAAAATTATGCTTTTGTTGATACTTCAATGGGAATATATTTATTTTGATGTTCTATGTAAACGGATTACTTGCGTTAGCTTATCCACTTACGCGATCAATTTTATGGTATTGTTTTTGTTTCATAGACCGCAGTTGGAACCTTATCAACCATAAGTATTTTCTAAATAAGAAAATCATGTCTGGCAACGGCTATCCTAACAAAATGGAAGCACATTGACCCATACACGTCGCTCGTAACGCTCTTCTAAAAGTGTGTAACGAGTAAAACTCCAGTGAATGTTCTGATTTTATCAGTCCAACCTTATGTCTCCATTATGTATGTAACTGAATAAAAACGGTGATAAACTGTAGTTAGAACCTTCAAGTGTCAAATGTGCCGAAGCAGACTTCCGTCTACACTCTGCAGAAGCACGGTAATCGAAATCAAAACCTGCAACTCCTATAAGAGCTCTGTCGGTAGGAATACCGATCGCACGCCGGCGTATTCAGTCCTGCGCGGCCTCACAGATTTGCAAGGTCGTCCTGACACTCGTCCCAGATAAGCGATGATGTCACTGTTTCTTCAACTTCAAGACTGAACGCGTACTGAAGGTTAAAATCCACGAAAGCGAAACTTATGATTTCGATGTTCTGTTGGTCTTCTTCTTGACCAGAAATTATAAGTGCGTCGACCGCAAAAGTGCGGCAAATAACTCCAAAGATGAGCAATTTTGAAATGATGAAAGACGTTTATTAGATCTAGAAGTCAATGCAAAATGCGGATTAATGTTCGCATCATCACCGAAATGTTTTAAAACGACAATATTGGAAATTGAACGTGAGAGGGAATTTCCTCGCATCAATGTCTCTAAACACAAGAGAAGAGAAGCGTAGGCGGTCTCAAACCGCCGGGAGCTTAAATGACGCACGGGGATGCCTGCTGATGATAAAGCGCCGCGGTCAATAGGCTTGCAAGTCTAAGAAAACAGGATTGTGTAGGCCCCTTAGTGAAGATGGAAAGGCAGCGTTGTTTTCGAAAGTTCCCCACTAAGCATTTTGTCAAAAAATATTTGCTAAATTATCTATACTCCATAAAACAAATTGATGACCTTTTGGGTTAACATACCTCGTAACATCGAATCTCCGACGAAAACTAACTCAGGCACACAAACGACTAACAGGGAAAATTGTCAGCTATTTAGCTTAGGTGGCTCTCCATTCTATGTGATATTAGAAGAAGTCATTTGTGCAGGTAACGCTACTATAATGCATAATGAAGTTTAAATACGTGCCCTCTTTCCGAAACCATTGACCGAGCTTTCAAAATGGACGCGGTTGCTAAAGTGGGTGGACAAAATGATGAATATACCACAGTATCTCTTCATCTAAGTTGTACAAAATTGCGACTGCACCTAAATAGACGTAAGTACTCGGTTTTCGAATTAGAGGTTACATCGCCATCTTTAAGCGTGCTCATTCAAAAGATGGCGTGTCGGCGGACAGTGGTTGTCTTGAGAAGGTTTGCTCTGCAACCACATTTTAACAAATATTCCGCGAATTCGGACCTTTATTGGCCCACAAATCCTTCTGGATATATAAGTCGTTTTTCTAATGAGCCCCAGTGTTTTTCATTAGTAAAAATGCAAACCATGTGGCTTTGTGATCACATTTTGACTTGATATTCTCTTCACGTAGGTGTTCGTTTCCCTTTTACGGTAGAAAAAGAAACCCGAGCCATGTTTTTCTACCTGAAATTACTTTACATGAACGTTGCAAGTTAAAATTTTTAACATGTTCCGTATCCGTCTGTGCGTACCTCCTACAGACAGACTCTAAAAGGGACAGATTATTTTTTGGGCACCTTAAGAAAATTGTCATTTGTTGAAGCCTAAAACCGTATCAACGACAGGTTACTATGCAATATTTTGACAAATATTGCGGGATCTGTTTAATTCTCGCATTGGATTTTGGATGAATAAAAGTTTAAATTGATTTCGCTAAATTTCGGCTATAGTAATTAAAATGAATTTTTATTGTAGTTATAGTTCCATACATTCAAAATATATTGGAACAAAAGACGATTGCAATAGATTAGAGTGAGTGCCGCAAAAACTAGCATAGCAACGAAGTTTTGCCTCTGATTCGATAAAAGTGTGCTTAAACGTTTCGAACTTTTCACGAAGATATGAAGTCAAATTGCTATTTAGTTCCATTCTATTGAGTAGCTTTTCGTATACAAAAGGTATTTAAGAGAATAGGTTGCGATAAATGACTGCAGATCGTCGTTTGGCGGCAATAACAGGAATACTTCAAAATTTAATAAAAAGCTAAATGTGCGCTCCTTCGTAAGAAGCTCGCGATTTTGTGACCACGTCTCCGTTTTACGCAAGGCAAACTGGGAACAATGCCAATTTCGCAGTTATAAAAACGTAAAAATATATTTTAGTGCCCATACTCAACATTAAGAGTCTATCCGTACAGTTTAATAAGTTTCATTTTGAAAACCACGCGATCACAACATTATGTATGACTGTAAAGCGTTCGACAATGACCAGGATCCTATGAGATAAAATCACAACGCCTAGGGGGAAAACACTCGAAAACTGATGCTTAAAGGAGTACGACTGCCTGAAATTTATGAAAAAGTATCCAGATGAAAGTTCTGCAACAGCACTGCACGGAATCGCTGTTCTGTACCAAACGATCGTGAAAGTCTTCGGATAATGACAAATGAACTACACGCAAGAGGAGTTGGACAATTCTTGCTGGCTAAATTATACTTAAAGTGAGGTTTATGTAAGCGGTGTTTTCAAAAAAATTGGCGTTTATTCTCGCAAACAAACATTTTATAATTGATTTGAAGAAGGCCTTTTTTCACTAGGACAAAAAAAGACTAAAAATGAAGCCAAAAGTCTTAAACCAATTTTCGAGTCGAAACGATGACCTAAGCCTAGTTTACAAATTAATTAACAGAGGGCACTATCTGTAGCCAATGATTGCATTGTAGCGTGACAACGTTTGGCTGAGCACGTCGCCAGTCAGTTGAAAAAATAAATTCAACGTGCAAATGCTTCATGTTAGATGTCCATGTTTGCATTACATTTCGACTTATAGACAAATTCTATCATGTGTCATAAACCACATACATGACCACTGATTTTTGTATCAGTTGAATAGAAATTAAATTTCTCGCAGGTATGTACTAGAATAGGTGTCAAGTTTTTTGGAAGCTTTGAAACTATTAATACGTTAGCGCAATAATTCCTATCTTGAAGTTCATAAATGCTGTTCACCCAAAAGGAAGTTTGTCTTCCGTATTACTTTACAACCATCTGGACGTCTGTGTAAAAGACATGCAGGTCCATGTTACATCCTTTCGGGAAAAATCTGCGAAAAGCTCTCTGGGTAGTTGTGTTTCAAGATGAACGGGTTAACACCCCCTCCGAAAGATAAAAACTCATGGTCTTCAGCTTAAATTCCGGATAGAAGTGAGAATAGATTTAATACATGCACGAGGAGAGAGTAAAATCCATATGATAGGATGATGCAGGGAGTGCCACGTGTAACGTTTTACCCCATTCATCTCAAAAAATGAGACAATATTTCATAGGCATGCAACGTGCATAAAATAAAAGACCAATACTTAAGACCTTTTATAACGTAGTCTACTCTGGACTTCTCTTGCGATCCCGAGAATAATAAACAGCAGTTAATTGTACAGCTGACAGGCCCGACTTCCATGATTGTGTCAGCAAGGCACGCAGTGGAAAAGCAAAAGGTTGAACGTTTTCCGGCTGAATATGCATCACACTTTTCATAGTTTGCTAAGTCGAAGTTTTTTTGTTGAACGAAGCAGTCGTTTCAGGCCTGCAGTGGTAAACAGAATGCCCTCTATAGATTTAGCTTTTCGTGGACCAAAATAATGTTTAAGTCTTAATCTAGTGGGCAGTCGTTTCGATCAAATCCACACATTTTAAGTCGACAATAGTCGACGTCAAATGTGAAAAAGGTTCACAAATTTTAAAAAATTCACAAAATAAATGTGGACAGAGCAGAAGGTAAATTTAGACGGCATTTACTGTTTGTTTGTCCTTAGCTTACTTTTGTCTTAAAAATCTGACAGAGGAGGCGACAGTTCTCCATTAAGCTACCGTGGACTGGACGGGCATTCTCGAATATTTGTTAGCTAAAAATAGCTACCCGTGTGCTCAGGTGAAAAACGCATTCCTTTGATCTTTTTCTTTCGATTTCTGCACAAGCTATAGTGGAACAGAAAATCAAATGACTTACTAGTGTAGGACATGCGCATCCTAAGTTATTTTGCATCTCATTCCGGCACCCTTATTTAAAATAAACATTCAGATGTGATAGACAATTAACATTGATCTCTGTGTTCGTAAGTTATGTATCGCAAAATTTCTCTCTTAGTTTACTATACGCGTCAACATTTTATGCGGGATTGAGATAGCTTTTATATCCATGATTATACGGCACGTCACCGAATTGATTAGTAAATTCCTTAAGCATCCTCGTTTAAAGTAAGAAGTAAAAACTGTGTACAATTTGCAGCTGTCTGTCAAGACGTCGAATTCTCGGGGGCAAGAAGTGGCCTGTTGTGATTCTAGCGAAATTGCTGGTCGAAAGGGAACACTCAGAAGTTGTTCAGAGCGCATTAATTAAAACAGCTGTCGGGATAGCAGGTGCTATTGCATACATGTTTTCCGAATTATTTTGAACATGTCTTCTTTAGGCAAAAAGAAACTCATTTCTTCGTCGCTGGGTAGAAATGAAATCATCCAGTCTCAGCATTTAAAGCCAATTATGAAGTGACAGACAACGTGAACAAGCAATGACTGGAAGGTCAGAGTGTCCAGATATTTGTGTTAGTTCTGAATTTCAAATTTCTGATTTTTGAACCTTCTGAAATCCAATTCAAAATGTATGAAATAGACTTACAGTAAGCGAGGGCTTATTCTGCTACTGTATGCGTCTTTTGGCATTTGAGTTAGACCATTGCAAACAGGCCTGATTCTCGAGGCTCTTAACCGCTTAAAAGTCCCACATATAATAGTATTTCCAGTAATTTTTGGAGATTAACCGGAAATGCTGTTTGGTTAGAAGAGAAGGAAACGTGGGCCATCTGGTGGATTGTTTTAAGAGATGGCACGGCGACCCCAGACAGTAAGTCTGCATGTGGGAGCGTAATGCGCACATGAATCGCTTGCAATTGCTAAAACCCTCATGAAAGGATTCAGAAAATCAGTTGGCGAGCATACGTGTGCGTTCCGCAAATTCTCGTCTGGCTAGTACATTAATCTGGGAACAGAGTACAAGTAAAACATGTAAATGATAAGAAAAATCTGTAAGGGCATGGTTTACGCCCGGGGTCATTTACTTCGGGGGCAATTGTGCTAAAATTAAATGACTGGCTATATTTATTGGTGAATGCCAGAGAAAGGAATGAAAAGATCTCTTGGTGGCTGCTGTGTAAGGTTGTTCAAGAAACTTAAAGGTATTCATCGAAGTGAAAATACGGCAGTGCAATGCCTTTAACAATGCAATACCTTTTTGACAATGCCTCCAACTTGGCAGTAAATTTATTTATTATTATCATTAAACAGTAAGAACTAGTGTTCTTCTTTGATTGGTGACAGTAAGGAGGGTCAGAATTTGTGATACCGCAAAGTTCTTAGATGTTCGGTTCTTCTCCTCAACACAATTGCTCCCCGGAATAGGTAACCCCTGTACCAGGTTCTCTTGTGTGCATAAGGCCGCCTTTCGTAACCTTATGGCAGCCGCCTCTGCTCTTGCTAACAGACTTTGACCCGGTGACTTAGGGTAGTTTGATGGGACCTCTTTTGACCTCTTTCGCATATATATGTACTAGTCCGATGAGTGTTAATCGATTTATCTTTGCCGTTGAGAGCTGGCCCATTCGTAAGGATATGTGGCATTCCAGCACCACGCTCCTGGATACCCAGAAGGTCTCAATGGTGTCTACGCATCGGAAGTTGTCAATCAGGTGGGCTTTGGATTTCGTGTTTTCTTACCGAGCCCCTATTACAGACACATTACTTGTCTTGCTTAATTTCCGAGGAAATAAATGCGCGAACTTGGAATAAGTCCTTCGGAACAGACCTTTTCAGGCACGTTCCGAAATTTGATATGAATATTTGAACTGAAAGCTATCAGCTACTGCGATTATTCCGCAGTAGCTGATGTCAGCACAGTAAATAATTGCACAGATATATTACTATCTTGCTTACAAACGGCCGGACAGCAAAACCGCATGAAAATGGAAGGAGTACTTACTAACAAGCAACTGCGTTTAATTGTTTTGAACTGCATTTTCTGATTCTAAGGAATTCATCAAATTGGTGGTTGGATACTGACTGAAATTTATTGATGTATTGAACAGGGGTACCTTCGCTGACGGAAAACTACTGATAGTGCTTCAAAAACGGTTTCACTATTTTAGGCTTTAGAGCTGACGTTTAAGATATAATCAGATCAGAACCTAGCATGGCACTGTTTTTTCATTATTAATCCTTGCGATAATAAAAATTCAATCACTTGAGATGAATTTTCACACTGCACTAACCTTCAGTATTTCATACTCCCCGCCCTGGTGTGAAATGGTCCAGAGAAGATTTGCGGCAACCTCTAACGTTTTTAAACTATAGAAATTCACTTAAATTATTCATAGAAAGCTTCTAGGTCTGTTTGATAACCCACTGAGGACATTTTGAAATTTTAAAAACTTGTCATATTAAACCCATTACTTCGCCTCGACTTCGACATCCATAAAAGATTCAGCCACGAATTCTGAGTGTAAATGGCGAAGCATCTCTAGGCTATCTAAAAGCTTTAAAAATTCGTAATTTGTTGTTCACTCGATGATCCTCTACGTTTTCCAAACAAAGTCGATGTAGCCGACTTCCCTAAGAAATCCCTGTTGGCCAGCAGCTGCACACTGCACACCAGCGCTCCGATTTCATACAACCGAATGAAATAAGGCTGGCGCAAAAAACTTTCCTGTGTTATAATCAATTGTCAAAACCTCGTTTGACAGAATGGAGAGCAAAAGTTAGATCACGAACATTTTTCTTCTACGAACACACAAAAAATGGGCCGCCGTCCTGTTTTGTGCACAAGTGTGGAATTTGGCACAAGTGTCGCAGTTGGAAATTGGTTTAAACACCACTTCTGTTCCGACACATCCTCAGATCTCTTCCTAAGTGTACCCTCTCCCTAAGTGATGCTGGAACACGCGCGAGATTCCTTTTTCGTCCAAAACAGCAGCCAACAGATAATCGGCCTTCGGTTGCTTTCATGCGGGGCAAAAAGTGCGTGTTTAATAGATGAATCGCAAAACTAGGCTGTCTTTAGTCCACGCCATTAAACATTTTAAAAGTCTACTGTAAACAGCGGGCTATAAGCACAATGGACAGATGAAAATCCCATTTTGAAAAGCGTTTTGCATGCAGGGCAAATGCAATGATAGGAAGAGCCATAGACGGTGGAATTAACCATCATGCTTTTGCGTCTTATTAAAGTCCGTAAACCAACGTTTTACTTGAACATCTAGATGCGAAATATGGTCATGTTATTGTGAACATAACTTATCGGGCAAATTCTGTGTTCGAATAATATCTGGTTTTCAGTGTTTGTGACGGCCGCTTTCAACTGTAATATCATAAATAAATGTGTCGTAACTGACATATTTTGCATATAAACAGGCTATTTCAAAGCACATCTTAGTGAGACTTTCTGTCTAGGCCCATATACATACTCTCCGCGTTACCATGCAATATGAAGTAGCGAATTTACTGGGTGGTAAATGCATTATTATCTGGACAAGTGTTTGAAATTAATAGTCATACCGCAACTTTTCGAAGGCTGTTTCTGTGGCGAGCCTCTGCTAATACAACCTTGAAATAACCCACAAAGTGGAGCCTTATCAGTAGAGGATCTTGCGATAACGTACGTCGAATAAGAATGGCGACCCAAAATAGGTCCATGCAAACAATGAACACAGCCATATCCACGTGGGGCGTCGTTATTTAAGATCTACATTGATGCTTGCTGGGCGGAGATAGCTTCCCGACGCAACCTGCTGGAAATAGCGCAGCACAACACCATTAACGAGTAGCACTTGGTCATATATAGGCTATTTATGACAGTTCGTATTCCGGATCTTAAAGATCTGCAGAAAAGTGCGCATTAATAAGGGGATGCAACGCGTTTTCCGTATGCGAAAACATACTTTACGTGTCCAATCTGAGCGATTTAAGTTCCACTAGATGATTTAATAGAATATCGAAGGCACAATCTTTTGGAGACAACTAATATGCCAGTGCTAACTGCACTTGCGACCGATGAGCACGGTAACTGGCACTCTGAGACGGGAAACGCATCTACTTGACCAACGCTATCCACTACTTTGTTAAAATAGTATTGTCTGATCACGTGAAGTGGTGGGGATTGCAGTTTGTTCACAAATATAACAGCGCCAGTCTGGTACCAAGAAGCGGTTGCATCAAACTCTGCATACGTCGATCAGTGACGACGTCCGTCACTACATTTTTAGAGCGGTTTCGTCGCCATTTTCTGAACTTCTTGAAAACGGTGTCCAACCTACATGCAGGTTGATGCGCTAGTCAACAAGACGCATAGTTCCGAGAAAGTATCGGTATTTTATTCGACGCGTAGATGCAAACAATGCGATTTCCGTCACAAGTAGTCGTAAATTCGCTAGGTATTCCACACATCTTAACGTATTTTACCTTAGGACTGGTCGTTGTGGCTCAAAACACATTAACCACCGAGAGGGACCATGTCCTGCTGTTGTACTCTAATACGTATATTAGGATCGCTTCGTTTGTAATCGACCATCCTCAAGAATACTTAAAGTGGAGCCCATCTTATTTAATAAATGCATATCTAAAGGTCACCTAGGCCATCAAGATTTGTTTGGAAAGTATGAATACATGAAGCGCTTGCGCATACAATATGCTGGGATCAGTAGAGGATGGACGTAAGGGAACCACCTGCTTAGTCCTCGTCTACCGAGAGCGATATAAAACAACTTGTAGGGACTGAAAAGAGTTGCAAAAATTCCCATGCCAGTATTCAGAAGACTAGTTGGCGAACATATATTCACTTTCGACAAACTGTCTGGCATGTTCTTACTTCTACCCCGTCCCATATAAATGTACTGACTTGACGATAATTTGTCAAAAGCAAACGTATGCTCGCCTAGTGGTCTTCTGAATACCAAAAAGTTTGTTAACTATGAAATAATGTCATTTTAAAACTGCTTAAGGGAAAGGAATATGCTCACATCAAAAGTATGCCGACGATACCATTTTATTTTGGAGTCCAGATATACTTCGCGATCTGGCCAACTGGCACTCAAATGTTTGCTTTTAAGTTTGTTACTTTTAATATAGTTGTTAACGCAGATATCACGGGAGGCCATTGTGTTATTGTAAGGGCGATCGGATAAAGTTTCCCATCTTCGTGACTGGTGATTTATTTATTCGTTCAACTAGTCCTAACAGGGCGTTGGATGCAAATGACAGACAAGGTCCGTGGACTTTTGTCAAGTATTTCTGCCCTTCTAAGACGTCTGGACCGCTACCTAAAGTAATCGCAGGAGATGTGTGTTAAGTACCCAAAATATTGAGGCGGTCTTTCCAAATATCAAGAACAATAGTCTACTCCGTTACTTTTTTGCATCTACCCAGTTAAGCCCGCTCTGATACCAACAACAAAAATGGGCGTTTTTTGGAATCTATTTTTATGCAACGAAAATTGACCCCTATGAAATTAAAACGCTATTTTAAGAGTTCAGTCGTGGACTCAACCAACCAGCAAAATAACTTGAAAAGCGTATGGACCCAACGAAAATGCATCGTTCACTGTAAAATGTGATCTGTTCCTGGTAAGATATGGTTATATATACCAAACATACTCCAATTATTCTTGTTAAAACTTTCATGACATTGAGAATTTTCATTTCTGGGCTTATCTGATGCTCGATAGCTCTGACACGCCTAATTCCTAAGTGAAATTTAGAAATGTCATTTTACTCTAACCTGCACACTATCTAACATTAATGTCGCCACATAAATAGAGTTGTCAGGATAGGTTTTTTCGGATTAAACCCTGGCGCCTTTCAACAAAATTATATTGAAGAGTAGCATTTTGCACATTCAGGAATAATCCCCTCATTCGAAAAAACCAGAAGAGTGGCCATTGCTTAGACTAAAATGAAGAACTTAGGATCAATGCGTTCACGTCTGTACATAAACAAAGTTTTCCATTGCCTAAAACAAATCTTCGTTTTCAAGAGAAGTACGCATGTGTATACCCTGTTGACCAAATTATTTAAAAAAACCAAAGCCTATTTCCCATGGTTTTTTATTCAAAAAGAGCCGGTAGTTGGCTACAATATGAGTAAAGGTTAAATTAAGCAGCAATTATCCGGCAGGAGACGAGTAAATATCAAGAGTGTTTGAATTACTTTTCCTTCTCATCACATTTTAAGGCCGTCTGCAGCTGTTCGTTCCTCCTTTCCCTCAGAAAAGAGACTTTTTGATCTCGAATGGTCTTAACTATTTCAGAGAATTATGACTGGCCGTGTTTTGGTTACTCACGAAGCCAGACAAGGGGCTCAATTTTCATCAAGACTGGGATAATAATCGGTTTACTTATAGGTTCGTTGGCTAACTGCTGCATGCGAGGGGGCGTGGCTACAAATCCAACAGCAAGCCTGCATTTTCAGAGGGGGTTGTGGAACAGGATTTACAGTCGGTCTAACTGGTTATAGGGGGTTGGCCACCACCGAAACTCAACCGTCTCTAATACAGCACTGAACAATATAGTAAACTTGTCGTAATCAGAGTCTGAATGCTTATTCATATGCCCTAAAAAGAGCAAAAACACGTTCGTTCGGTGAGACGCTGTAATAAGCCAATATTAGTCAAGTGTGGAGGACCTGAGCGCTGGAGTGAGTATGCTTCGCACGTGCTTGAATCTTAAGAACTATGACCGTGAGTGTTAGGCACGTCCTAATTCACTAATACTTATTAACTTTAAACTTCGCATGGACATACTTCATTTTTTCGTTTTTTGGGTAAATTGCTATTTACATCACAGGCTTCCACGCCTCCCTAGCACGTAAAGTTTAAATGCCGAGCGCTCAGTAGCAACCTTATGTCTCTGTGGTAGATTTTGCGAAAATAGCATCCATCCCAACGACTTCCGCCTTACATCCTCAAAGGAAAGTAAGGGCGACGATTGCATACCGTAAAAGAAAATCTTATGTACCACTGGTCTGAGGTTTCGTGCATGAGGGCATCCGTGAACTTTTGTTAAGGATTTCTGTCCTTGTAGGACATTTGGGCCGCTACCTAACGTAAACGTACGGAATATACGTTAAGTGCTCAAAAAACGGATGTGTTCTTTCTAAATGTCAAGAAAAGTAGACTAATCTGTTACTTTTAGCGGCGAGGGTATGGCTTGTACCCGGGGTCAGAAACAGGTACCTGAGCAGCCTGTCTAACGGGAATGGTGGTAAGAGGGGTTATACGGGTGGGTCCATCGGATGCACGCAAAAGTATATGGGGAAGGTAGAGCAGAAAATTACATCGAAGACCTTGCAATGCGCTTAGAAGGGAAACGATAACTAAGCGCATAAATTCGAAAAAATAACCGAAACCAGTAGTCAGGGAAATTCAGGCAAATGAATAAACCGCCGTCAACTAAATAACTGAAGTTCAAGTTCCAAGGGAAATAGCAGCCAATGGCAAATGGCCGTAGGTGATGAGCGAAGTGCGAATAACACAGACTGGAAGCTACACCAGGAGACACATTAACGGACGACAATTCAAAAAAATTCCAAGCGAAGAACAAGAAGGAACTCTAAAAAGGCAAGCTAAATGATAGTAGGAAAGAGTTAAAAGGAAAGTCAAGTCTAGTAATGCAAAGAGGCATGGCTTACAAATATATATGTAAGCATATGTATTGGAAACGGGCAATTGTAGATAACGTAGATTTCAGAACCAAAACAAAGTCACGACTGAAATAGTGAAGCACACAAAGTCAACTTGTCCATTTAGATGAAAACATCAATATCTGTAAGTAAGTGATAGTTTCAATAGTAATAAATGGCGGTAAACTAATCCTTTTTAAAACCCAGACCGCCACCAAAACTAACTGTAAGACGCCGACCTACTTGAACCACCTGAAAAGAAAATTACATGGAAGTCTTGTGTCAGGCCAAGCTGTCTGGACTCAACATTGACGAGATACAATATCGTCTATTGTTTCAACTAAACACCGCTGGCCTAAAACAGGCATGGGAAACCTTCATGTCCCACATCGCGGACGTGAACCCGGTGAAGCAGATGAGCAATGGATAAGTCCGATGGAACCGGTACGCAACAGCCAATTCTCTCGACTGTAAGAATTTTCGTGTGTAGAAAGTAATCTCAAACTACTCAGTCTTTGATATGCCGTTGATTGTGGACGAAATTTTCGCATGACATTTAACACGTCGGGGGTGAGGAGCACAATAATAAGTCCATATAGACATTCCTGCAGCGCTTGGTTCTCGGGGCGGTTGTTTGCAAGGTCATTAGCACAAGTCGGGCAAACACGTAGAGCAAGCCAAAGCCAAGCTCTAAGTGGTACATGGGAAAAACTTAACCGAACAACGCCTACTTAAAAAAATTCAGCAACGAGTCTTATATATTATTGGGTCTACCCCGGGATACAAATCATGCCCTTAGGCTTTTTACTTCTATCCAGGGAAAAAGCATGGGCTAATAACGTCAGAACGCCCCGACACGATTTTTTTATTTGGTGGTGTAGAACATTGCTCAGTGACGGGGCGAATAGTGCTTATCTGCAATTTTCAGTTATCCTTATTCTATCAGGATTTGCCAGCCAGAAGAATCTTCTTGTTTTCGCAGTCTGCGGCTGCCTTCCAAGGTGAGGGGAAATCCATCCTGTATCTGTGGCAGTCCATGCTACCCTGTTCTGTGCCGATTTCTTTATCTGTCCCTCTGTCCGCCCCACGCCCTTCTGTCGATAGGGGCTCGCCGGGAGCGCGTGAGGCTTGTCACTAGCCTCGCGAGTGCTCGAAGGCGATCAACGTTCTCCCTTCTCTGATTGGCTGGCGGACTACGAGACAGAGCGAAAGACGCACACACGTACTGGGGGGCTAATCACCAAAACGGCGGACAGAAGACAACTTGCCTGTAAAGCCCGCTCGCGGCGACTGCTTGTGACGCCTCTTTTGTACGCGCTTTCTCAGCATTAAGGGTTATCCAGCCCAATTCTTCTTCCCTGACTTCTGATTTGGAAACCTCTGTCTTGTCGACCATACATCTCGACATATCCTCTTCAGCCTTTACCTTCGGTAGACCAACTAAAGTTGACAACAGAAATCTGCCCTTCCTCTCCGGTCACCTATAAATTGCTACTTCCGATCTGAAGCCTGGACTTTGTTCCTGTCTCGATTTAAACTCTGTACGGCCACCTGTCAACCAGTGGTTCATGCAGACAATATGAGCGGTGAACCCATGAAAGCATTATTGTTCCCTTCTTGACTCTAGCGTAGGCTCCATTCTGAATGTTGCGTATCCCCCACGGAAATCGGTTGGGCCAACCAGAAGACCGCACACTAGATCGGATTGAACGTCTGAAAACAGGAAAAAAGACGAAATATCTAAAAACGCAAGCTTGGTTTCCCGGGCTCAGAGTGTTGCAGGATTTCGAATTTACACCTGGTCGAAATACCTGGAAAAGATTAAAAAAGATAAGGTAAACAGAGCAATCTTGCTTCTCAGCTTATGTGCTCTAAATGCAGTTCGCGGGGTGTGCAGGTACCAGTAAACGAGGCGCAAAATCGTTTAAAACCACTCCCAGTTTCACTTGTTTTGCGTAAAGGGCATGAATTTAATTATCGGAGTTCCGGAAGCCAAAGTATTTAAATTGAGTGCAAATTTCAGCATTTATCAGCTCTTTCGCACAAGTCTACATTTCAAAGCTGAGCCCAGGGAAGCTGTGTAAAAGGCGGTTTGCCCTAACGCTCGCACTATGCCCGTCACGGAGTCAGGGCATTTTACCGAGGTCGGGCAATGCTATTGTTTGGGCAGACCGGGACGACATAAACTACCGCTTTTTTAGAATAACTAAAGATCTCAGAAACAAGTATTGTTCTTTAAAAAGTGCGCAAAGCGCACATCTAGGTGGCAAATGGTCCTCAGTTAGGACGGCACGAGATGTCAATTCGTCCAAGGCACCTAGCCGGAAGCAGCGACAGTTGAAGTTGATGTGGCCTGCAAGCCCCGTTAACTGATTCTGGTGAATTCTGTTCACCTAGTAAGGTGGCCAGTGTGTCCAGAACGGTATTCTGAGTGAAAATACCTGTAGGTTTCCAGGTTACCTCAGCGGAAATCAGAAGGCATGTCCGGTAATCGTGTATCTGGTCAAGAAACCCTCCTTAATCTCCTTGTACTTCATGTTTTGCTGTAATTCTATCCAAACGCACATGAATGAGTGAAATAGAGATGACGTTTTAAAAGGGGGATCGTTACGGTATCCATTATGCGACAGAATCTTTGGGCCGTGACATGGCTTACCTTCAGGCGAATTATATCCTCTTAGATGCAAGGAACCGTATTACATCTACTTGCTTTAGACTTGAAGCCCATAAGCAAGTCTAAAAATTATGCTTGCTGGGTTTTATTATCCAATGCTCCACATACTTCCCACGGTGGCAAATAACCGCCGGAGACTATACGTTTAACGGGTCAAGGCATGGGCTTTTAGATCTTCTCGTTGCAACTACGAAGACCTTTTCTAGGATCTCGCATTAACCTGTGAAAGTCGATTCTTCTTAACATAGAGGAGCAAGCGTGCCATCTAGCACACGTCAATTGTAAATAAGTTCGAAGACCAGGCAGTTAATCATGAAGACATTAAACACAGAGAAAATTGGTTCTTACAAGACTAAGCAGAATCAGAATTTTTTCTTCTACCGTAAATAATGACGTGCATTTGAGGTGAGTCAAATTTAAGTTAATGACAATATCAAAAGAAGCAGACGGGGCCTTGAAAATCTGAGATCTTCACCATATCTCACTAATGTCCGTTTATACTGTAGATATACTATCTCATGAAGTGTTAACCGAAATTCTGAAATAAACTTTCGAGTGGAAGAGACTACTTGGGTAGGGTTGCAAAATTACTTACCATGGAGCATGGCCCCGAGTTACTCCAGGGTGGTGGCTTTTAAACGAACTTCTCTCCGGCTGTCTGCAAAAATTATGCTCTGCAAAAATGATCATCTAAGTAGTATGAATTTGTCTCGTTGATTGTCTGTGCCTTTATAAAATCAAATATCTTCTTCAAAAAACATACATAAAAGTACTCATTTTTTATTCATTTGGTGAAAAATTACGTCTTCTTTGAATTTTGCCCCTGAAGGAAGGGCATGATTCGTTTTCAAAAGGTATCTTGTTATGAAATTTTTAAGACCGTGAAATGTCCCTTCATAAAATATCGTGTCGCTGTATCTACCAGCGTTACTTGTAAAGTTTAAAATATGGCCCACGTCCACTGCCAAATTTCATTAACCCCTAAGGTCTCCTCTTAATGGCGTTTTCCGTGCACGGAAAATGCAAAGCTTGTAATTCGGAAACTCTGAATGCAAGCGTAACGACGGGTCGAGTTCAAAATTATTCGGGAATTGGAAAAGTTTTTAACACCGAATTATATCCTTCCTTGAAGTGTAAAATTCCAAGAAGACGTGATTTTTCATCGAATGAGTATTTTTATGCATGTTTTCTACGGAAAAATATTTGAATTTATAAGGGCACGGAAAATCAGTGAGAAGAATTCACACTACTTAAATAGCCATTTTTGCAGTGTAGTCTTTGCAGGCGGCCGGAAATATGCTCGTTCAAAGGTTGGCATCCTGAAGTAACTGAAATATCTTGGAGCTATTTTGCATGGCAATTAATATCACAACCTCAATTAAGTAGTCTCTTCGACTCGAAAGCCTACTTCAGAGTGTCAGTTAACATTTCATGAGATATCACATTTACTGTATGTTTTTATAGTTTGCGAACGAAAAGCAAGCATGCGACCGGTGACACTTGCAGAATAGTCGCCGACAGTTGCCTCCACTGGGTGTCATGAGGGGGAATGTTTACGTACAACATATAGTGTGTATTTAAATAGTGTTTGATTTATGCTTTTCCACAGCCTCCAACTATCCCTCAAATCTAGCTTAACAACTGTTTAGCTCGTTATTAGTTTCGCAGAATTAAGATTTTTTGCCGGGGTCGAGTCGTTAAGTAGTCGTGCCGAAAACTACCTAGCGAGCAGATGCCTATAATCGATATTGCGACGGCTCGAACGCCCAATTGGTTACTATACGACATCCCGTTCCCTACTTGCTTGGCAGCTCTCAACGAAGTGGTGTTAAGGAAATGGGTAGGCTTTAACCATGACAAGTTGCAAAAGTGGTCTGAGGCTGTCGGTCATTGTTCTTTTATTTATGGAGGACTATCAGTAGAGGAGACTCCTACATTTGTGTTAGCTTGCATTTTTATGGTGATGTAGCAGGCGGTCCGTCTATACAAACCTTTGACTTCTGCTAACAGTGAGCGATCGGCAAGAATAACGTCTCCACCTGTTTAGAGTTCATTCTGTTTTGTGAAGCCTCCTTGTCAGCCTGATAGTAATGGCGACAAACGAAAAAAGCAAGTGCCTGCTAATGATATTAACTTCCGTTTTGCTGGTCCAGTGTTAAATCTACAATGCCAAATTTAGTGCCTGGGATACTTGGAATTTGCGTCTTATTAAACTTATGGAATTCACCCACAGTAGGCCGTTGACACCGCGTGCCCTGTACAGTGGATGTGAGAATGCAACTTTGCGGCAAAATAATTTAACGCGGCATCCGTTTCCGGTCTGCTAAGCGTAAATACTTTGATCTCAAGCATGTAATAAGTGTGCCCCTCCCTCGGACATTACTCTCAAACTCGCAATGGTGTGCAAAACCTTGAGAGCGACGAACGAAATATGTGCAGAGTTGACATCAGATCTGTCGCCGATAAAAAGAAATTCTTTTGGAGTCGCGTATACAGTGCCCGTCGCGATGTGACTTAGTAAGGTTTCTAAAATACAGGCTAGGCAAGAGCGGAAGGGCGCAGAAAGTTGTATGTCGTTGGTCAACCTTTGACCTTTGATTGGGATAATTGGACATATGTGAATGATTCAGAGCTAAGCGTGTGGGAGTTGGTCAGACCGGGAAATGACCTTGATTTCCCCGTTCCTCGCAAAGAATACTGGTATTTTAACAACTATTGTAAATGGTCTGGCCCACGTAATGTCGCGCTCAAAATTTGAGTAGGTAGCATGTCAAACACTTTTTCATTTGTGTTTGTTGGATTGACTTGGGGCGCAGAGAACCATTAACTAAATAAGAATTCCTTTCAGTCTGTTTTTTAAAAGGAAAGCAGGCCAGGTAAGGCGAAACCAGACCTTGCTTGGTATCTAAGTAATTTCCTACGCCATTGAAATTCACAGGTCAAAACCTCACGTTGTGCGCCTTGTGGTATAGACTAAGATTAATATAAACAAGAAAAGTTTGGAATAAATACCTAGTAAAAACCGAAGATTGGATTTTACGTCCATGAAGATCAAGTTAAGGCAGACATGAAGAATGAGGAGTGGATTTAACTTTTAAACTCCTCTTTTGCAAAATTGTGACGTTTCGCGCCTTAAGACTCAGAAATGAACTTGTTTGACAGTAGTTTGTTTTATCATATAAAAAGTACTAGGCGCAAACAAATATTGAGTTCCCGCAACATGCTGTCACTTTTCTCTCTCATACCGTGCGATAAAGATGCCCAGACTATGTCATTCAGCAGTCGACTACGAAGGCATACGGAAATTAGCAGAGAAAGGATTCTCGCATCAGTCGTTAGTAGGCATTTTCATTACTAGTACGGTCACTCTGTGGCGATTTATTAATGATAGAGGCGTGCACAGAAGTCAGCAGGACGAAACAAAATGGCCCGCATGAAAGCAAGACGATGGTTCTACTCGTAGCACACTAGAAAAGTGTCATTATATGCCTATTAACACTATTCACAGGTAACTTCCACTGACGTTCTCTATGGGCATTACTAGGGAAAGGATGTAGAAATTTGAATTTAACCAACAGAACGTCATGAGCAAGCCGTTTTTAGGTAGGATTTATAAGAGAACTTTTTCTATTTGCTATGAAATGTATTGTCGACTCTCATACAGGAAGAGCATTTACTTCAGCGACGAGGTCTTATCTTCAGAGTATGGTCATTTCTTTACTGCTGCAAAACTTTGGAGGACGTCAAGTGGGTGGACTGTGCATCATAAGGATATTCTTATGAAACTCGTGAGATTTAATGAGCTGCCACATCTACTGCGTGCATTACTAAAATGTGCAGCTATACTAGTCGCCCGGCTCAATTCGAGCATCTTTGCAGATGAAAATATAAATCATGGAAGCTTCTCGCATACCTTCTGATAATTTAAAAGATTGAGTTGTTCCGGCATGCGCGAGACATCTTGTAAATCAGGTTTGCGCTGTTGAGCGTTTCAAATGTTAATGGTAGGACACAGGCATTGTTTGAAATTTTGGAGGTGCAAATCCTACAGCGTACCTTTGTGGATATCATCTGGGGCCTACAACGGCTGGCTTCAAACCGAATGCAAAAATGAAATGTCTGAGCGGGTCTGGGAAATTTGCGAATATACACCGGATGGTCCTAAATGAGAAACGAGACATTTTTGGCAAAGAGAGCGTACTCGGAGTACACTGGCCGGATTTAAAATCCTACGAGTTCTACAAATGCTCCGATGACGTAAGCACGGGCAGCGTCTTAATTTGCCGGGGCTTTGGTGATATGAAGGCAAAAAGGTAGCACTACGCGCAATGGAGATTTAAGAGTATAATAAATAAAAATCATGTGACCAGACTAAACGCAGGGCTTCTCGGATAGCTCAACAGACATGCAACCACCATCCATACACAAAAGCTGAGTGATAAATTTGCAAGACGAAAAGGAAGGGCGGTTGGTGCGTTTCCAATAGGATGACTCGAGTGCGCTACATTATCTTCAGAATTATCTAAAACAACGCCCTAGACTCGCGAAAACCTTTTCCATTGAGGTCAGTGAGACAATTAGTTAACGCGTACGACAACTTAATCGTGAACCCTCTAGGATAAAATATTATCAGAATTCATGGCATACTGCACTACACGCTGGACGAGTCCGATATTTGCCGCAATCGTTCCCAAGACAAACCATGATTAAGTGGTAATTGAGAAGGCAAAGAAGTCTTGAAGAAGGAGACACGATCGCCGGGACAAGAGCTTTATTAGCCTGACGTTTCGGATTCCTACTCGAATCCATCATCAGAGACAAAAGAGCAGAAACGGGTGGTTGTTGCACAAGGGGCTGTGGTATTTATAGGAT
>CACRXP010000099.1:1254924-1273747 GCA_902702965.1 Spirometra erinaceieuropaei
CAAGCAATAGGCACAATCTTACCAATAAAAACAGGCAATGCCTCTGTTCCGGTATAGGTCTTTTTGGGTTTATGCATGGACCTATGTCCTGACATCCTACTTATAGGTTAACAAGATGAGGTGATAGGTATATAGCCTGGACAATTCATAAAAACGGCACGCTAGCAAATTTAACGTAACGATTGGTCCCTTGCATCACAGGGGTGAGCAAACCTATTGATGACAAAATATGAGGAACGGAAAGGGCTTGTCGTCTGGTTATCAAAGCTTTTTTACTATAGTAAGGGCGGTGAGAAAGCATACGGCAGGACAAAACCTAAATGGCAAGGAGGATTGTCAACGGATTAAGATATAATACCCAAAAAAATAAAAATACCAAATAATGGAATCAAACGTACATGTCTGCATCTTCGTCGCGTTTGTTTGTCTCGGCGGCAAATGTTTTCGAAAGGCGAACTTCGTCTTCAAATTCGTCTCCCAAAGGCTTGCGAAAAGCACCCTTCATATCAACTAGACCACCCGTCTTCAATTTAAAAGGATCATCGTCGGCAGAAACTGATAATTCCACTTTACGCCCGGTAAGTAAGGCCTCAGCACTGACGCCAGGAGGTCGCTTACGCATATTCTGCCAGCATTTGATGGTCTCAACGATTTCGTGAGTGGATGAAGCATTCTCCTGTTTTGACCTGTGGGAGTCTTCGGTTTTATCCTTGGAAACCTCTTCTTCTGAGTCAGAATCCCGGAGGAATGTTGTTTTTCTAAGTGCACGTTTTTTAGGCCTAGACGCACACATCGCAAGTCCTATAACTATCGACGGCGCTCTACACTTCAACTTCGTAAAACACAACTATATCCCAACTGAAAGAAATCATCAATTATACATCGAAAGGTTAGGCCAGAACTCCGGCCTGGGGGGCATGGCTGCGTTTATTATATTCCGCTATGGATTGGAAGTGTCGGTTAAGGCGCCTGATTATTTTCGGAAATCCGCAAGTTACTGAATATCTAGGCGCCACTAGACAGGTAGTTTATAAGAGATGAAACTTAAGTGGAATGTGCAACACCAGTCCGGAACTTAATCAGGGGGACGAGACTGAAGATGGGGGAGGCCTGAATATTTATCGAGTAACATCAAGAAAACAAAACTTAATTCGTTAAAAACAGTGCTGCGGACTAAAACCTAATCCGAGTAAGGAAGCATTTCAGTAGAGGCCTGTTAAATGTGATGCGCTTGGAGCTCTTACGATGTGTTAAAAGCCGTGGCTTGGCAGGTTGCCAAATGATGCTTCAAATTTGACCACTTGGTCAGCTCAGCTCAGTTTTTCTGATTTGGGCGACCGACAGATGACCTGGAGTCATGCCACAATGACACCCTCTTAGTGTGGTCTCTATGGCATTCTCATCTAGTGGGGTCCAATCTGGGTGTGGCGGTACGCCTAGGGGTGGCTACGGCTACGCCAGTCACCTTCGCCCTCTCCCATCTCCGCTCTTCTTGACTTGGCTATGATATCGTGTCCAAAGGGGGAGGAAAGAGTACCGTAGATGATATCCATGTATACTACCACCATTAGCTTAATCGCGCGCAATTCACCGTCCCTGCTCCCATCCTACTGTGGAGCGCACGGTGGACATCGCCGAAATCGGAGGTCGAACTTTATTATAACTAGTCCCCACACTGCATACATAACAAGAAAACGATACGCGGTGCGCTTTTTAACCGCGTGTATGCACGACTTCATTGTCATTGCATTTTCATGTTGCCCATCAGTCACTTGTTAATCCGTCTTACCGAGACTTAAAATCCGGTTTTAAGAGCGCTGTTATAAAGTCTCCGCTTTCGCTTCAACCTACTGCAATGTCCAAGCGCATTTATTCGTTGAGTGGGCCTCCTAGGGCACATGCAAATACACGACAAAATAATTCTCTGCGATGGCAACAAGCCAAACTTATCTCGCACATCTGAAAACTTCCCCATAAACATCATCACCAACATCAGCAGCATTGCCAACAATGTTATCTGTTTCTATTTTTCGTAGTTAAATAACAGTAGCACTTGCTATTAAGTGGGATATTCCGTACGTTGGCAACGTGTTGACCCTTCTTCTGTAACGAAAAACTTTTCCTGTCTGTAATGCCCCGCAGAGCACGTGCTAAACGGCGAAAGCTTGCGGCCTCCCCACCGTCTCTGGGTGCTAAACTCGTGACTGAAGACATAGCAGGTGCCAGCGTATGTTCTTCGCCGTCTGCAGATCTCATTAACTCACAAATCCCTTTAGTACATTTAGAACCTCTTGCGCATCAGTCGTCCAAAAATACGCCTCTGCTAGTCGTAGCAGGCCATCAGCCGGCGAAATAGTCGACCAGTTGATTTATGGCGACATACACAGCACTTCTGAAAAAGAAATTGAACAAGCTTTTAAACTTTTTGGGGTAATAAGTTCGGAAACTGAGGAAAGAATTAAACGCAAGCATAATTTCGTACTGCGAAACATTCCGAGCCACTTATCTGCTATGGAGGGAGCGCATTTGTTCCTACAAAGTTGTGGCTTGAGTTTCAGTGTCGCACAAGGTAAGCGACTTCGCTCGCTTAGTCGTAATGCGCCGATACTAGTTATCCTTTCCTCCATGGTAGAAGTCGATTTCATCTTGTCGAGTAGGGAGATAACTAGAGACTTCTGCCGTAAATGGCGCTGCTCCGTTTCGCCAGACCTCACACCCCTACAGTGAAGACTGAATAAATTAAAATCGGCAAAAAACAACACCAAGATAATGACACCTACAGTCAGTCTGAATAAGTCCTCTACAACACCATCTGCGGCATCTGCACATCACGACATAGTCAATTCCGTAGGGAATTCGACTACTTTTAATCCTGAGCTCTTTAAACACACCATCAAGCCTGGTATAAACACGCCTCTATCGACTCCCCCAGCAACCCCTAGTAAGCCTAAGCATGTGTCTAAGTCAAAGGCAAATCCAATTGCTGTTTCAGCCTCTCGGACACCCGATAAATCCAGCACCATTATTAAATCTTTTCCACAACAATCGGCTAACAGTGCCTCAAATACCCCGACTCAAAACGTAGCACGTTCGCAACTGCTCCCCAGCACTCATATCGAGGCATTTAGGCCAAATATGCCGATTTTTCCGCCGTCTAATAAAACTCTTGCTCCAATGGAAACAATGCGTCCCCCACCCCCTAACTTGTCTCCTCCACGGCTGTTTTACCAACATATTCCTCATGATAATGTCCATACTGAATAAGGTACTTCATCGAACTCATAGAAAGACGCAGCATCCCATCCTCCGAGATGCTCTCTGAAATCCTATAGTTGATGCCCAGTTAACCCCTGATAGCTTCAATGATTTTCTGTTCAAAACGTTTATTGAAGACTCGACCACTCCGCTTCCGACCATCCAGCCATTAACCGGGGCAGTTCTAGAAACCATAACTTTCACTCTGTGAGATGTGACTGTTGCGATTCGGCGTTTTCGTCAATCTTATAGTCCAGGCCCTGATGGTGTCCCAGTAAGCATTTTAAAAGCCGATGCAAACACGATCTTCCCATCCCTCTTATGCAAGATATTTAATCTCGCTCTTGAAACTGAAACCTATCCTTCCTTGTGGAAGGAATCGCACATTCTGCCCATTCCTAAGCACGGCAAATCTACATCATTTGATGACTTTCGGCCAATAAACACCCTCCCCGCAGTTTCGAAGACCTTAGAGACATTGATCAAAGATAAAATGATGTGTTACTTAACAGTGAATAACCTACTGATTGCTGCTCAGCATGGATTCCTCAAAGCTCGATCTTGTGACACCTGTCAGCTCTCTTTCTTTGACTATGTTCCCCAATCTAGGGACAATGGTTTTGCACTTTACACAGTATATTTCGATTTGACTAAGGCTTTTGACCGTGTTGACCATGCTCTTCTTCTCATGAAACTGTCCTCTTTCGGAATAGGTGGCAGACTTTTAAATTTTATATCCTCTTACCTGGGCACTCGTACACAACCAGTTAAGATTTCCAATACCATCTCCAACCGCACACGTGTGAGGAGTGGAGTCATTCAGGGTAGTGTACTCGGCCCACTTTTATTTTGCCTTTTCGTTACTGATGTACCCGATTTATTTCACAATGGTAAGCCTTTCATGTATGCCGACGATCTTAAAGTTGCATATCAATATAAGCCGGCAGATCGTGACATCGTGCTTGAGCTCCTAAAGAGCGAGCTACAGGCTTTCGCCCAGTGTTGCCGCACATGGCGCCTTTCTCTTTCTTGGCATAAGTGCTCAGTCATGGTGGTTGGCGACGACCACCAACCTCAACTAAATATTGAAGGTCACTCCATAAATGTGCCCAGGGTTATAAAGGATCTGGGCATATCATACTCCCAAAGTCTCAATCTCTCGGAGCACTGTGCCTTGATAGTCTCCAAAGCACGTAGAACGACCGGGTTTATCATCCGAAACTTTAAAACTAGGGACATCAGAATGCGCCTTTACAACATGTACGTTAGACCTGGTCTGGAATACTGTTCGTTTTTATTTAGCCCCATGCGTGCTACTGAGCGGAAGAAAATAGAATCCGTTCAACCCTTTTTTACCAAGAGAATTTTAACCCCGGAACACCGATATTTGTCTTACCAAGAACGTTGCCGGCTTACGGGCCTTGATCCTTTATGGTTCCGTAGATTACAAAAGAGACTATTTTTGCTATTTAAACTCTTATCTAATCACACATTTAACCCGCTCACCTCTTTAAGACATCATATGCACCCACGACGTAACAGTCACCGTGAGGTATTCTTATTTCTGCCTCTGGCACGTGCTGTTAAATATCGTCGGTTCTATTCTGTAAATGCAATTGCTATTTGGAATAAACTACCCATGAGTGTGAAAACCCTGCAAAATTATCCTTTATTTAAGAGAACTATTACTCGATTTTTGCATTCAGAAAAGCTTCCTGAAATTTTGGGTTCTGAATCGACTGATCGACTGTACCGTAGCGATGGCGTTTGTGGTCTCTGAACACTATGGCCGGTCTCACCAGCTGTTCCTCAACGTCTCTTCTTTGACTTTCCCCAACTTCATGAAAGTAATTGACGTCCGATGATCTCCGATACCGTGCAACCCCCTCCCCCCCCCTTCTTGACGGTCGAAAATCTACCGCCAGCAGTTTTTTTTCTCCTGAACCCTCCAAACCATAAAAACCATCATCAACTATATTTTTATTCTTCAGGAGTTTTTTTTCACTACTGGTCGGATTTGTGTTTAATCGCTTCCCTTGGCAATGCCTGTAAACTGGCATTTAATAAATTTAATTAAATTCGGGTCGGACAAATTTTAATTCATGTGGGATTTGAAACAGACATCCTCAGGGCAGAATTCCTAAACCGGATAGGGCTGTCAGCGCCAAAATAGTAAAAAGAGAGAAAGGCAGACGTGATCTGTCACAGTCCGCTCAGAGTCAAGCCGACGAGGTGACATTAAAGGTTGGGGCGATCAAGGTGCGGGTAGGTGCGACTATCAGACTTCTTTGCCGATCGACCAAAATACTTGAGCACGCCTCCTTCGGATTTGGTTGGAATCTCCAATTCCACCAGTTTCCTTCGACTCTAGTCGGTAGTGTAGGATGGACTCAACCTCGCGTGGAAATAAACTGCGAACTGACAGCATATTATTTGGACTTCGAGTGCACCAACTCGAATGGTCTAAAGTTCTTCGAATCTTTGGGTCTCTTATTTATTTTCCACTGTGCCAGTGGGGAGATACCATCCGAATCCTCCAACGAACAGATTAAATGATTGCTCCTCTCAGTTCACTCCGGTGAAGTAAATCTTAGATTCGCCTTCAGCAGCGATCTGCAGTCGTCCCCCTATTTGTACAGGACTCTCTACGTGGCAGCTTTTCTCCAATACCCATGTCGAAAATTAAAAAGGGTTGAGTCGTTTTCTACCCAAATTCCCACTGGGCAGCTTATCTATGCTAACATTTTTCTGAAAATACTCGACAGTATCCTAGAACAGATTAAAAACTTAGAAAACCATCAGCAATGAGCAACGCAGCTATGAAAAGAGCGCTCACAGAAGTGACACATCCGGGATTCTAACTCCGTGTCTCCGGGTTTAAAGGTAAGGGCGTAAGCCACTGCACTGAGGACGAACGGACGGCAGCTGGTCAGATTAATTCGTTAACAACGGAACAGTAGCTGAGAACGGTTTTCCATTCATTAACAGTCTCTTGCGAATAAGTGCCGATGGGATCATTAGACTCCATGGTTATTGAGAAGAGGAGAATCTACTAGACACAACAGGAAATAAGGACCAATGGATAGTCAACAGGCGTTGAAAACTATATGACAAGTGGGACGGACTCCGCGCAGGCCCGTTTTGTGTCGGCTGTGAAGAACTTAACAAGCGAAACCACCTTCTGAGAGGAATCAGGGCCTACTGGCTGACATAATTCTTACTATTCTGAAGCAGAATAAAATAGAATCCCTTAATAATCCGTCAACTATCCGACCCACAAACGACGAATGTCCCCCTAATGAAGGCAGAGTCGTGGAAAACTCAATGCCAGTCAGGAAGAGGAAGCGAGTTATATCTCCAGGGGAAAGTCCAGACAAGCCAGTTCCGGAGTATGAAGAGGCAGTCAATTCCAATGCAACAAAAATATGTCACGTTTCATTATTTTCTACGGTAAGTAAACCTACGAAATTATTGAACACTAAAGATGGAAAAGCCAGAGTTAACCTCAAAAGACCTGTTAGGAGACATAATAAGGGCTCGAAGTTATTGTTGGAGGAGGACACTCTCACTTTACCTCACCACAAGACCAACTCAGCTGGAAGGTGCCTTAAACAGTCCGTTTAAGGAAGAGAACATGACAATTCTTTGTATGGTACATAGCAGCAGGGCAATGAATGTGAAAGTCCCTATGCCGAAGCCAGTGCGTCATCCAAAATTATAGGTCCTGCATCCCCAACTTCGGACGAAAATCAGTATTAAATCGGTGCGCCATCATCCCTGGGGAGTACAACAGTGGCGACATATCGTCCCAGTGCGAGTGGGGCAATAAAGAGCTCTTCCGTAAATCTTGGGCAAAATACCGTAATAAGGGGTGCCCCAGAGTCCACGTCCTGCATTACGAAGGTGCGGGTGACACATGATCTAGACCTTTTTCATGAATACGCCAACGCACTCCCGAAGGATGGGGAGATATTTACCACAAAAATCTTTCCGGCTGGGCAAAGCAGACCCAGGCCGTAATCTGCAAACATCCCCAACACCCCAAAAATTATTTTAGAAAACAAAGCCCAGGCTGCGCTTCTGCCAGAAGGAAAATGGTCATATTGAGCTCGCACAAAAAAGTATTTCTTCCGTCGGACTACGAGCCGAGGGAAAGGCAAAAGTCAGGGAACTGAAAACACGACTGAGGGAGAGAATTCGCAGAGGACAGGAAGGGCTGGAAGTCAAAAATGGTCAAATAATCCAGACCAAGAAACGTATCCTGTGGTCAAAACCTATCACGATGAAGGCCGGGCCTCCCCGATAAAGCAATCATTTAGGGTTATTTCCGATTACGTTAAAAGTCTCTTCAACAAAATCGACGAACTAAGAGAGTTAGTTAATGAAATTAAGCCAGACATTATAACTTTCAGTGAATCGTCGTATTCTAAAGATATTTCGGATTCAGAAATATCACTTAGAGGATATCAGCAATTCAGGAGAGATAGATAAAGTCGGGAAGGAGTCATAATTTATGCAACTTGTAAGCTGGCCACTATGGCTGGTGTACAGTCCGGTACGGGATGTAGAACTCTTAAGCATCACCACATCTGCTAATTATGTCCGACCACCGACGCTTTTGGTGGTCTACCGTCCGCCCAGCAAAACTTCTGACCAAACTCTCATTCTCGTAATCGAATTGTATAAAGACAGTGAGAAGAAAGATGTCCTCATCGTTAGGGATTTTAACGCCCCTCGCATTTATTGGCTAACGTGGACTGCGCAAGGACCGCAATACAACTTTAATCACAAACTACTACTACTACAATGAGCAAATGCCAAACTTTTCTGCCGAAGCATTACCTTTGAAACGGAGGTTAAGGAAGGTCAACAGTCGAACTGTCTTGATCTTATTTTAACCCGAGAGGAGGAATATGTTTTAGACCTGCAGGACCGATAGTCATTAGGGTCAAGCGACCCTAATTATTCACTGTTTCCCTAAACAACTCTGCCTGTTTGATGCGAGAGAAACATGTGGACAAGAAATTATTCCTTATCATATATCCTTTCTAAAGCATTCTCCCTATTACCTGGATGCCTCCTCATTCACGGAAAACTCCTGCTCTGCATCTATTATTCTCTCGCCGCAAAGAAACGCAATTATTGGCTGTATCTACAATCCCCAATCTCTTCAGCCAGTGATGATCCACAAGTCTGTGAAATGTTTAAACGAATTTTGGAAGCTGCTCCGATAGTAAAATAATCACTGGGGATTTAACCTTCCTGAAACAGACTGAGTTTTCAATATCTGTCCACCTGGATTCCAGTCCTTTCTAAAATATTACCAATTTTTCTAACTGGTCCCAACTGGTGCGCTCTCCAACAAGAGATAATCACATTTTAGATCTAATCTTTATCAATGACATTGCCCCTATTTTGTTGCTGTCAGAAAGGACCTCTTTGATAGTGACCACGTTTTAATTCATTGTTGCTTACCGCTTACCTTTTAAAAAAGACTAGTACGGTTTGGACTTACGTAAGTTCCGATTGCGGGGATAGTGACTTTGTCAAAAACTATATTAGATCATTGGATTGCTGTGGCTTCCTCTCCTGTAGCGATGCAACCATTCTTCGTGATGTCACGTCCAAAGTTTCCAAGGATCTCCTAGAGTTTATGCCGCGGTAGATATCTCACGTCCAGTTCTTCAGATTCCCTTGTTCCTTACTTTCTTCGCAACAGACTACAAGAGTTGAGGCGGCAGCTGCATGACCCATCCACTAGTTCCTTATCAGTTCATCTTAGAATCACTGAGATTTTCGAAATGGCCTTTAGGATGCGTCAAGCGCGCGACGACCAAAGAGAATCACTTGTCCACAGTGATCCGAACCCTGGCAAATCCGTCGCTAACATCTTGCGTCATCGGTCCGCCTCTGAGCGTGGTCACGAACATTAACCCCTGCTTAATGATAACAAAGTTTTCCCTCGATGACACTAACAAGGAGGAGTTGTTTAGTGCTTTATTTGCAAAACACATTGCCACTAAGTCCGAACCAGTTCCTTTCTTCCGCTCACGTTCCGACAGGACACCGATTACAATCGATGTCTCCTCAGATCTCATTATGAAACACATCAGTCAAAAACTCACATTGCTCAGAAACGGACGGGATTCCAAATTCGATTATTAAACCGGCATCCGATCTTCCCATACTGCTTAGTCATTTATACTCGGTTTATATTTCAAAAGGATTTATTCCTAAAACATGGAAAACGTCAATTATCATTTCTAGATCTCTGTCCGATGTTACTAACAATCTGGGCGTGCACAAAATACCGTCTCCAGCAAAGCTTCCTGAAAGGATAATTTTCAATAAAATTCTTGACTTCTGTCTACGTAATCGGCTTCTGAGCTCTGGTCAGCATGGAATTTTACCTGAACGATCCTGTGAAACTTGCCACTTGGCATTTCTTAATCTAATGACTTCTCTTTCGTATTGAGCAGCAGTCAATTGTAGTTATCTACTTTGATCATAGCAAGGCCTTCGACAATGTGCCCCATAGACGTCTTTTAGTAAAATTGGAAGCTCTCGGCATCCCGCCGCCTTTAATCAACTTCATCAGGTCCTATCTGTCCAACCGATATCGGAAAGTCATGGTCGGTAATAGCTATTCTACACCTCACTCGATCATGAGTGGCGTTCTTCAAGACACTGTTCCGTCTCCGCTACTCCTCCTTATTACATCAATTATCCTTCGACTGAAGTCAAAAATTCACAAGATGTTATTTATGCCGATGACCTCAAGTGTGTTTACTCATATTCTAAGGACACCAAAAATGTTTTGTTGCAAAAAATAATGCCGATTTACTACGCTTAAGTAGAAGAGGTTCAACATGGCAGATGGAGTTTTCATCATCCAAGTGTAGTTTCATGTCTTTTGGTCCTGTCAAACTTCCTGGTTCCATAATTTTTCAGAATAACCCACTCTCAGAATGCCTCACCATAAAGGACCTAGGTCTAATTTATAGAAATAAGCTTGCTTTATCAGCTCATGCAGACAGAATCTCTGTCAAAGTCGCGCAGGTGCGCGGATTCATAACGCTTACTTTTTTCCTTCCGGAAATGTTTGTTCTTCCTGTCCTCGAATACTGCTGTCCTTTCTTTGGTTTAATGAACTGTGTGACCGTAATAAAATCGAAAATGTTCAGAGGGTTTTCACCCGGCAACTGTTCTCTCAAGCGTCGTCCGGTATTTCTTATACTCAGCAATGTCAGCAGGCAAAAATTAAGTTTTTGTGGGTTAGAAGACTCGAAGCTGGCTTTTGCTTCCTTTTTCGCATTAGCTCTAGCTCCAGTCTTCCGGTCATTCATACTCTCACTAGGAGATATCGGTTTTATTCCAGGCGCAACTCCTCCTGGGTGATTCCGCCGCCTCTTCGCACTACATCCAAGTGCTCCCTCTTTTTGCTTATTAATATGCCTTCCTTTGGAATGCTTAATTAGGTCATCGCCTAAGTTACTGGTATTCAAGTCGAAATTACGCAAAAAACGTACACCCGAAAGTATAAAGGCCCTTTTAACGGTCTGCTTCCCGAACACTCAGCTTCTTGGTTTTGAGAAATGTCCTCCTGGGATTTAGTGGTAAATTAAGTGCAAACCCTCAACTATATCATTAGGAACGCTGTTGTGATTTGGTTTCTAAATCCACTGCTATCACTCCTCCCCCACAGCGACGCTTTTTGTACTTTTTGATGTCATCCCCCACATTTCGACCTCAAGCGGTCTGTCGACGCTCACGGCGGAGTCCTCTGCATTCGCCGTCTACTAGTAGTTTCGTCGTACTTCCCTTTCTCACTCCTCGGCTGAGCTCAATGCGAACTGTGACCGATCGCGTCTGCGTTCCTCTCGTCTGGCCCCTTTGACGCGAATAGTCTCATCCGGCATATCAGTCCTGCCCTGAGGATGTCAGTTCTGAATTCCGTATACAATACCACATGCAGGCCAGTCCCGTCCGACCGGCTTACGTACCCCTCAAGGCTGACATTTACTTCTGCCCGCACGATGTCAAATCATGATCAAGGCTGACATTTATTTCTGCCTGACGATGTCCGATTATAATCCGTTATATGCCGCCACATGCAGTCCAGTCCTGCCTGTGTTTTTCTGTTATTATTAGCGAGGGTTTTCTTCTCCTGTAAAATAAACCCAATCATTTTTAGATTTTCAAATGGAGTTAATTTTTCACCGCTCGCTCATCATTTTTCATAACGGACTACAAATGCAGAAACCATGAACTGCATTTTGTACAGATTCTGCGTACCTCGACTAAAATTCTTATATTAATTTATTCTTACTTGTTTGGATGGGACCCCGACGGATCTTTAATAAAAATTTTTTAACGGAAACCATAACGTGGGACGCAGCAGGAGGCAGGAATGGATAGTGGGAATGTACGACACATCCCAGAAGCAAGCCGAATTCGAGCGGATGCATGATAGGAGGGGGCGCTCACTCATATAAATGAAAGTCATATACCCGTTTACCATCCAAAGGTTATGGGCACTACGCAGTCAACCATTCAGAACATTCCGTAGACCCGACTACTGACGAACACTGAAATTACATAGAGGGATATTGGAGTAGTTTGAGGCATAACTTGAGTGAACGTGGTCGGATCTTCGTTAGAGGGGCGTGGGCCAGCATAGACAAAGCGTAATATTGGCTGTGATCCGGTGTCTAAATGCGTAATTTTTCCCCAAGCTTTGGAAACTTTTATGAGACACGCGACTACTATCTATCCCGCTGCGACAGACGCAAAGAAGAAACACCACAGCAGCCGTAGATGAAATTGAAAGAACATCGCAACCCACTTAACCCGACAACCCCTAGTGGCTCCAAATTAGAAAGGTAAATAGAAAACAGATGAGATTGTTACTGGTGTACCACCCTTACCGTACGCTGACCTTGTTTTGCATTATGTTTTCTAAAACGCATTAACAGGTCGCATCTGTAGGCCGTTCAGCTAAATATGTACCAACCCCCTTAGTAAGCGTCGCGATATTGCATTCCCATATTTCCCAAATTAGACTATGTAAGCTGGTTCGACAACACACCACAATCAAATAATGCCAGTTATTGTTTCCCGCGAAACGAATGGACACAAAGTCAGTGCAACAAGCCCATCCGAGATGGACTCCCGAGGTTCAACTGGACAACCTATTATACCTATCCGCCCTGCACGTAAGCAATGCCCTTAACTGATATACTAATTATGAATAATAGGTGATACGAAAGCCTTCGACACGGTGAATCGTGAAGGACTGTGGAAGATCATGCAGAAATTCGGCTGTCCAGAGCGATTCACTCAGATTGTGCGTCAGCTGCACGACGGTATGATGGCACGAGTCATGGACAACGGAGCTGTCTCAGAGGCATTCGCAGTGACTAACGGAGTGAAACAGGGATGCGTGCTGGCACCAACCCTCTTCAGTCTTATGTTCTCTGCCATGCTGATGGACGCCAACCGTGATGAACGTCCCGGGATTCGCATCGCCTACAGGACGGACGGTCACCTGCTTAATCAACGGCGGATGCACTTCCAATCACGCGTATCCACAACAACCGTTCACGAACTCCTCTTCGCCGACGACTGCGCCCTGAACACCACCTCAGAAGAGGAGATGCAACGGAGCATGGACCTGTTCTCCGCCGCCTGCGAGAACTTCGGTCTGGTCATTAACACGCAGAAGACGGTGGTGATGCACCAACCGCCACCCAACTCGGCCACAGCCCCCAACGCGTCGCCACAAATCAGTGTGAATGGGACCCAACTGCAAGTGGTGGAGAACTTCCCGTACCTGGTCAGTACTCTCTCCCGCACCACCAAGATTGATGACGAAGTCGCCAACAGGATCTCGAAAGCAGTCAAGCCTTCGGTCGTCTCCAAAGCACAGTTTGGAATCGTCACGGTCTTCAACTGAACACGAAGCTGAAGATGTACAAGGCCGTTATCCTGCCGACGCTACTGTACGGAGCAGAGACCTGGACGGTGTACACGAGGCAGGCGCGCCGTCTGAACCACTTGCAGCTCAGTTGTCTTCGTCGCATCCTGCGGCTGAACTGGCAGGATCGCATCCCCGACACTGATGTGCTGGAACGAACGGGAATGCTCAGCATCTACTCCATGTTGAGACAAATGCAGCTACGCTGGAGCGGCCACCTGGTGCGCATGGACGACGAGCGGCTACACAAACGACGGGTTCTCGTCGTCAAGGAGGCCCAATTCGTCGATACAAGGATACCCTGAAGTCCTCCCTAAAGCTACTGCAAATCAACCCGACCAACTGAGAAGAGCTCGCCTGCGATCGTCCGGCATGGAGGAGAACAGTGAAGACGGGCGCTGCTATCCACGAAGCCAACCGCATCGCCGCCGCCAAAGCGAAACGCGAAGCCCGCAAATCACAACTGCGCCCAGTCAGCAACGCAGCCGCACAACTGCTTCCAACGTGTCCTCGATGTAAGCGGACATTCCGGGCTCGAATCGGCCTTGTTGGACATCTTCGGATCAACTGTAACTCTCGAACTGCACCAAACTTCATCCCCCCGCCCGCGTCATCCTCGTCCTCTCTGCCGCCGAATAACTCTGTGAATTCTTCTGCACCACCACTTCCATCCTCCTCTGCCTCCTCCTCCTCCTCCTCCTCTGTCTCCTCTGCATCCTCCTGCTCCTCCTCCTCCTCCACTGCCCCAACGGCGGCCGCTCAGGCAGCCGTCTCGCACATCTCCGACCGCGACACAACAACCGGCACCACCCCCGCCTCTCCTGACTCCAGCAATGAGAATCAGGACTACACCTGCCCTCACTACGATCGCACCTTCACCTCACGTATCGTCCTGGTCGGTCACTTGCGAATCCATCGCACAGAGACCGGCGAACCAGTGCCTGAAGCACCAACCTACACCCACCAAGCTCGTCTCAACTGCCTACACTGTCCTCGCACTTTCAGGCACCGCATGGGTCTATTCGGCCACATGCGCATCCACGACGACCTGCGGTAGACAACCGCCGGTTACACCACACATCCACACACTCCCTACCCTCCTCCACCATCACCAACACACATCAACACTTACCCACCGCATGCACCAACTGCCACCTTCCACGCAAGTGGGAAGTACGCATCTCGACTCGGTTCCTACGCGGCTTCGGCTGTACGGGTGATTTGAGTCCGAGACTATCCCGACACGTCAAGTGTCGTGGATAGGAAGGTTGCTGATTGATGCCCGCTCTCGGTTCACGCAGTTCGTCGCGTTGTGTGTGTGTGCTGTGTGGAGTGGCGGACTGGTGGGCTGGGAACGGGCTGTAGCAGCACCTTCCACGGCCCTCTCACGCAAGTGAGCGACACGCCGTTCAACCCCCGTTGTGTGAAATCCTGGTGTTTGTGTGTGTATGGGGGCCAGGTCGTGCTCTGGCGCGCGCAGTCACGGTCATTCGACCGCGGCAGCCACCGCGCCCATCCACCACTCCAGTTTGCCGACCGGCTCGGACGGCGGCTGGGGTGTGGGAATGGGAAGGGAGAGTGAGGTCGACGACTCAGCGCACTTTTTCCTCACTATAATCAATCTGACGCGCTTGAAGCTATCACGGTGCGCTAAAAGCCGTGGCTTGGAAGGTTGCCAACTGACGGGGTAACTTGGACCTCCTCCTTAACGGGAGGCGGTCTGAGAGTCAGGCTGCAATGGCTCCTTTTTAATGTGGCCTTTAGGGCACTCCCACCACAGTGTGGGATCCGAGCCAGGCGGTGGCGGCATGCCCAGGAGCGGCTTCGGCCGTGCCAGCCTCCAAATCTCTCTTGTGTTGGTTGAAATCCTGGTTATTTGTTGTGTGGACCAGGGGGTGTGGTGGAGCGCCAAGGTGAGGATCCGTCCGAGCCATCCACCTGCGGCCTCCCTCGTCTACGGTCTTCTTGACTCTGTCTTGACACCAGGCTCGGGCGAGGGATGAGGAGAGAGTGTAGGTAGATGCTACGCAAGTCTACCGGCACTATAAATCCCTGCGTAAGTCACCGTCCCTGCTCCAACGTCCTGTGGGGCACACGGTGGACATCATCGAAATCGATGGTCGAACTGTCAATAGGTGATACGTAATATCACTATTAATAGAAAGCTTTAAAAGGAGCCTTGACATATTTATGTTCGAAATGAACAAACGTGATGAGAGATCGGGCTCAACCCCTGACACTTATACCCAATTTGTTATGGGTCCGTCTGAATTATTTCAGCCAGGTAATTTCTCTGTACAACGCACCCAATGTTACGTTGCAACTAGGGTGCTCAAAGGCTCACGCATGTTCCCCTTAATGGACTGGACTGATGTAAAGTGAATAAATAATCAGCGGAGCTATCGTAAACCTTTCATAAAGCAGATTTAGCATACGACAAGAAAAGACGGCCGGCATGAAAGAAATATGTAAGTGAGAATAAGTGAATGCAAAATCTACCGAGCGGATCAGCGTCAAGCTGCTCAGAATGTGTACAGATACCTGATTATTTGTCTTGTTACCTACCACTGTATGTTCCTTGTTCCTGACGTAAATTCATCTTTTCCAGCTGCTAATCCAGAGAACCATGGTAAGCCTCCTGGGAAATACGAACGAACGGTGCGACCAGATCTTAAAAAATGCTCTAACAGGCTGACAACCTGCAACTAGCAGACACCCAAATTTATTGAACTCGAAGATAATTTCACTGTCTGACCGATGTCAAAGTTCTTCCAGTTCCACGAAGGGCGATATATAAACGACCCCCAAAATCTCCAGGCTCCAAACGTCAGTCTCTATATTGTATATTTCGCTCCTTTTTCTAACCTATGCTATTATTTTGCCTTGGAAAACAGGTTATTTATAGCTTAAAACAAACTCTCATTTCACGCCCTATTGACTAAGTAGGCACCCAAAGCAGATGAAGTCAAAGTGCAACCGAAAAGGTTGAGTTTGGTTAAGGTTTTTTTTCGTGTTAAAAGGAGGCTGACAGCGTCCAAGAGGTGCTGCAACAAACCTATTCTATTCGATACGAACCACTAACTCATCAGAACCTGGCAAATTTCCCCTGTATCACCCCCGGTAGATATACTTTGCAAAGCATACTTCTTCCTACATTTACGTAGGATTATTTTGTAACTTCCCGGTAAATGTCTCAGTCGGACGTCAACGTGCGACCCAATGAATTTTGACTGAGGCATATGCGCTCATTTCCATACTACTTGAATTATTACAATAGCACGTTTTGATAATTTTACAACTTTGCCACAGCATACACGCACCGGCGCATTCATGCAAGGATTAAATGCTTGTTGTATGTGATTGCTTACTCAATCTTCTTCCCCACATGCCGAAAGCACTGTTTTTTGCGACGTTGCTGTAAATGATAGGGAACCCAAAGGGGTTCGCCTTCCTTTCCAATAATGAAATTTAACTAAACTGAAAATAGACAGGCTTTCAATGGTCGATCTGCGTGTGTCGCCACGGCCCTTGCCGTTTGGTATTCTTTACTCGTGCCGCAGACCAGCAAACACAAAGGTTGCCTTTATAATATGCTCCGGTGTGACCCGCACGCATGTACCTCTACTCATATTATAGCATAATTCCCAAAAATTGTGTATCTTCAAAGAATTTGCCCTATGACATGTTTCTCCAGGAATAACCGAGCCCATTAAGGAGGCCGTTGACACCGTATGTTACGAAATATGTCGGAACACTGAAGTGGCACGTTGAAATGTCACAGATTAGTGCAAAATTCGAAGGATTAATCACATGACCATATATCGTTAGATGTAGTTGGAAGTGAACGAAGGACATCAATATCTCCTCGTACCAGCGCATCTGATCATCTAGAACTCGTTATGGCGGCTGTAGGGGGCAGCTCGAAAGGTTCACTGATGAATGAGATAACCTTTTATTCGGATACATTCAGTAGTCAGCTTCTGAATATCTTTAGGACAGTCATACAGGGCACGTTCACTGATCCCCATACAGTGTCTGGAGTAGACTAAAACTTTCAGATCGTGCCTTTAGGTAGGATCAAGTAGGCCGACGTACAATTAAATTTTCATGTGAAATAAATGTAAGAGACCAAACGTTTCTGCTAGGCGAATTAGACACCGTGGTCAAGTTGGCTAACAAATGTCTACCGGAGTTCTAAGGCACGAAGGTAATGTTGTTGCGCATTTCATATGTGTTTATAAGAACATTCGAGATGGAGGCTTTGTCCTCAGAAAGTGGCTGAGATAACAATAAACCGTCAGACGTCCAAGTATCTATTATTCTTTGTAGTTTTAATTGTCGTTTACAGAACAAATGTGAGCGACGCAAGATTTCTCTAGGAAAGTTTGTTCCAGTATACTTGTTTCAGCTTTCATGGCAGCAGTTTCGTATAATGTCTCGGCCAGAGTATTCGTAAAACAAATTAGCCGAATCGGCGGGCACCTTGGGAGTGTAACACCCCAACAGAACTGATGGACAAAAACTCTTTTGTTTTAATCGCGACCACTCTTTTGTAGGTCGATCGTGAGGACTGATCTCCTGTGAACGATCGTCAACGGCCGCACCCCGATAAGTTCCATCGTAAACACTTTTCGCTGATCTGTTTTATTGTACAGTTACGCTTACACTGCTTGCTGAATTGTTTTACCCCCAGTTTTCCTCGGCGTGTTCCACATGTATCCCTACACTCCCCCAAGTTCTCAACGTTTTCACTCATGAACGTTTTTCCGTTGTTTGTTATAGTTCAACCTTTTTCAGCACGTTTACATAATAAGCTTTCGTTATATTCTTCCTCTCGTACCCAATAAACCGTTGCATTTTTCAATCGTCGTTTAACACTCTCACCGACTTGTGTGACTGTATGTGAGTGCTTGTGTAATGGATACCTTAGGCTCGAATACTTCCGACTCAGAATCACTGACTAAGAAGAGGAAGCTATACTCGGAATCTAGGGATCTACCGGCCGTACCCTCCCCGAACTCGCAGGACATTACAGGAGTGAAAACCGTGAAGCTTCTTAGTCCTATGATGAAAGAGTCGTCTGTGCAGAGGGCATCCAGGTGGAGTGGACGAAGAGGATTTCTTCTTGGTAGTGAACAAATACCATAGAATAGGAATTTAACTGGTCTTATGCTTTCACGCTTCGATGTCCGCTTAAATCGTGCTGATTTTACAGCTATCTACAATTTTTCGTTGCTATCTTCTCTTGTGATACACTTCCGATTTGTTACTAGTCCCTACTTCTAATACATTCCCATAGGTTTCTGCTGAGCGCACTGGAGCTCCAACTTTATATTTGATGCGGGTCAGATTACTTCACAAAATTGATTTTGAATTTTTAGTGGGAGAGGATAAAAATCACGGTCTTACACTTGAACTTTGGGAACTCTAGTATCGTTCCATTTCGGGCGCCTTTTTGGTTTTCGTGTGCAAATTATCGTTTTCTGCTTAATGGCGGGGAGTACTAGGCAGGAAAGTCAGGATACGACGAGGGAGGATCTGCGTTACCTTGACACTCGACCTTATCTAGACAGAACTGTTGTCCCTGTTTTA
>CACRXP010000099.1:1274674-1292246 GCA_902702965.1 Spirometra erinaceieuropaei
TTTCAGACGTCGCAATCGCTGCCACACTGAATCAGAATGGCCGGCCAGTAGCCTTCTTCTCACGTAGCCTTTCTCCAACTGAACAACATCATTCAGCTTTAGAGGATGGAACATACACCGTAGTGGGATCCGTACGCAAATGAAGGCACTTCCACGGTCAGCGTTCTGTTGCCTTTTTCTCCGGCAATCAGCAACAAGGGAGGGTCAGAAGTGATAAGGTCGAACATTGGAGGTTAAAGCTGTCACCATTAGAATTTAACATGGTCTACCGACCTGGTAAAGAAAATCGAACGGTGGACACGCTTTCCCGTAGTTGCTGTGGCGCCCTATTAACCAGTGTCAATCTGAAAGAACCACATGAGTCACTTTGTCATCCCGGTGTCTCCTGGTTTTCGCACTTTGTTTGAGCTCGGAACATCCCCTTTTCGATGGATGAGATTCGTAATGGCGTCGCTAGATGTCAGGCCTGCTGTGAAGTCGAACTCCGTTTCTTTAAAGCATTTGGCCGAATCATCAAAGCTACCCGGTCGCTTGAACGATTGTCACTCGACTTCAGAGGTCCTCTTACGTCGGCAATCCACAACTGTTATCTGCTGACGATTACTGATGAATGTTCTCGTTTCCCATTTGCATTTGCCTGTCCTGATCAGACTGCCGAAACTGCCACTAAATGTTTCTGCCAGCTCCTAATATTCGGTACTTGTTTGTACTTGCACATCGATCGGCGTCGTCATCTAAGTCGAACGAAGTTCAGCAACTCCTTCGCAATAAAAGAGTGACGACGGGTAAGACAACTCCCTACAATCCCCAAGGAAATGGGCAGATCGAACTTTTGGCCAAACTTTATGGAAGACTATCTTAGTTGCATTAAAATCTCAATGTTTGCCTTTCACTCATGGGGAATCCGTCTTACTCGATGCCTTACACTCAGTCACGCCACTTTTGTGTACCGCGACTAATACGACGCCTCATGAGAGAACGTTTATCTTCAACAGGAAGTCAACTACTGGGACTACTCTCCCCATGTGGCTTACCTCTCATGGAAGAGTTCTGCGGAAGAAGAGCAGTCAACAGTCTAAGTTTGATCCGCTCGTTGAGAAAGTCGGTCTGCTCCAGTGTAACTCCTATATGCTTATATATGATTCAATAATGGCAGGAAAGAAACTGTATCCTCTCGACTAATTGTTTCCAGGAGTGAAAAAAAGATTGGTGATTGTCATCAAATACGGCCACTCCTGTACCTGAAAATTCCATTCCACTTGCCCCTGACCACCCATCAATTACTGAGCAGGAAAGTGGCACCATTTCAACTGCAAAACAGAATGATGCAACACCTGTCAGCGTACCTAACGCTGACGATGTCCATATGCATAGCCTGAAAACAATGATCCAACAACAACAGCGTGTTCATTCATACTTCCTTCGTAACAGAGACGCCTGAAGTTCGCCATATACTAGCCTTTACTTCCGATTTTTTGACATCTCGATCCCTCTATTTGTTGGCCGGGATGAATGTCCTGCTTACATAAGCCCCTGGCTAAATTTCGTATTATTTACTACTTTTCCATTTCTCGTTTTAGTTCCAATACGTCAATTGTAAGATGAATAAAGCCCTGTTACAGGGTACTCTACTTCTGATTCTTGCATCCTGATTTGTTCGTGCTCCCACTCTCGTTTTCTTGCTTCGGTCCTAGTTAATACCCACCCCATGTGCGCTGCTAAACGTGGGATGATCTTGACCTCTGGGGAACGGACGTGGTAAATCTGCGCTTCCCTCCCGATTTTTTTTATGAGACCTCACATGCGTCCGAGCCCTCCTTAGGTGTGCTTAGGTTTTGCGGAAGTAGGATTAAGAGCCGCTGTCTGACGGCGAAGTCGGTCTCATTTCCCAACAGCATCGGTTAAATTAGCTGACCCCTCCACGTGATTGCATCGAAGGCAGCAGTTTTTTTCGAATGTGCTACCCTTGCACTCATTCAGCCGGACTTGGCTGTAGTGATTGAGTGGGTCATCCATGTAAAGTATAAAACGGTTTGAAATAACACGTACAAGAAAACTTTCCAGCAGATTGTTACTACCAAGCTACATCGAAAATACAGCTTTCTTGCTGTCCGGACGTAGTATTTTGGGCGTTGTCTCTCAGGATGTTCGCCAACGTTTTCGCAGTCTGGACTGGGTTCTGCCGTCCTATATGACTACTTAAGTTTGCAGTACGACAATTATCAACTTACCTCCGGCGGCTACTGGGACCCTGGACGACCATTTATTCCAACTTGCTGTCAACACTCGAGCTGTGTCAGCACTTCATTTACGTAATATGGGGAATAATTACTCGGACTGAGAGCAAAACCAGTCATGAGTTGGTTGCAGTCCGGGCACTTAATGAGAACTACGCCAACTCGGCCGTCGATGCCGACGATGTCCACTTTGCGCTCCACAGCAGGGTGAGAGCAGGCGCTGTGATTGATAGTAAACTTGAGCAGCATCTACCGCACCCTCTCCTCCCCCAGCTGGACTCGGTGTCAAGGCAGAGTGAAGAAGACCGGAGACGGGGGGGGGGGTTCAGGTGGGTAGCACGGTCGAGCCCACACGTTGACGCTCTTTTCCACACCCCTGGTCTACAAAGCAAATGACCAGGTTTTTCACCAACAACGACAATGTGGAGGGCGGCAGAGGTCCCAGTGTGCACGACGTCTGCCGGCAGTCGGGTCTGCCACCACACCCCGAAATGTTGGCATTTGTTATTGGTGCGCAATTCGTAGATCGTCTTGATTGCAGCGAAGAAGTTCTTTGATTCGTTGCAGCCGGCGTATCCCTGGATATCTTCTGTCTTTCGGGCAATTGTAGCTGCACATCAGAGAGAATAAGTGCTCTGTGCGCTACAATTATCAAGTCAAATCCCAGATTGTAAGGAGAAGACAGAAGGAACCAGAATGAGGGGTTTATTGTGCACAGAACCCGGAGTTGTCCTCTCAGGCGACAGTGGCCACTGGCGAAGCCAGGGCTCGTGTTGACTGCGTCCAGTCAGGCCTGAGAGTCCCTGATATAATGGTGGCAGCTGCTTTTGTAGGCTCGCGGGCCAAGCTCAAGTGGTGTCCAGTCAGCGTGTGTTGCATTTGCCGAGGGGTGGTGTCCCAGTGGCTTGTTTTACTGGTTGCATGGGGTGGCGCGTTCAAGTGGCCGCATGGGCAGTTGCGACTGCGCGGACGCACGTATGCCCGAGCTGTTGGTCGTGTGACTTCAGGTCAGCTCGTCTGGGACGGCTCGCTGCAAGGGGTGAATGACCTTGAGACAACGAGGTCTTGAACAATGACGCCAGACCGGTCATGATGGCTGGCTGCCACACAATCCAGGTGTCCTGCAGGTATCGTAATCGTTGCTGCTCAAGGCGGCGACTTTGATAGATGGCCGGTTTGTTTGCATCATTCGGACAGTCGAGGTACGTCCTGTGCAGCCTGTTCTTCCCGGCGATCAGGTTACTGATGACTGCGTAGTTCTTGTTGTACAAGTCCTAGTGCTGGCGACGTGCGCGGTCAGTACAGCCAGGGAGGTCAAATGAATGGCGTCCCACAGTTAGCATCATCGAGTCATCACGGAGGCGTTTTCATCTACTGCTGCCAGGTCGGTTGATCGTTGCAATAGAATCGGTTAGCAGGCACAGACAACAAAGCGCAATTAAGCTTACATAGGGGTCGCTTACCCTGCGGCCTCTTGCAGGGTGTCCGACGAACCCTCATCTTGGAGGTAATGAGGCGGCGGTCCGTCCAGCCATCGACGTCACAGACCACCTTGGTCACCATCACGTCCTGCTGGTCACGGCGCCGGACAAGAACATAGTCCAGGAGCTGCCGGCGCCGCGATCGGGAGGGCATCTAAGTGGCCTTCCTCCGCATCTGCAGGCGAAAGAAGGTGTTAGTTAGGAGGAGGCGGTGTTCAGTGAAGGTTCGCAGAAAAAGGAAGCCATTGTCATTGCAGCCGGCATTTCCTGAAAGTTCACCTCGTCCTTTCAGGCAGTGTAGTCTGCTTCGAGGCGGACATTGAAGTCACCAAGGACAACCAACTTATCCGCCTTCGACACAGACGCCAGGAGGGCATGCAGGTTCTCGTAAAACTTTGACTTCGCGTCGTCTGAGCCGGTCACTGCTGGTACGTAGGCGCTGATAATGTCAACTAGACTGGAGCCCCGAAGAGGCAAGTGGAAGCTCATCAGGCGATCGTTGGTTCCCTGATGCAGAGAGGGCAGTTGTCCCGCGATGTCATTCCGGATGACAAAGAAAATGTCCGCGTCTCGTCTCTCTGTCCTGGGGCGGCCGCTCCAGCTGGCCTTGTTCGGAGAACCGGGTCTCGCTAAGTCAAGTGATGTCCAGCTTGTAGCGCGTCAGTTCCCAAGCGGCTAGCACCGTCCTCTGCTCCATTCTGTTGCTCCTGGTATTTTCCAAAAGGAAACGAACATTCCAAGCTGCCGGATGGGGCGGAAGAGGTGGGGGGGAGGAGGAGAGGGAGAGAAAATATCGTTTTTTGTTTGTTGGTTTCGACCGCAGGTACTGCAGACTGCGAACCGCGGTCCGCGCGCAGATGTCTTGAATCCAGCATTGTTTAGGGTAACTTTTATGGCCCCTTTTTCCTCACGGGGGTAAGCAGTGCCCTCTGTTAATAGGACTGCGTAGTCACATCAGACGGCTGCTGCTCTCCACTATGGGTCACTGGGCCGCCTACGTGATTGCACGTCGCCCTCGTCGTAGGACTCTCCGACCGTGGGTGAAAAGAGAAAAGTAGATAGTATAGAGCGAGGAGAAGGACGGAGGATAAGGTGAAAGGGGGGGAGGAGACGTTGGGTGGAGGAAGGGAAAGAGGTAGGGGAGATGGAGAGAAGAAGGGGGGGGGGAGAAGGGGTGGGGAAGGACGGAGGAGGGGGAGTATAAGCGGGGAGAGGTGAGAGGACAGCTGAGTGGCCGTATGCGGAGATGCACGCGCGGGTACCCTCACCTGATTTAGCCCGCCGGTCGAGGCTATTACCGGGGTGCGGCTGCTAGGCAGAGCCCAGCTTCGGTGGGCCACAGGGGGGAGTTGGGTGCCGGTTAATGGAGGCTAGGGGTAGGCAGCATCTGCAAGTAAGCGAGCGACCTACCACGACCACCACGTGGACCCACAACTTGACACGCCTACACCCCGTGGTGATCTGTACCATCAAATACACGCTGGTGTAACAACTGAGAGTTTCCTTGGGCTTCTAACGTTTTCTTCTTTACGTTATGATGGCCGTATTTACGCGATCTCCCTTCGAGGATTAATTCCAAACGTCCTCAAGTGACGCAACTGTCATGCGTATCAGCTTGTCATGTTTCACAGTCGTTGGAATTTCGAGCGAATTCGATTGTTAGGTGCCACGCCAAATCACTACGTGTATAGAATCACATATAAGAACGCGGGAGTTCATTCTACGGCCACCATCCAGTCACGCCATATGTGATGAATCTTAATGAGGACTAGTTCGAATTTTCCAAACCGCCGACCCGTACATAACTGATGCCGTTCACCAGGGACCAAAACGGTCCACAAATCAGTCCTGACTCTACCTTACTCTGTACATAAATTTCGCTGAAATATTTGCGTTGCTTGCTTTGAAATATAGAATTCGAAGGTTACGGACGCAAACGTTAATAACTTCATGAAATACCGAACCCACAGAAAAAATTGTTCAGCACACGTAACCTAAAAGCATCTTTGAGGGTACCCACAATCAGCGTCCATGATCTATTGTCCGTGTATGACTGTGCGCGAGACAGCTCAACAAAGGACTGTATGCAGCGGAGTGTTAACCTCTTCGTCTACGGTTACTCTTACTTCGAAATCACCGTACACGCGGAGAAGACGGTAGTGATGCACCCACCGGCGCCAAACGCGGAGTCCAAGTAACAACAGTGTCAGCGGAGCAAAACTTTCGGTAGTGGACAAATTCGGGAGTACAGTTTCGAAGAATGTCAAGGTCGACGACGGAGTGGCCCACTGGATCATCAGAGCTAGCTTGGTTTTCGACCAGTTACATCCCTCAGTCTGGAACAGCCGCAGACTCCAACCAATCACGAAAATCAAGGTGTACTGGGCTGCAGTACTAGTGGTCCCACTATATGGGACGTAGACGTAAATAGCTTACTCCAACAAAGTCAAGACACTCAATCACTTCACCCCAGCTACCTCCGGAAAATACAAGATCAGAGTTGCCAATGCAGAGTCCCAGAAACGGAAATCCTGGAACGAGTCAGAATCTTCAGCGTCTAGGCTTTATTACTAAACACTCAACTTCTGAACTCTGAGAGGGGCCCCCTTGGAATTTGAAAGTAGATCTTACATGCTCTACTTGTTCCACTAGAAACTCGGTGGACGAAAGGACGACGAGCGCATATTCAGGCGGCTACTTTACGACGACGGCATCAAAGCCTCTCGTCGACATGGAGAACAGAAGCGACAGTAAAAGTGATAGTTCGACCGTCCCATCGGACGATGTCCACCATGTGATCCACGGCAAGGTGAGGCAGACACGGTGACTTGCGCGTGAATTAGTTTATAATGAGAGTCGACTCGCGCAGAAACCACCACACTCTTTCCTCCTCCCCACTCGGACACGGTGTCAGGACAGAGTCGAGTAGACCGGTAGGGGGGGAGGGGTGCACGGTAAACGCACGCTGTGAAACTTTCACTCACAAACCAACCCTGAGCCCCGGAAGGACGCCGCGCACGATCGGCCGACCTGAAGAGCAGCAGTCTACTAGACACACTGGATCGACGCTTTAAAAGCCAAATGAACAGCTCACAACTGTCAAACCCAGCGGAACAACAATTCCAACACCCAACCCTTTCACACATGACCACGACGCCAGCAAACGCTTGGAGCACAAATCGTCCACGTCAAACATCTCCAGACCCATTGCATTCTCCTGTTTCAGAGGCCATCTCCACGCCCACTACTACCAGATCTACCACGTCGACCACCACCACTGGCTAGCAAATGCCCGATGCTTCGCCGCCCACCACCACCAACATCACAAGCCCCGAGGAGACGGACAGGATGATACCGGCGACTGTCACCACCACCACCACCACCACCACCACCACCACCACCACCACCACCACCACCACCACCACCACCACCACCACCGGTGAGAACACAGCTGCCCACTGTATCCTCCACAATCACTGCAACAACCGCCCTCCGCCAGCAATGTGAAATCGATCCAATCCCTCCCCCTACTGCTGCTGCACCTCACATATGGGTTTGATCCGCCATTTGCAAATTTACCGCACTGAGGCAGGCGAAGCAGCACCAGAGTTACCAACATGAGCCCTCGCACCCACTTCATCTGTCTACACTGTCCATGTACATTCAGTCATCTCATGCTTACACTCGATAATACAGTGAGTGACCAATCTCATGAAATTCTAGCTGAAATTCTGAAATGCTTTTTCGATTGGGAATGATTACTTAGGCGCGGTTGTAATACTGATTATCTCCAGAATGTCTGCTTTTAAATGCACCCCTTTTTGGACTTTCTGTAGAAACCACACTCGACAAAAATGATTACTTGTGTAGCATGCAGGTTTTACACTGATTTTCAATGGTCTTATAAATTCAAATATATTTTGTAAAAGAACATGCACAAGAATATGTCTTCTTCTTCTTCTTCGGTATAGAATCACGTTGTCTTCACAGTTTATCCCCGATGAAAGTGTATATTTAGGTTTTGAAAAAGTTTCTAATTATGATATTTTTTAAGACTGTACGGTGTTCATTCATACATTATCGTACCTGTCCGTTTATCAATGTTCCTCAGAAAATGTACAACATAGTCCGCATCCATTGCAAAATTTGATGAGCACTATATGGTATCTTCTTAAAGGCATAGAGGAATGTATGATTTTTCTTACGCGAAAGCTTGCACCTCGTAGACTGCAATCGCTAAACGCTAATGCAACAGCTCATCAGGCTTAAAGTAATTCGGGAATTGGGAAACTTTTCAAAACCTAAATATGTACTTTCTTCGGGGATAAAATGTGAAGACAACGTGATTCTTTACCAAACGAGTACAAAAAATCATATTTTGTGCATGTTCTTTTACAAAATATATTTGAATTTGTAAGACCACTGAAAATCAGTGTGAAAAGTGCATGCTACTCAAGTAATCATTTTTGTCGAGTGTGGTTTCTACAGAAGGTCCAAAAAGAGATGCACTTAGAAGCAGACATCCTGGATTATGCCGCAAGATAGTCAATATTATAACCCCACCTAAGTAATTCATCCTAGTCGGAAACGCATTTTAGAAGGTCGGCCAAAATTTAATGAGATCGGTCACTCACCATATGCTCATCCGAGAAAATCTGCGGTAAAATAGCACACTTCAAACCCGACAAACATACCTTGTCCTGTCAGTCTATACACCGCACACAAACCTACCCCACATAGCCCAAGCAAGTACAGAACATTCAATTCTCATGTCAGTGAAGAGCGTGCTTCTTGCTGTACATCGCTGCACGACTTCGTCCCCAGATCGTGTGTGGCACGCGTAGAGACGTTCCTGAAGTTAGGTCAGCCACTCCGGCCAATCACGGCATCATTTGAACGATGGACTCGGACAGTCAAGTAGCGTCCGGTTGAAGGAATGAAAAGTGGGGCCGACTTTCGGGGCTCAATTCCGATGCCACATCAGCGTATTCTTCACTATAACAAATCCGATGCGCTTTAATCTAGCACGACGCACTAAAAATCGTGGCTTGGAGAGTTGGCAACTGAGGGCATAGCTCAGACATTATAGTCAGTACTGTGTGTGTGTGGGGGGGGGGGTATGATGGATGACTGACTGGTGGAGTGAGAATCAGGTTCAATGACCCCTTCTTAACGCAGCCTCTATGGCATTCTCACGCAGATGGGTACCAAGCCGACCACTTCTCGTTTTTTTTGAAAATCTGGCTCATCTTGCGCGAACCAGGCACACGCGGATGCACCACTTAGCCCTGCCAGCCACTGCGCTCGACACCGCCTCCGGTCGTCTTGACTCGATCTAATCACCAGGTTCAGAGGGGTGAGGACAAAGGGAGTGCAAAAGATGCCGCGCAAGTCTGCGTCTATCAGTATAATCTGGCTCTCGTGCAAGTCACCGTCTCTGCGCTAACCACAGTGGATATCGTCGGTAACGTCCGTCGAATTTTCACCTACAGTCATTAAATAACGCAGTAGTTTTTATTGTGTTCGAAACATTTTACAGCGAATGTTTTATGCATCAGTACCAGAGCCTTCCGAGCGATGAAGTTTGTAGTCAATTTTAGATAATCCTGCTGTGAAAAGCGTTGTATATCAAAAAGGAAACAGCTCACTTGCCTTTTATACGCAGTCATTACAGAGGAAGGTAAAATCCTATTTTTTGTTGCGTTCCACGGCCAGATCACCTACTAGCTGTAAGAAAACTTCCATTGGTCTGTGAATGCACATTCACGTTTGACTATGCATGGGTGGCGGCACTGAAAGCTTGTTTCTGTGAATTCAAAGCAGTCCTTACGTTTTACCAATCATTCATGTCCAGGAAGGATGCGGAATGTCCAGAAAGTTTTTTTTATTTCTTGCTTACTTTAAAAGAAAAACAAAACAAGCCTGACCAGTCTGTTTGGATACGAACAATGTCCAACACCAGCCGTCAGTCTTTTTGCTCTCCCATGTAATTGCTAAGTTGGGCCAGCATTTCGTTCTCCAAATTTGGTCCAACAATGGTACGAGAGACCTGCGTGAAGATTTCAGGAGGAAGACAAAGAAAACTAGCTTAATTTAGTGCGGCCTGCCAATTGCTAGTTGTTTACCGTGTTCTGGTGGCTTGTGAATCGCAATCGCTAAAAGGCCCAGATATTTGTGTGGAATCACCCCCGTTAGGTCACTGCTGTTGTTCACGGCAATGGCTTTGATAAACTTCGAACTATAACAATGCACATCTTGGTAGATAAAAGTTAGAGTTCACGTGGTGAACCAGGCAAGCAACCAGCATCTTACATTTTCTGCGCGTTGTCAGCGCATCCGGTTTTTTCCAAATGTCTAATTCATGAGCTAACGTTTTGGTCCAACAATCAAGATCCTCGTGAAGTCGTAGATATAGATGAGGAAGATAAAAGAGCCTAGCACCGAACCTGGATGATAGGAGGCGTTTACTCCGTCTTAAAATAGTCCTCTGAATTCAATGTCGCCAAATCTTTTGTAGGAGATGTCGGTGAGACACACTGTAAAAAGATGTCATAGAATTTTGTTGCTGCTCACGTTTGTGGAGGACAGGAGAATTAACTCCATGTGTGAAAATCGATTAGGAGGAACCCCGGAGTGATGATACTTTATCTGATTACACGTAAAATGTGTTTCTTCTGGGATCTCGGCTACGGAGACAAGTCATAATTCCTTTTGCTTACCGCATATGCAACCCTATAGGATCTTGGGATCCTCCAGACTTCTGCAGCACGTGAAATTCAGAGTTCGTTGGAAGCCTACTAGTCTCACGTTTACAGTTATTACGATGTCGTTTGACTCCTGTAAATGTTCGTTGTTCATTGTTAGTTGAAATTGTTTCCATAATGTATGTGCTTGTTAGAAGCAGCCTGTAGTTCCCCGTTTATTTTTATCGGAAGATCGCTTGTCTTCTTTTGTTCGAATAGACAATTTTTACTAATAATTGTTCAAATCATCGAGCTGAAAATGCTTTAGCATTCATTAACTGATATAGGCAATGTGGTTATCCACGGAATCGCCGAGAAATGTCTTCGCATGTTGGCCAATTTTCATTTCAGATGTTTGTATCCCATCGTCTGGTTGATTTGGGCTAAGGAAATAATTAATATTCGAAGGACAGTATAACACGGTCACTGAAGCCAACTGGCGGATGATCTGGTAAATAGGCACAATCCCCTCCAGGATACGCCCATTTCATCTCGCTTTTCTCAAATTGTGCCTTAAAAACAAATGTCGAAGAATACAGATTTATAGAACTCTTTCCCTACTTTTGGAGTATTTCAGGGTATAATGCTGGACCCCCTTTTAGTTCTCATGTATATGCGAATAGGAGAGGGGTACCGCCTTCTCAACGCATATTACTTGTCGCTATTCGAGTGCCCGCGAGGGCTTTAGATTGCACCAAAAGGCCAAACAGGACGAGCACGCCCCGTAAGCTGGTTGATGGACGTCCTTCAGTCACATACATTTATATACGTGAGAAGAAGAGGCGATCTCGGGAACTATGATAGTATGGTCCTGACGTTTCAAAAGCAGAAAAGCTTTCGGGACAATACAATCATGGTTCCCGAGATCGTCTCTTCTTCTCATTTATTTCCGGGGGCTCGAATCTTGGCTTCTATTATATATATGCATATATATGCAAATTGTAGCTCCCGTTAACGTCAGAAAAAGCTTTGTTGTGTATAAAGGACTTAAAGTCAACAGAAGTCACCGTCCTTCTTGCAAACACAGCTATGTACGGACTTTACTCCATAGACTCGAAACATATTGTATCACGCCAACTGATAAATGTGCTGAGTGACAATACCTTAATGGCATCTCTCCGGCTAACTGACGTCTAAGCTATTTTATTAAACAAAGCAAGCGCAGAGTGAGCAGAGGGCTACAAAAAGGAGGCCAGACCAAAACTAGCAGCTTGAAACACATATCATAGAAACTGGCTACACTTTTGACCTTAAGGGGGCAACCTTCTTAGGCCGAGGTACCGTAAGAAGAGAATGACTCACATTTGAGGTGTGGTATTCAGATGTCAACTATATCAGCAGACATTTAAAGCATCCTGCGGCTTATAAAGTCCCGAGTCACTATATGCACAAAGATCAGGACAAAACGGTCAGACCGAACTTGAGAAAACCTAGTAGACACCCCCTTCACGAATTCCCCCGAAGTGAAATCAGCGTTTCAACCACCCTTCAGGTGACCACGCGTAACACTAGCAGCCGTCAGCTTCCCCAAACATCTGCCAATAGACTTGAACGACGAAAAGGAAAAAATAAATCAGTTCAAAGCCAACTATCTCAGCTAAGCATGTAAAATTCGGGTAAGGTTTCGGCATTTAACGCTTTAACAATGAAAAGGCGCTCAAATTCTCCGAATCATCAGCAGCACAACTCTATGCCGGTAAGCTCCTTCTCAAAACTGCCTATGCATATAACGAGCATACAGTGGTCGACATGCATTATACAATCGAGAAGAACCTAGGAAACCTTGAGAGTTGAGTTCTCAAGATAAATTCCATTTTCGCCGGTAAACTGTCATCGCTCGATCTTCGGTTCAGAGGGACTCTCTTTCAGGAGAGGAAGATGCGGTCGCTGAGAGAAGAATTCCACCGGCCTGAAGTTTCGGATTCTCGGTTGAACCCACCAGTAGAAACAGTAGCAGATGGAGGGCCACAGAGGCAGAAAGAGTGCAGCAGTTATAGGACGCAGTTGCCATGCATCTACATGCCTACTATTAATAGCACCCACCCTAATGTCTGGGGCCCTATTCGATCCGTTGATTGCTTGTTATTTTGCACCTGATTATTTAGTCTCCGTGATTTAATCACCCTTGATTTTCCGGTGCCACTGACTGAAATTTTGGGATCGGTATGTGGACGATACCTCCGTCGTTGTCAAACGGGATCAGGTGCTGTCTTTCGAAGAACATCTCAACACTGTCTTCACGGGCATACAATTTATAATGGAGAATGAAAAAAACAACCGGCTAGCCTTCCTTTATATCCTCGTCTGCCGCAAAGATTGTGGTGACCTAAAAATAAGTGTTAGGAAGACCGACCAATACGGCGCAAGTGCTGAGCTCAAAAAACAGCCACCCAATCGTGAGGAAGACACGATCGCTGGGACAAGAGCTTTATTAGCCTGACGTTTCGGATTCCTGCTCAAAGCCTTAATCAGAGAAAATAGCATATACGGGTGGTTCATGCACAAGGAGCTGCACCATTCATGGGATGCAGTTGCCATGCTACCGCTTACTTATGAAAATTCACGGCTCCCCCCATCATCAGGGATTGTTGCACTTGGTATGATTATTGTTTGATGGCCGACATTCTCGTCGTTAATCGCTGCAATTTCATCACGGGTATTGGATGTTTGTGTGATAATTGCTCGACCATCTGACCCACCAACTCTGACGTTGAGAACAGTATTCAAATGTACGCCCCAGCGTGTATAAATACTCCACCTAGGCGAAGTCTCAGCGCCGAGTATGGAAGAGGAAGATCATTGCACTTGTTCATAGACTAAGGGTCAGTGACTCATGACTCAAGCAGCTCGCGGCTCACGCGGTTGTCACCTCTGGCGAGAATTTCGACCTCATTAGATTTGAATATGTAGCCGGAACTCCTCGAATGAGCCGCAACTTGAGAGTTGGCGTCATTTCTCCGCAACGCTGCAGCGTGTTCGGCTATGCGCATTCGGAGATGTCTTCCGGTTTCTCCGACGTAGTCGCTCTGTCCGCAACTGCACCATCTATAAACGACTCCAGGCGTTTCTTGCCGTGGCAGTGGGTCTTTCGGTTTCATTACCTGACGCCTGATAGTTGCCTCCGGTCTGTGTGCAAATCCAACCCCAATTAACCCAAAGCGAAGATGCGTAAGAGTGCTATACCGACGTGTTGAGACGGACTACAGTGTATGAGTAAACGAGACGAGAAACCCAATACAACCGGTCCCACATTTTGGCGAACGCTCCCATACGTGAATTGTGTCTCGGAAGCCGTAAGCCGCCTTATAACCCCCACTTGATCTTGTGGTTGCACACAGACCTGAGGCAATCATAAAGCCTCAGGTCATGAGTCCAAAAAGACCCACTCCCACAGCAGGAAACGTCTGAAGTCCTTTAGCGGATATGATGCAGTAGCGGACAGCGCAACCACGTTGGAAAAACTGGGAGCTTACATTGGACGCGGAGGGCCGAGCACGCATCGGCAATGAAGAGGAAGGGCTTTGGCTTTCAGGTCGCGGTTTATTCGACGGGGCTCGGCCACATCTTCAGGTTTGACGAAGCAGAAATTCTCTCAAGAGATGACAACAGTGTGAGCTGCGAGCTGCTTACTTCGAGATGCTCTGGCCAACAGTCGATCAACGAGCAGATGACTTTAGGTGTGTTTATACATTTCCTAGGGGCAAAGCAAATGTCTGCACTGAAAAGCTTAACTCAAATCTACTTTGGCTGTGGAAATGGAGTTCGGCTTGGCAGATGGGATTTTATTCGTCCAAATGTGTTTTGGCCCTCTCAAACTTCCTGGTCTCATAAACCTTCAGAATAATTTCCTTCTAATGTGCTCCATCGTAGAAGATCTCTGCCCGGCTTATACAAATAGGCTTGATCTACCACCTCACGCAAATCGGATTTTTTCAAAGGCTGCACAGATATAGGGTTTCATATCGTATATTTTTTCCTTGCGGAAATAAAGCGGCGACTACCATATGTTTTTCCTTCACACCGTCAAATACTGCCATTCTTTCCTTGATATAATGAATACCCGCGATAATGGAACATTCGGAAATATGCAGAGGGTTTCACTCTGAGACTCTTCTCTCTTACCCAGTCCAGCATTTCTTATAATGAGAGATATAAACTGCGAACATTAAATTTTTATAGGTTTAAAGACTCGATTCCGGTCTTTACTCCCTTTTTCGCACTAGTTCTAGCGGAGATATGCGAGCACTGACGTCCTCATCCCAGTGCATCGGTCCTATGACACACATAGCTTCCCCACGATCATTCCACCGTCTTTGCCCCACGTCCAAACGTTCGCTATTGTGCCTTCAAATATAATTACATTTGGAATAATCTTCCAATTCAGAGTTTGTCGTCCCCTGGCTTGTCAGCATTGGAGATGAAACTAAGTAGCATTTTAACTCGGTGAGCCCTTCTAATTTCTCGAGGTCTTTTTTGTTCGCTTCATTACTAAGCACTCAACTTCTGAACTTTAAGCGGGGTCCTTCTGAAATTTAAGAGCAGATCTTACATGCTTTACGTGTTCCACTAGAAACTCGGTTAATTTTAGCAACTCCCGTTTTTCTTAATCAGTTGCTAAATTCCCTAATACTTTCCTCCCGCAGCGATGATCTTCGTAGTCTTTACCGTCCACCCCTCGTTTTGATCCTAAGCTAACTGTCGACAACTATGGTGGGTACCTATATTTTGTCACCCCGCAGGTCGTTCCTTCAGTCAGCAGAGAAATATTATGATCGCAGCTACCGTTCCTGGCGGGAACGTTTTGTGTCCGCATAGACTCTTAGCAGGGCAGCCCAGTTGCACTCATGTTCATTTTTATCTCATGAGCGACCATTTTTATTTTCCCTTATAAAACTCTTTAACCACATTCATGTTTATGCTTCTTTTGGCGGATGAGTCCTGTGTAAGGAGTTGTTTTTATTGCTTGCTCATCATTATTTCTCACTGCCTCCTCGTTACTTTGGGGACGCCAAAAATCGGCGTCCAATCCAACAGCCACCATTAATATAAGTGGAAATCAGTGACTGCATTTTGGCTCGAGAGAGAGCTTGTAAGGCACAACGGAACGATTGAGTTCTGTAAGAACGATCAGTGAGCACCCCCTACCATTGTTTATTCCCGATCGAAACTGACAGGACGACGGGCCCATGACCCAGTGGTTAGGGGCGTTGAAATTCTAACTAACATATCACAAGTTCGAGCCCCAGGTGTTCCACACTTAGAGGTCGGGTATGACTGGCCGACGACGGTTAATAAGCCAGAAATGGCCATATTAGTCTCCCTTGTCTTTTCTAGTAATGGCATACTGACTGCATGTTTGCTTATTGGTTCCGAGGTTTATTTGTGAGTAATGTATTAATTTACAAAACAGTAACGCCAAATTTCATTCTCCACTAGCTGTGCAACTATGCCGAATACTCTTCCGATCAATATTCCAAACAATGGAAACTTGGTAGAATAAGGAATGAAAATCGAGGACCTGTCTAAGATACTTGAACACTCTGAATAAGATTTCATGATTCTTAAGTCACTTCCTTCACAAGTACGTAAGACCAGAAGGGATCTAATGACATCAGCCTCTGGAGTGACTAGCAAAGTTCAACCACCGCAAACAACGATGTCCACTGTGTGCCCCGCAGCAGGGTACGCGTGGCACCAGTGACTTGCACGTGAACCATTTTGTACTGATGGCTGACTTGCGCGGCATCTTTCGCACTCTGTTTGCGGCACCACCGGGAAAAGGCCCGTAGTTCGCCCTTTAAGAGTACGAACACGATGTAACGACCTGCCGGCCTACACCTATATGCAACATTTAGATCATCGACATATACGAAGGGCTTACCATTCTGAAATAAATCTGGCACGTCGTTGACAAAAGACAAAATATTAGCGGGTCGAATACACTACCCTGAATGGCTCCACTCCTCACGCATGTGGGGTTGGAGATAACATTTGAAATCTTAAGATGTCGTGTGCGAGCACCCAGGTGAGAGAATATGTAATTCAGAAGTTCAGGAAAGCGTCAAAGTGTTCAGGAAAGCGACAAATACGATGCAAGTACTGAACTTCAACAGCAACCATCCAATCAGTCACAAACTCAGTTGTCTAAGGACGCTCTACCGACGTGTCGAAACGCACTGCAGAGAGCCGAAAGACAAGATTGCCGAACTACAATACCTCCGACGGGTCTTCAAAGCCAATGGCTACCCGCGCAACTTTGTCAACCGGTGCATACGTAAAATGAACGAAAGGCCTAACCGCACGGACACCAAAGTTTGGCGAGCGCTTCCATATGTCAAGAACGTTTCGGAAGCTGTTGGCCGCCTTCTCGCACCACTTGGGGTTGGAGTTGTACACAGGCCGGAGGCAACCATCAGGCGTCAGTTAACGAAACCGAAAGACCCACTGCCACGGCAAGAAACGTCTGGAGTCGTTTATCGGATCTGCTGCAATTCCGGACAAAGCAACTGCGTCGGAGAAACCGGAAGACAACTCCAAGCGCGAATGGCCGAACACGCTGCGGCGGTGCGAAGAAATGACGCCAGCTTTCAAGTTGCGGCTCATTCGACCGGTTCCGGCCACACATTCAAATTTGACGAGGCCGAAATTCTCGCAAGAGGTGACAACCGCTTGAGCTGGGAGCTGCTTGAGTCATGGTTTACTGGCTCCCAGTCTATTGACAAGTGCAATGATCTTCCCATTCAGCACACCGTGCTGAGACTTCGTCTAGGCGGAGTAATTGGCCACGCGGGGAGCGCACTGGTGAGCACTCTTCCCAATACCCGGGTCAGCGCGTCAGATGGTCGAGCAATCATCACACCAACACCCAACGCACGTGATGAGATTGCATCAATTAACGACGCGAATGTCGACCATCAGGCCGCGTGCAACGATCCCTGATGAAGAAGGGAGGGGGAAGCCGTGAATATTCATAAGTATGCGGTAGCATGGCTGCCGCATCCTATGAATACTGCAGCCGCATATGCATGAACCACTCTTATCTGCTTATGTCTCTGAAGATGGATTCGAGCAGGAATCCGAAGCGTCAGGCTAATAAAGCTCTTGTCCCGAC
>CACRXP010000099.1:1292791-1321351 GCA_902702965.1 Spirometra erinaceieuropaei
TTCTCACAATAATTGCAGGTGGTGACAGTCAAGTTGACACGCATCAAGTTGCACGGCTGTACATTAACAGTCTGTATTGAAGGGGTCGTTAGTCGACTTTGGAGCCCATCACACGCATACGCACAGAGAGCATTACTGCGGTCATCGGGGCGAACTGAGGGTGAGGGTGGCTGTTGTCCATCTGCGTGTCTCACTGCAAAGTGCGGCATTTGAAAGTTGGTGGCCATCACTAGCACTTCCACTGACCATAATTTCGTCCTGGGTTGTCATTCTTCTTGTAATCCCTATGATTGTATTCCTTCCCATTTGCCGAAATATTGGTATATGCAGCCGTACTGATGACTGCAAATTCGCCCGGCCTGAGTTTTGGTGTGGCTACATGTTTTTCCATCATAGGTTATCCAGTATTTGGACATATGTTTGACCTCGATCCCCGCCTGCTTTCTCTCGTTCTCTCTCTTTATATGTATTGTATGTATGTATTATAACGTACTCCCGACCTAGATACTTGCTAAAAGCCCAGACACGTGTTTCGCCGATATTCTGCCGCTGCGTGACACAGCTGCGAGGGGTTCGGCTCTTCAGTGGGACCCCCAGCGTTCTCTAGCGGTTTCTGGTATATGAACTCCAGAGAATAATCAGGTAAATAATTTGGGAAATTAATCAGTGGAGAATTAATCTGTATCTAGGTCGGGAGTACGGTATAATACCTTTACCATATGAAATTCATACTACTCGTAGTACTACTTGTTTGTAGAATGGGCATTACGTCGTTATTCCACAGTAGTTGATTGTCTTCGACTCAAATGTTCATTGAAATTTCGGTTCTGACCCTTCAAAGTCATGTCCCGGAGATTTAACTCCAAGTTCTGCACTGATTAATTTCCCAAATTATTTACCTGATATATATATATATATATATATATAGGCAGAATGATATTACCGACAAAGACAAGGGAGACTGGAATGGCCATTTCTTGCTTATTAGCCGTCGTCAGCCAGCCATACCCAAGCCATGGAACACCCGAGCCTCGAACTTGCGACCTGTTGGTTTTGAAGTCAACGCCTCTACTCACCGGGCCACGAGCCCGGGAGCCCACCCCCCCCTCACACGTCAGTGGTCTGTCCTGTCCTATCACACTAACTGGTCTACTGTGACACCTTAACTTTCTCCCTCGTCTTCATTTCGTCTGACGACGGGTTGGTGTCACCAGTTCGAAAATTCATGAGTACAACTCGCCTTTTCCGAAGAACCTCTTCTGTTTTTCATTATATCAACTCGGAATGCATACCCCCTCTGAGCTATATATATATATATATATATATATATCTATAGGTGTGGCAATGAATGCACAGTACAACATTTCTTTCAAAAGCAAGTATTCTGCAAAAGGTCCTACGATATCACTTATCGTCAAGCGCCGATGAAAAGTATAATTGGTTATGTGCACCGAATGACCGATAATAACTTATGTTATGAATTAATGTTATGGAAGCGTATTCAGCACTATTCCACAGGGCATGACGTGACAAGGATATTCCATAACCGCATCGGTGGGCGCTCATCTAACATTGATATTCCCTATCTTAACCGACTGAACAACAGACTCCTGGCCCCTTTTTCAATGGAAGAACTGTAGACTTAATAATATACGATGCCTAAGACTCAGATTTTGCAACTCTCAGTCGGAGAAAGGCTAACAAATGACGGTTAATAAGTTAAAACTGCATATTCCAGTCCCCAGTTTCTGTCAATACGCTTCATTTTCACACAGTTATGGCTAATAAGCGACTATCCACGAGCACTCCTGCTTGAACCGCAAGGCGCAAAAAAACAAAAAGGTAATGTGGCCGATCGGCGTACGTATTCCCAACATGGTTAATATAAACTTTTCAAAGACGTAAAGGTTTTAAGGTGGGAAAAAGTGCTGAAGTAAAAAAGAGAAGAGACAACTGTCAACCTACCGTAACAAGTTAATAAAGTGCATATAATAAGGAAGTACGGTGGCTGACAGTAAAGTATTATACAAAATGAACACAAATAAATGTATGAGAAAACAGGTATATTTTACTACACTGGAAAAAAGACGGAAAAATCAATAATTTCGGGGCACGGGTGTTGTCGCCGAAAAAACCCATAGTCTGCACAAGTTTTTCCGACGGAATGAAGGGTGGTTTCGAGGGTTTTGATGTTGTCGCGACTGTAGCTGAATTAAAGAAAACGTATACTAAATTTATAATCAATATTTTTTAAAAGATTGATTGGCTGTCGTCTTGTCAATGCATATGACTCCAATAACAAGATCTATATGTTAAAGTTTGCCTGGTAAACTTTCCTAGTTATATATAACATACTTTAGCCCAGACAATGACTCAAAACCGGTCCTCCTCCTGGAGTCTGGTGTACGTTTGCATCTGACAAATTTTTCTTGGCCTAGGGGAATGATGCCCTTAGGTTTCACTATGAAGGTATTCGTCAATTTTTTTGTAATTCTGCCAACTACATAGTTGCGAAAACACATAAAGAATAAAAAGTTGGCGAAAATTGAACAGCTGGGCATAGATCGTCTGGTAGACCTTCAGTTTGGATTCGACGAACATGCATATCACTTAATCGTGGAACTTTATGGCAAGGTACGTATCCCAAACATGGTCATTTTGTGAGGTAGTCTGGTCTTTGTACAGCGTAGCTTTACTGATGATTTTTCGTAGACAGTCTTTTCCATTGGTTAAAGTTAATTCAAAACTAAGTGTATGCTGGGCCAAACAGTCTTGTGAATCCTGTGCGAATTTCGGCAACGTCGGGTCAATTCTCATAAGAACACTTTCCATTGTTTTAAAGACTTTCAACCCCCGCACAGTTTTCTTCCTTTTTTTGACACTGGTGCCTTGGCGGTCGAGGTTTGCCTATCCTTCCGCAGGTCTTCAAGAAAAGACATAAGCCGAACTATGAGAATTACGGCTTGAAAGGTCTTTGTCGTCAGTGTCAAGCCGTCTCACCGTGTCAGAGACTGGAGGATGCAACACTACAAAACCGGGTGTCGAACTAGACGTAGGTGCAACGAACAAATATTTGCATTTCGATACGTCATAGAGCTGCCGGCAGCCAGTGGCCACCTGCATTGTCAAACTTTATGCACCGCAAAACTCGTTAATTACCTGTGCCTGTGGTAGATAATGAGTTACATACTTTGCTGGAATAGTGATGTTACAATTTGAGCCCACTTTCTCCTATCCGCTGCCCGACTTCTCGTCAACGCCAGTCTTCTAACCGTTCGTTGTCTGGCCTGACGTGTGGCAAGAATGAATCTTATAGTCCATTCCGTTTAACTACGTAATTACCTGCGCTCTCTATAGGAGCGTAAGCAGATCCGATATTGTAATTTATGCACCGGGAAGCTGTGTGGTCGACTTCGAATACATTGTGGACGACGCCTACCTTCGTTAGTATGTATATTCGTACGTGCCGGATTTAGTACCATGGGTGAACAATGTCACAAAACCAGTTCTCTTATCAATTCGCGCTGCGAAAACTAAGGTACTACCAATCGCATTTTTTGCCGGGAGAAGATGCCCCTCGAGATTGCATGCTGCCTGCTTGAAAAAGTAGACGGTTTTAAATATGGCGGTGTCAGATTGTTGTCCAACGAACAGATCAAGGTCGTTGCCCAAAATTTATGAAGCTCACAAGGACTTTGCAAGCCTTCGAACGTGTCTGTGGACTCGTCACGATCTGTCAGCTGACATAAGCATCCTTATGTACTAGGCACACACGGTCAGTTCTGTACGATTGTGAGTTCCGGATTCTGCGCTTGGAGGGCGGGAGGCCGCTGCAGGTTTTCAACAACCGCTGTCTGACGGAAATCCTTCGCGTAAAATGCACTGCCATCGTCTTGAATGAGTCAGTCGACTCTCATTCCACGGCACTGCGAGGATATCTCGTGTAATACAGTAAAGATGACTGGGGACTTGGACACGTTCTTCACCCGCCTGTTGCGTTTGATCTAAACCTGATGCTGTCGCCTAACTAGAGTCGGGTTGCCTGTTAGCCTAACTGCCGGCTACCCGGCACGACAGTGGAACCGCACCATCTCAACTTCAATGCCCAACCCACCTTGCTCCTGCCCTCCTCTGCAGCGGAGTTTCTTCCCTCTCCAACCTATGCAGTTTTTATGCGACCCCCTTCTGAAGAAGTTGCCGATGCCATACAAATGCTACGCAACAACAAGGCACTCGGAGAGGACGGTGTACCCGCCAAAATCTACAAGTCTTTTGTCAACGCTGGCACCCTTGCTCCATTAGGTGATGGAAGAAGCGTGAAGAAATGAGGTTACTCCTGATGACTGGGGCTTGGGCATCCTTGTGCCTATCCTCAAGAAGGGAGACAAGACAGGATGCGAGGACTACCGCGACATAAGCGTCGCCGATTTTGCTGCGAAGATTTTCGCTGTTGTCCTCCTCAAGCTATTCTAGACTTGCGCGACCCTATGACGAGGCCCAACCAAGCCGGATTTCGTGTTTGACGTGGACGTGTGGATAAGGTATTCACACTGAGGCTCACTCACGAATTCCGCCATAGCTACCAGCAACCGACGACCGTCTACTTTGTTGACTTTGCAGCCGCGTTCGATTCCGTCCATCGTGAGTTCTTGCGGGGGATAATAGCACTAGATGGTGTACCTCCAAAAATCATTGTCATGATCAAGGTCTATTATCGCTCCACCACTGCGCGACTTCTAGTCTATAACAATCTTTCGTAACCGTTTGTTGTTCGGTCTGGCGTTCAACAGGCTTGTACCCTGTCACCCATTCTGCCCAATTACGTTGTTGACTGGATTCTTGGGAGGGCCCTATACGAAGGTGACGGTGTTGAATTTTCACCCGACACCGGCTGACTGATCTCGACTATGCCGATGATATTGCCTTACTTGCTTCAATTTTTGTGATCTGCAGTCTATGGTATCACGGGCGAACGAGGTCGTTAAATTGGTCCGTTTATCGATAAAAGCTGGGAAGACCAAAGTGTTTTTAAGCGGCATCCCTGACCAGGAGATGGCACCTCTCGGGAGTGACGTCTGTCAAATTGAAGTAGACAGTTTTAAGTGCCTCGGGGCGAGGCTGCTGTCGAATCGCGGGTTCTCAAGCCCTAGAAAGTGCCTATGGATCTGACGCGACATTACCATCGCCGCCAAGATTCGCATGTACCGTGAATCTACCCGGTCTGTCCTTCTTTATGGTAGTGAATGTTGGGCTGTGTGCGTGGAGGACGATCGAAAACGGAGGTATTTGACCACCACTGCTTGAGGATCATCCTTCGAATGAAGTACACCGACTTCGTCTCAAATGAGACAGTCCGCACTCGCTGGAACAACATCGAGAGGTTATCTCAGGCCATCCAAGAAAAACGACTAAGGTGGTTTGGCATGTACTTCGCCGTCCACCTCAGGAGCACAGTGTTACTGCCCTCAATTCTGCACCTTTACCCCACTGGCGGCGTCGAAGAAGGGGTCAACTCAAAACCTGGCTCGATACAGTTCGCCAAGACATGGAGGTGGTTCTTGGACCTTCGGTATTCACTCTCCCTCGTTGGCGAAGGGAATGGATTGAGCTGTCCGGATCTGCTGCCGCGGATCGTCACAAGTGGAGAGGTACAGTTTGAGATATCATCGAGGCCGGCTAGATCAGGCATGATCGCAGTCGTACTAAATACGGGTACAAGTACGACGAAGAGAAAATTGATGCAAAACTTGAGTCAGCACAAGCTACCAAGCTGCAGAGGTGGCTGTCGTATCCTCCATACCTGGTCGTTTTCGTAGAAGAAGTTGTATTCAACCATTCAGATCCGCTGTCTCTGGTCGTCGCGTTTGTAGAAGTACTGTTCGTCAACCTACTCACATTATGACGGTACGTTCCGGTGCCGATTCGTTCTTATCCATCACCTTCCAAGCCACTGCAACGTGGACTCCGTCAGCATGTGCTGAAGGCTTAACCCCTTTCTGCTATTGTTATAACCTATAAATGAGGCTGCTGAACTTCTTTCGACAATGAACAGACCACGCTCGATCGCCACCTACCTTAGAGGCGTCTGCGGCTCCGATGTGGGGTTTGCTGGACATGGCGTAAGATGCGACAACTGTTAAACCTTGGTCTGCACACATCGCGTCTTCCATCAGTTACATCGCTGCGTCGTCTTTCATAAAGTCGTTCCTTACCCTCTTTCCGTTGTTTGACGTCCGCCGAGATTATCAGCATGCGCAGAGCTGACTGTCTACCAAATAACAGCAACCATACTATTGGCTTAGCCGGGCACTGTCGAATTCATCGTCGCTTGGCAGAACAACCAGCCAGGAGCTCCGATTAACACACATCAGGTCCGCCTTGCCTGCCCACAACGTTCCCACATCTCAACATCTCATGGATCTATTCAGTCATATATGTCTCCATGAGAACAATCACTAAAACATCGTCCACAATTCATACCGAAATTACGCGATGGCTTTTGTCGATGTTGATCACGGCAGGCAATTCATTACATGCGTGCATATTTGCACACGGAAAGCGTTTGACGGAAGTATTGCGTCGTTCACGGCGCTTTATTTCGTCTTCAGTTGGCTTGACTGAGACTGGCCGCTGGTGTGGAAAACAGACTGAACTCACCCCAGCCACAATTCGGCGTTACGTTAAGCAACACACTGTTCGCTTAAACTACCACGGAGTGCTGATTTTCGCGACTAGGAAAGTTGTCAACTGACGAGGCAACTTAGCTCTGCTCAGGTCCGAGAGTCAACCCGCACTATCGCGGAAGCGAGGTCCAAGACAACCTCACTGAAGACTGGTCCGTGTGGTTAGGGACCAGGTTGTGTGGCGCACACGTAGGCATGTCTTCACTCCCATCGGCCACTACGCTTGCACCCAGTGGCGCACACGTAGGCATGTCTTCACTCCCATCGGCCACTACGCTTGCACCCATTTGTAATCGTTCTTCCTTTGTCTTACTATGGGTGTGCGAAGGGAGCGAGGTGGATGCCGCATAAGTTCTTATTGTTCTCCCTTCTTGGCCTTGGTAGTTTTGGCCACATACATCAGAAGTTATCACGCTCGTAATAAGTATAAGTATGCGACAAATAAATGGGAAAGCATAGGAAAGGAAACGTACGCGAATACGTGAGCAAAACTATTATTTTTTGTATTTGTCATCACCCAGCTAAGCATACTGCTGACCAATCGTCGCTGCAGTTTGTGACGCCCAGTATTTCGGTGTCAGTATCAGCCTCGACGTTTTTTTCGACCGACCCAGTTCGCAAGTGGTATTACATGTATCACCATAAGAGACAGACATAGAAGTTGTTTCTGTGCTTGCGTACATGCTTTTCCCAGTGTTCTGGGAGGTGCCAATGGCAGACCCAGCATTTTCGGACTCCACGTCTGTTTCCCTCTCACATTGCAAGCCAGTATTTCCTTCCATCATACAGCATGAGGCTGTTTACGCTCTTCTAGGCCCTTTTGAGTTTCTCAGCTTAGGATGGCAATGCATTACTCACACTTCCTCCAACCCTGCGTCGCCGCCTATTTCTCCGCAAATGTCTAAATATCACTTTATTATGAACATGGAGAGTCCGCCTTCTCCACATATTCCCGCTATTCTCCCGTCTTTCAATCCTAGGGCAATATCTTCCTTACTGACGCAGAATATATGATTCTTCATCTTCTGCGACCGAGAACGGACGTGAATCAGGATGTGAGGTACGCGGCTCGTCAAAAATATCCTGTCGAACTGGCCCGGCCTGTCCCAGACTGCCTTCTTAACTTAGAGGAGGAGCACAGTGTAGTGGTTTTAACCGAAACAGTGAGCCAGTTGCTGGTTAGTGCCTCGGGTCCGTGGAACACAGACGGTTCTGAGCTTGTGCCTGCCGTTACGGCCCTTTCCACAGTTCTGCGTATGTATTTTTGACACATTTTTTCGCTCTAACCCCCCAATTGCATTTCTTTGGTTGATGCCCCCGAGACTGGCCATATCTAACTAATACAATCTGCATTTAGGTCTGGTGGTTTAGGTAATCATGTCCGTTAATTGTTTATTTTTAAAATTTGAGCTGCGTCCACTTTCGGGTGGGCATGCAGGTGGAGACTTAAAGCGTAACATAGAGTTTCAGTGGTTATATCCGAAATAAGGCGACCTGGTTTGTTCGGTTTTGCAAACTCTTCAGCTAAAATGACCTAATTAAGTAGTTGATAGTTTGCATTATAACTCACCGGGACCACCACTTATAACTAAATTGCAAAGAAGTTGGTGGGACTTTAGGAATGCATCGTTGATTCCAACTATATGTTCTCAGAAATCCCTACAGGATATTGAGAAAATCCAAAATATAAATGTCTAATCCACCTGGACATTGTTTCTCAATACAGATGAAGGACAGCAAAGACAGACCCATTTAATTTAAGCACAGCTTTGATAACATGTGGCCGATATCGACATGTCTACTTTCGCGTCACTGAATAAGTCGCTGGCTTGAGCCCACTACATTCAGTGATCGGAGATAAACTTATTTGTTGTTTTTTGAGAATACTTCGTCTGGTCCACACAACGCTGTTGATTGGACAGCACTGTTAGAGAGCCTCTTATAAATCCGCGACCATAACTCCTGTGACATGAAATGGAAAGGGGATTCTCATGAGTTGCACTGATAGTTCTGCCGTTGTACTCTGTGATGGCCATCTTAAGAGGCATATGTTCATGGTTAGACCGATGAATCGGTTACCTCTCTAGTATCTGTTACGGAGTGTTTGGAGGTTCCTAGTAAACCCAGTCCTAGTCGTAGATGTGCTTCGGTCGGGATGCTAACAAACAAGATTATTTGCACGAGACTTCGTGGACCAGGGAAGTTGACCATCAGTACACGTTTACTGTCCTGCAAAACAATTCAAGTCTTTTTTTGAATATACTAGAAAGGTAAAGTGTATATCAGGGTGTCGTAAGAGACTCCACGGTACTCACCGAACCCCTGCTGTCTCTTGAGCTTAGTCTTGTTGCCGTTGATCCGGCACCGGTTCCTAACTGACGCCTTTAAAGAGGAGGCTGACTCAAAACCCGGTCTAAAACAGGGCGCCAAGACAGGATCGCTTGTTGGACCTGTAATCGGCCTCCGTCGTTATAGGAGAGAATTGGTCGAGCTATCCGGATTCGCTACTTACGGAGAGGTACAATTCGCGACATCATTGAGGTCGGCTGTACCAAGTACCAGTATAATTGATAGTCAGCATAGTCTCATAATAGTTTATTCAGAAAATTCTATACCCTGTTTAACAAACTTTGGTCATTCTGGTCGTGTTTTAAATGAGGTGGATATTATGAAGCCGTGGCAGAATTAATACGTCATCCTGCTGCATGCAACCCACTTGGTCCCTGCGAACAATTTCGATAGTTGTTCGAACAGATTTCTTCCCTTTATGACATTTTCAGAAACTTGACTGCCGTTATTTTAAGCTACCTGTCACTGCCAGAATACTGTTTTGATCGTGACAGTGCTGGTAACTCTTCAAGGAACGCCACTAGAAATGGCTGTCGAAAGCAGCTGATTTCTAGTCTTTTACGGCTTGTCCTTGCTCTTTCAAAAGAGGCACTTTGAGACTCGTTTTCTATATTTGCCGCTTCCGGCCTTCATCTTTGGCAGTTTCGGGATGTGCGTTCGTTTATCTATCCAGGTTTCAAGACGCAGTACAGGCGTTTTGCTTCTCAGCGGAGTTCATACTGTTGTGTGCGTAGTGGCCGACAGCCTGGTCATTTACGCTGTTTTTGTGTACGATACGGGGGGAAGCGGATTGCGGAAGAAGAGGGACAATGACACTAGAAGATCCTAGAGGGCAGCACACTGAAGCGAAAAGGTGGGACAAGGGAAGATTGGAAAAGTTGCGTGCTAAAAAGATCGCATGAGCGGTTTACCTTGTCATAAATCTCCTCTGACTTCAACTATCACCTCTTTCAGCCTTTGGGACCGGCCTTCTGGAACACTGCTGCCGTGTCGCTGGTCTAATGGACTCGAAAAAACAGCAGAAGGGGGGCAAGACGTCAGGCGATGCGAGTCTTGAGAAGTCCTTCACTGAAGCAGAAGCCTGTCGACTGGAGTACAGCCGGCGTCTGGCCACAGAGCTTCGTCTATGCCTCCTCCGTGTTTATGGCTCCTCGAGCACCGCCGATACCTCCTCTCCCCCAGCTGTCATACTCGGCAATCCTGACCCAAAAGAACCTGGCAAATTGTCAAAGTAACTCTTTTTACGAGTTTATCTCGTGCTGCTCATAGTATTTTGCTTTGTAGGCTCTTGACACCACGTGACGTCAAAAATGACCGTCTGCCGTTAATATGACAGTGCGATTGGTCAACGTCTGTGTCAATACGTGTTAATTGCATCTTGTCACTTCAGGATTGCCTGCCCCAGTTCGAATTTGTCCCCGATGATTTTGTATGTGGCATCTAAATAGAGATGCCGATTTTTGCATGCTTTATCTGAGTGCATTGCTTACATGAATTCATGGCCTTCACACGAATGTTAGGAATACTAAATTCTTTGGGGGACAGCAAGACTTATTGTGTAAATTTTCAAGACTGGTGCATAGCTTATTGTCTAAAAATTGCCTGCAGCCACTATGGAACATAGTTACTTCCCTCGTGCTTCCTTTTCCAGTTTGGTACTAGTCGACGAAAATGTCTTTTTTCTCACTTTAGGTACGATGCCTTTCATCCGTTTCGGTTTGCCCAATTCTGCACTCGTGCTGCAATCGAGTTTCCAACATTCAACCAGGTTAACAATTTTACTTTACTTGTGACTGCTGAATTTTGGTTCCTACATGTTTTTAGCACACTTTCTTACTGCGGTTTCGATAAGTTGCATTCTGAGGACTTGTCTGGTTTTAACTTCCTTGTTTATTGTGAGTCCTGCCATAAGTTTTGCTCGGGTATTTTAATGAGAATGCATGCTTACCTGCTGATACCCGGCCCCATGCACCAACCCTGCCAACACATTGTCGCCTTTTTTATGGGTAATCCATACAAAATCTGTGAGCTCTGCGTATCTGAGGAATTTATTGGGTTCGAAATCCAGGTTAAAGTTGTGCCGGACTCAATGACATCCAGTGGGAAGGGTATTTACGCCCCCTTCCCCCCCCCCCCTAAATCCGGATTATTTAATGGCATAGCCCAGGCAGCTAAACCTGTTTCCACCTGCGAAGTCCGAAGTCATTTGTGGAATACATTCGACCGTCGACTGTTTTCCGTTCGGGTAACTTTCACTTTTTATCTTTTAGCCTAGCCGCTTTATAGCCTGTCTAGATTAAATTGCCTGAGTTGGCTTGCTTCGTATCCGCCCGTACGTAGAAGCGATGTAAATAAGCCGATTTGGATAGAAGCACGGTTAACCAAATGTCTAAGCGTACAGTCAGAAAGGCAGTCTTACATTACGCGGGAAGAACATGGGGGATCCAAATAAATGAAAAGAGGGTTGGCGAACAACAGGAGGACGTAGTTTTCCGAAACTAGCAATAAAATGTAAACTAAACTGTAAATAGTGTCAATCAAGATATTAAAATATCAACTGAAGGGATCAACTGTTAACTCCAGGAGCATATCAACGGTGAGGCAAGTCCCTAGTAGGCAAATCATTACGTTAATGTCTATAGGTAATAGTTTGATAGAAGGACTGCATACGTGGGAACGCACAATATTGACCTTATGTAGCTCGGATTGGAGGAGACCAAAATTTTCGGATGTCGCTGTGTGCGGGCAAACACAAGACACGTTTTTTTAAACTAAGGTCTTCGTCTCAGCGCATTTTTCCAATAGGTACAGTCCCCGGATTATCCACCAAGAATGTGGGGACTGTGTTCCCATTGTAATGTGTTCACTAAATGGCTGACCTCCCTCAAGTGATACTTCCGCTATCCATAGTACAAATTCCTTCGAAGCTTCCATCTGCTCACTCATTCTGCCAGCTGTCTATAGATTTCGACCCATGCTAATTGCTGGCTTCGCCTTTTTCACATGGTTGTGTGGCTGATAAAGTCAGTGTTCTTCGGCTAAGGTTTCAACCTACAATTGTCTTTATTTGTAATCTACCGGGGATCCCGTCTATCTTTTTACATGTTTCTCTTTCAGGCAGTTGACGAGTTCTTCTCCAGTCTAGAAAGCCAGAGGGCCGAGGTGCAAATCGTTCAGAACGTAAGTCCTCCCACATCGGCCTTATCTCTCTTTGTTCAGTCTTAAGACACGTGTCTTGGATCAAAGTCGATGCTCACCCTGGCGCCCTGATCTTCTCTCATACGAACGCCTCTGTTGATTGTATCGCCTCGGCTTGTCGGTACCTGTATGTCGGAGTTATACCTGCTTGAAATGGATATCCCCCACTCCAGAATCCTCGTCCTCCGAATTAGGTGGGCGGCACGGTTAGGTTAAACGACTGTCAACCATGCCTGGAGCAGGCCAACAGACGGTTGTCCATTTCATCTCCAGCTGTCTTAACCCAGAATGTCATTGACGGGCAATGTGGGAAGGAGATAAGGCGCATACTGCGCATCTTTTCCTCGCCGTACTTATTCAGGCCCACTGTGAATTACCACTGCGATCTAAAATTCGTAGCCGTGAAGGTTACCGATTGATGAAATAACTCAGCTTTGTGGACTTCAGCTCAGGCTGGAATGGTTGTTCCGTAATGTGGCCCTTTGACAATTAACTGCGGTTCTGTCCGAATGGGGTAAGTATAGTCCACGATGGTTAAGAAACCACCGCGTGCGTGGTTCGCGCGGACCCGGGGGGGGGTCTGTACTAGGTCGATCAGTGCATCCACGCTCACCGCCACCCATCCGAACTCTTCTTTGCCATTGGAATACAAAGAACTGCGGCCAATACTGTGCAAGTCGTCGATAATGTCCTCGTCGAGTACGGCAGGCAAACTACAATCAGACCCTCTCCTTACTGATTCTTAGGCGCCGAGTGAAGAGCACAAGGCTTGCTTAGCCTATCGGTCTAGAACCTCCTTGATCCCTATGCGTAAAGGTGTCTGAGCGAAAAAGTTCCACAGCCTCAGCAATCATTAACAGGAATCATCGTCGAGTTTCACATGAGATGGCTAGTCCTTCATCCTTCATGACCTCGAGACCAGGTGTTCGTGGGTAGTGACTGTATTTGTAAAATTCATAAATCACGAAACTCTTGTATTGAAAAGTAAGTTGCAGCTTTTAAGGAAAGAGTGGACTGTTTCACGACGCCTATTTACCCTCCCTGGTCGATATGAAGTCATATCCTGTTATACTGTTATCGAATGTTTTGCCTACAATTTTATTCCATAGGAGAAAAAGGCGTCGAAGAAGTTGGAGAATGTCAGAAGGGACCAGGAACAGCGACTGAAGAAGCTACAGGAGGAACAGGTTAGGGAATAGTTTACCTTGTTCTCCTTCTCATCTATGCAATTACTTCGACTGGTGCCCAACACGTGCAACCTCCTCTCTTATCTTTTTTCACGCTCTCACATCCAACCTCTTATGAAAACCAACTTTTATTACATTGGCAGATTTTGGACATCAGAAGGGCCGAGTTGCTCGAGTTGAATGCCGACTTGGTGAGCTTTTCAGTCCTTTTCACTGGCCAGGCTCCCAGCAGCCTAATTCAGTTTAATGTACCAACTCCGTTATGCAAGTCAAAAAGGCGTTGCCGATGCCTCTAGACTGTTGAACTTCCCTTTCTTCGAGGGCCGTTGGTAGCGAGACACCGAATCTGAACTCCACATCCATTTGCTACAGCCCCCTGGTTTTTTACTTCACAGTCAAAGTCACTTAACCGAGTTTCAAATCCTGGTTTACCTAACCCCGTGAATACCACATGTTGAAGGACTCCACCGTCTTCTAACCCCTTCCTATTCTGTGACCTATTTGACGGTCTGTGGGAGAAGTGCGCCTCCGAAACTCAACGTCTACGAGTCATATCTCTCTGCTGTTTCTGTAGGTGGACAAGGTTCTATACGCCCTCAACTATGCGCTCGCCAACCAGACCTCTTGGGCTGTTATTGAGACTACAGTTGCAGAGCAGAGGGCCCGAGGTGACCCCGTTTCCAGTTGCATTGAGCGTCTTCAGTTAGATTTAAATCAGGCTGTTCTCCGGCTAAGGTAAGCATTTTCATGGGTCAAGTTTATGCTTCCGGTCCAAATTAACACTCCGAACCACGTACCTAAGTTTTGGCGTTAGATTCGCTTCGAAGAAACCTACAAATTTCGTTTCTGCTGCCAGAGCTTACGGCATGGCTGGCAGAACGGAAGTGGGTACCAGTCGGAACATTTTCCCATCCTTAATGGCCGTCTTCAACCATAGCTCTACCTCTGGCCTCGTTTGTATGGTGTGACCTCGCCGGTGCAAGTGAGACTCGCCAACCGGGACTTTTTCACAGCTTCCGGAAAAGTGCTTAGCTTGTTAGAGCACGTCCTTCTGCGACGACAAGAGATATGTGGAAGTAATAGTGGTAGCAGTAGTAGTAGTATTAGTAGTAGTAGTAGCAGTAGTAGTAGTAGTAGTAGTAGTAATAGTAGTAGTAGTAGTAGTAATAATAATAATAGTAGTAGTAGCAGTAGTAGTAGTAGTAGTAGTAGTAGTAGTAGTAGTAGTAGTAGTAGTAGTAGTAGTAGTAATAGTAGTGGTAGTAGTAGTAGTAGCAGCAGCAGCAGCAGTCCCTAGGGCGTATTTCCGTCTAAAATTTAGACGGCCTGCCTGTCGCCTTTTTCGGAGAATTGGGTTTTTTATAACCAGGACATGGTTTTTTCGAAAAGATCTCACAATAATTTCGCCGCCCTTTCGTTTATCTCGGCTTCCTCCGATTTAGTGATCCATACGTTGACGATGATGATGAGGATGAGGATGAGGAGAAGACGAAGGACACTGACGAATCCCTCGAAGTCACCATTGACCTCGGTTGCAATGCTCTTCAAAATGCAAAACGGTACGTTCTTCTCCATCATCTACTTCCTTTGTCCTTTCACCTTCATACCTTTAGGCCACCTTGTGTTTCTGTGTACTCTCAAATCTCTACCCATAAGCGGTATGGCAAGCCATGAACCTGAGTGATAAATTTTCCTTGGAACGTTTGCCACCCATCTGCTAGATCCCCCTTCAGTTCGTCCCAGTGTTTATATGTGCTGTTACTTGTGTTTGGGGGGCCAGGTCGTGCACGTGGCGCGCGCAAACAAGGTGTCTGCATATGTCAGCCACCGCGCTCATTCTCCGCACTAGTCAACTGACCGGCTCGGACAGTGACTAGGGCCTGAGAATGGGAAGGGGGAGTGGGGTCGACGACGCAGCGCATTTTCCTCACTATACACAATTTGACGCACTTGAAGCTATCACTGTGCTCTAAAAGCCGTGGCTCGGAAGGTTGCCAACTGACAGGATAACTTGGACCTCGCAGTCGACCCAGTGTTGTGTATTTGTGTGGAGCGGCCGACTGGCGGTCCAAGAGTCAGGGTGCAATGGCTCCTTCTTTATGTGGCCTTCATGGCACTCGCGCTCCGTAGGATCCGAGCCAGGTGTAGCGGGACGCCTAGGGGCGACTTCGGCCGTGCCAGCCGCGTTTGTTGTTGTTGGTTAAAATCCTGGTCATTTGTAGTGTTGATTAGGGGGTGTGGAGTGGAGCACCAAGGTGCGAATTCGACTGTGCCGTCCATCTGCGCCCTCCCCGCCTCCGGTCTTGACACCGGGCCCAGGTGAGGGAGGAGGAGGAGGAGGAGGAGGAGGAGGAGGAGAGTGTGCGGTAGATGCTGTGCAAATTCACTACCACTGTAAACTAATTCACGCCCGAGTCATGGTTCCTGCTCCACCTTGACGTGGAGCACACGGTGGACATCGTGGGCAACGACGATCGAACTGTTGATGTGCTTTGCCCCCCCTCCCCCCCTCAACTTTAGCGCCTAATGGACTAAAATATATCGTTAAATCAGACAATGGAATCTGGAAAGGTGGGGGGCTCGTTTATCAAGTTATGAAAGAAGGGGGAAGGTCGTCCTTTGGGCCTCGAAAGGCAGAATTTTCTTGATTTGGCTCTCTGGGTTTCTCCTTGTGTTTGTGTGCATGAGTATGCTCTCGTACGTCTATGATTTCTCCCAACCAAAGTCCTTTAAGAAGCTGGCATGAAAATCCCTATGTCTAACCCGCTCCCTTTTGTCAGATATTACGATCACCGGAGGCTTGCCCATGATAAGGAGAAGAAAACAATCACGGGGACAAAACGCGTAAGCTCCCGTCAGCGTCCAGCTGACCGGTGCATTTTTACTTCTGGTTAGGACTTTAGGCCTTCGCTTGCAGTTTTTTTAATACTGGAGGCATTTTTCAGTAATTGTTCCACCTCAGTTGCCTTTTTATTCTCCTGCATAAAAACGTCTTCTTCTAACCTTTCATTCACCACAAACAGGCTTTGAAGGCGGCTTCGAAGAAGGCTGAAAAGACAAAGACCCAGGTCCAGGGGGTCCAAAAGATTTCTAAAACGCGTGAACCTTTCTGGTAGGTCACCCATTTCATTCTTCTCCCGCTTTATTGTTCTCTTCTTCCTCCTCCTCCTCCTCCTCCTCCTCCTCCTCCTCCTCCTCCCCCTCACCCTCATCCTCCTCATCATCATCATCACCATCCGCCACCACCACCACCATCACCACCATGATGTTCCTCCTCTCCCTTATTTTTCTCCCCCCCCCCCCTGTTTTATCTTTTTTTCTTCCTCTTTTATCCTCCTTCGTCATCCTCTTCTCCTTGTTTTTTTCCACTCCTCATCTTCACCATCTCCACCTCCTCGCCATCCTTCTTCGCCTTCTTTTTCTTCTTCCGCTCCTCCTCTTCTGATCCCACCACATCACGCTGTATTGCTTTTTTGTCCCCAAAGGGCAGTCAAAACCTCTTTAATTACTGTCTTTCACAGGTTCGAGAAATTCCACTGGTTTATTAGCTCTGACAACTACCTCGTCCTGGCCGGTCGCGACGCAGGTCAGAATGAGCACCTGATTAAACGCTACTTCAAGCCGCAGGATATCTACGTGCACGCCGACGTCCACGGCGCCAGCAGCGTCATTGTAAAGGCACGTCCCCTACAGTCCAATGAACCTCCGGACCCATGTATGTTGCTTTAATTTTGGTGGCGTCTGCTGTCGATCCTAAGAGTGAATGGCACCTGGGCATGAGACACTAGATGAGATCCATCTCCTGCGACGGCCGGTGTGGGCAAAGTTTGCTTAGTTTGTAGAGTGGGACCGATACTGCCTGTCATAGCAGGGTCATTTTAGCCGATCAGTCGCTACGTCAAATCTCGTCTTCCTGCCTCCTGTCGCAGTGTATTATGGTGGGATAGGCGTCCGCCAATCAGATCACGTTATTTGTTCGTCCCATCGTGCCATGGGGCTCGATCTAGAATCCCCACAGGCGGTCGCACAGCATGTTCCATAATCTGTTCGGTGAACGTTCATCCCGAGATGTTGAGTATTTGTGATGGCAACCGACAAGGCGACAAGTCCATGACTCAAGGGTAGAGCTCTATGCGAGGCTTCGGTGCGGCAAGACCTCGGTTTGGGTAAGGCTGGCCGACGAAGGCTACTAAGCTAGAAATTGCCATCCCAGTCTCCCTTGTCTCTGTCGACCTTTCTTTCTCTTCGTGGTATCTCATATTTGGGTTCAAGCGGGGCTGGAGAGCACGCCTGGCCCTTTTGTCTTGTCAGTTAACGGACATTTGAACTATCATCACACTTTAAAGGTTGTGACTTGAAATGTTACCAGCTGAAGGGATATCTTTGTCTACGAGACCGGTAGCCAGGCTACGGAGGTTTTAAATACTGATTCATACGCATCTAATTAATATTGCTCTCTGACTGTGTAAAATGTCATTCAACTTAGCCGAGAAAGCGACCTGAAAGTCTCACATTGCAGACGAAGGAAAACCGTCTGTTCAACCCCTACGCTTATTCGCAATCGCAGTCGCCTTGGTGTCGCAACTGCACGAGGCTGATGCAGTGCGAATATTTATCACTAGTCACTGTCGATATTTAACTAATTTTTCCTCGGAGATGATGGCCCTCCTCGGACATGTTGTCCCAGAACAAAGTAACAGCGTCCCTGTCCAGTCGGCAGATAACTTGTCAACCTCATTTGGCCATCGAGTATCAAGTCCCCAATTCCATTGGCTAATTAGCGTAAGCATGTTCTACGACAGCATTATTAACCTCATTGCGTAGTTCATCAGATCTTACTGCTGCTAGCCAACATATGAGTGTTGCGACTAATGAATCTGTATTACCGGTTTTACCTTCCTCTGGCGTGAGGTCGGACCATTTTACACATTTGTCAATTTGATATAACTCTGTCCGTGTTTGATCTGACTGACTCTTATGCACACAAAATGCTGTGGAAATCTCTGGTAGAGGCTCTGTGTCAACATTTTTGACCTTGTTTCTTCTAACGATTTCGCACATTGGGATCTCACCGTGAGGTAGTATTTGCACGAGGACCTTTTTGATGGGCGTTCATGAGATCGCTGTGCTGTTTGAGTGCTAGGCCTCTGCCCTCTTGTAGGCCCTGTTGGCATTGCCTTTGCCGGTACGCAGTTAGCCTTCACTGAGGGCCGTTGCACTGTCCCTTACCCATGGACCCGTCGCGGTTAGACCAACTGGCAGGTCATTGTTCATCTCAGATTTTGTGCATTAATCCTGCTTATATTGAGCGCTAAATCTTTCGAGCCTTTTCGGCACCCCTGTTTTCTTCTAAGGGCATAATTTAGCCAGAGGTAATTCAACCGGTAAACGAGTGTGACGGGTCTACCCTGTAGCACTTAGTTGCTCGTTACCTGGCGGGTCTACGAGTGATGGCCTTTAGCAGAGGCTAGTTGTAAGCTATGCAGTCGCGAACACGCAGCGGAAATGCAGCCAGATCGTGAGCTGCCGTTAAGTCGGTTCGTGCTGCTGTTCTGCTGTTAGCATCCAACGAGGCAGGCCGTTAGAGGGGACAGGATTGACCAAGTAGTCTGTGCGGCCAAAAATTGCCAGGTCAGCTATGAAAGCGGAGACCGGCTAAATCGACCAGACGGGGAAGGCCTGCGTTAAACGCCCTAACAATTGAGCCACTGTCTCTCATGGCCTGTTGGCTGCGATCGAAAATAGTGAAAGTCCCACTAAAGTTCTGTCTCATCGATCCGATTTCAGGGGACGACATGCTTGTTCTATTTTGCCTTGGAGCTCTGGCCCAGGGCCCTCGCAGGCGGTCAAGCAGTTCGCTGGTGTGTTACCTCTTAATTGTTCAAATTCAAGGTTTGTGAGTATCTGCTATGCCATGATTAACAAACCATGGCCCTCGCAGCCTGGTGTGCGCTGGCAGTTCTCTGGCACCTGGTTGCCTGCTGGTGGATGCGCTTGCGCTCCCGCTGGGTATGCAAGTCGTGGGCACGGCTGCCCAGTCATTTTCGTATTTAAGGCCCGTTGTGGTGCTGTTCTTGTTGTTGTTGTTGGTTAAAATCCCGGCCAAGTATTTGTTGTGGAGCAGTGGAATGTGGTAGTACGCCCAGGTGCGAGTCCGGCCTTGCCAGCCACCTGCCTCCTCTCTCACCTCTGGTCTTCTTGACTATGTCCTGACACCGGACCCAGGTGGGAGAGAATTCGGTAGATGCTGCGCAGGTCTAACCTCACTATAAACTAATTCACTCGCAAGTCAGCATGCCCGCTCCACCTTGCTGTGGAGCGCATGGTGGGCATCGTCGGGCACGACGGTTACACACGAGGACATACTGCCTGAGCTGATTTAACTTCCCTCGCGTATGGTCTTAGAACATAATTCGTGATTTCTATGTATGCAGTTATGCCCTCTTAATCGACATTGACCGAAATTCTGAACTGTGTTTTCCGCTAGAAAGGATTCCCTACGTGGGTTAATAAAGTTGATTAGTGTTCAGCGTAACCCCGAGATATTTCGGTCACGCGAAGATTCCGGACTTTTGAATGAGCTTTCCGGCTGTCTACAAAATCCACACCCGATAGAAGGGAATACTTTGCTTATATGTTTTTTGTCATGGATTTTTGATGTCTTTATAAATTCGAATATATGTTATAGAAAACATGCTGTGCTCATTTGGCAGCAGATTACGTATTCAAATTTTATGCCTGAAGGGAGTGTTTATTTGGCTTTGAGGAAATTTTTCAACTCCCGAATAATTCTGAACCCCACTAGCGGCCGAACTTGGCCTGGCGTTCGCCAACTACACGCTGCAAACTCCCCACAATGCTATTAAAAAGACGTCGTATAGGCGTCACAGGATTTTACAATGAATATGGTGGACCATACTGTATACTTCTTAAGAAGCATTAATAAAGAGACAGATACAATGCTGTATTAATGGGCATTTAACGGTCTTCGAGATTATCGTAATTGGAAAGTTCTTCAAAATCGAAAGGCACCCCTCCTTCGAGTATAAAATTCGAAGATGTGCTTTACGAAGAAGGAGATACGATCGCTGGATTTGCTTCCAAGTGAGTGCTCGTTTTCTATAGAATATATTTGCAGTTACAAATGTATCGCAACTCAAGGGCAAAATGCATACTTCTTCTTAAGTAGCAACTTATTACAGTGTGGGTCTTGCCGGCAGCCGGAAAGAAGTCTATTCAAAAGCCAACATCCCGGTGTGTCTGAAATGTCGTGGGATTATGCTGCACGCTAAGCAATATTACAACTTCATCTAAGTAATCCCTTCTAATCGAAAGCACATTTCAGTATTTCGATTGACGTTTCATGCGATAGGCCAACTACTGTACTCTCTCCTGATGTAGACACACTTGAACGCTGTTGCCGGACATCAACTGGGTGGGATCCTTCGTTCTGCACATCATGCACATCCGGTATCTTAAAATTTACCGTCTCTGCCGCGCATTCCGCACCCTCCTATTTCCGATTTTCGACTGCGCGTTGGGTAGTGTACGTCTCGGAAAAGCTTTCCTTGAACTAGCTTGCACAGAGTGCCTCAAATGATACTGTGGTCTGCATCTTCGCCCCACCAGCCGCTGATATGCCAATTAAGCATGGAATTTGCTTTACTTGGGGGGTTTAAATCGCAAAACTTTTGGCCTTTCATTTTTTTCCAGACTCACCCCCTTTTTTCACCTACAGCCGGCAATCCCCTTCCTGTTCCACCAATGCGTACTCTGATTGAAGCCGGTCACATGGCTGTCACTTTGAGCAATGCGTGGACTGCCAAAGTCATCACAAGTGCCTGGTGGGTCCGGTATGATCAGGTATCTAAAACTGCTCCGTCGGGCGAGTATCTCACGACCGGCTCTTTTGTTATTCGCGGTCGTAAGAACCTCCTTCCGCAGTGCCACCTCATCTATGGATTCAGCATTCTCTTCGGGGTGAGCTTGCTCTGGATCATTCATAAATAGGGGTTGATTGCTTTCTAGTTCTAAAAAGAAGTTGACAGTAAACTCCCATTTCTCAATGTTCACGTACAGCGAAGGACTGATGAGGCATAACACACATCTGTTTACCGTAAATAAGTATATGCCAAAGTAATTCTTCACTAGGAGAGCAAAAGCCCGATCTCTCACAAACGGAGTGCTGTGAACAGTCTGCTTAGTCGTGCAAAAGCACACTGCTCTGACAAAGAAGGCTATCGAGTTGAAATAAATTTCTTGTGTGAATTGTTTTCCCAGAATGGATGCCTTAGATAATTAGTACACTGGTGCATGAGGCAGAAGGATTCGAAAAGAAAGGAGTTAATTAAGTCTGCAATAAAACTAAATGAGCTGAAACTGAAGCACCGAGGATGAAAATACGGTAGGGACCCGACTAGCCAGTCGAAATTGACGATGCGTGGTCGACGTCCTTCGTCATGTTGTGCAGCGGCACCGGATAAAGATCATGCTGCCGAACTACTGGTCTGTTTTGGGTTGGCGAGATTATGCTGAAATAGCACAACTGCACATTGCTGAAAAGGAAAAGGGCAGTCTTGTGCTCAGGTGTAAGGGTATGATTAGTCTTAGAGTTTGGGTCGGTGTGAGGGTTAGGGTTGCCCTCACTCTAACCCAAGCCGTAAACGTAGACCTAACACTTACCCTAACTCCTAGCCCTAACCACTAACCCTGACCCCTAACACATGGCACCTAACACTAACAGTATTATGTTCCGTATTTATGGCTGCACAATCAGATCTTACCGAAAGTTGGTCGACAAAGTGAAGGGAGATTCGTTTGATGATTACTAGTTTTCCGTCGCAGTGCAACTTTTCCTCAACTGAAGATCTGGTGTCTTCTAACCGTTAATGGCTGTCTTACGACGAGTGACAATATGAATAGCGTTTTCCATATAAATTAGTACAACTGGGCGCTCTAATTATAGTGGAGTTTTTGTGCGTGTTTACACCAGCATCCCCTCGTATATATTTCGCCTTTAGCTTGCGGACGACTCCCTGGAACGCCATCGAGGTGAACGCTGTATAGACGCAGAGGCTGCGGCAGAAGTTGATGCGTCTCTCAGGCGATACCAGTGCACTCCAGTCCCGAATGTTAAGAGGGATGAAGGAGAAGAAGAATGTGGAGAGACGCACGACAGCGGTGACGAGCTGGCCCAGGCCTTCGATGATGTCAGTTTCAAGTTGAACATTAATCGGTGGGTCCTAAGTAACTAAGTCTATTTTCCTACTTTGGCTTCCTTTGACGTTGTCTCGAGTTCCCAACGGCTTCTCTCCATATTTGAATCTTTGATTCACACTCTCGTTTGAGATTTTTTGTTCGGCCGCTAGTTATTAAAGCATTTAAGTTAACCGTGTGCTTGACCGGTTACTCGAATGTGCTTTGTTTCGCATCTGCTCGCGGTTTCTACAACTCCATCCTGTCTTATACAGTTTACTTTTGTGTTACTTCCGAGATGCATTCACACACGAGTGGCTTTCGTCGATATGTCCTGATTGCAGTACGAGCATTCCATCGTGTCTTGAAGATCCTGTCTAGTGCAGTCGCATAACAGCGAACAACCAGAAATCGGGACGTTTTACTGGCAAAAAAAACTAGGACCCCGTAGTAGCCACTTCGGGCCTTTTTGCCGTCGTCAGCTTGCCCTATCTAAAACCTAAACCAGGAAGACCCGGGACACCCTATGGAGTCACCTGCGTGTGCTGTGACCCAGTGCTCCAAGGCCAGAACGTAAGGCTAATTTCCGTCATGCTGTTCTGGCAGATGGGTGAGCGTCGCCCGCATCTACCCTGGAAATCTCCCGACCGCGCTCGATTGTACATGAGCTCGTTCGCTTTCGTCTTAATACTTTATCACCCAGACGTTCGCTGTAAAGCCTCGGATCCTCCTGACCTATGACTGAGGCTTAGCAGGCTGAGGGCGGCAAACAAGCAGGAAACGACCATTCCGGCCTCAATATCTCCCTATCGGTAATGCATGCGCTCTTCGAGTAAGTCTTCACTATCATCGTGCTTCCCTTGCTACTTACTGTATTGAATCTGGAAAACCGAGATGTGGGCAAAATTACTGGCCTAGACACAGGAGTTCTGGACGGACTGATGGAAATCAGTGTGCATAGATAAAAACGAAATCGAGGCTGGCTGGATCGAGTTCTCGGGCCGCTACTGTTTCTGATCTATTCGTATGACTGAATTTCAGGACAGTCATGTTTATAAATGACGTCATAGAATTTCTTGAACCCTTATTCAACTTTATACGGTCACTGCATATTTATAAGTCAAGAGAAACTGTTCAATCAGAGATCGGCCCAGAGGGAGGAAACATGGTAGGTAAATAAAATAAAGGAACGATTCGTGGGCATGCGGCTAAAACATGTCTAGCACCAGGGTAACTGTTAGAACTACAGATATGCACGAAGAATGCATGGCTTTTGTTCGACGGATAGTTGTATCGACAGATCGACGATGTAGCTTTGGCCAGTCCATTGAAGTCAGTCTTAGCGGACATTTTCATGTTAAATCCCGAACGAAAGTTGGCTCAAAGCTTATCGCATTCTATAAGCGATATGTGGATGACATTTTCGCCATAGTCAACAAACCAAAGGACGGAGAGTTACTACTTAGGGTTATGAATAAAGCACATGCAAAGATTAAATTTACGATCGAGCATAAGATCAACGTATTGGCTTCTTCGATGTTGTTGTATGTAGGTGGGCAGATGGTTCCATTCAAAGACCCATCTAGCGAAAAGCCACCTGGAAGGGACAGTACATTTATTTCCTCAGCTTCGCCCCAATTCAGAGAAAACGAAACTTCGTTTTGTGTCTCCACAAATCCACCGATAAGTATCCCCATCCCAAACAAGGAAACCCGGCAGAAATATCCGTGCCGAAAAAGCCGGTGAGCATCTACCTCGCCTTCAAAATTGATAATGTGTCAAATGCGATCAAACGACAACTTCGGTACACAATTGCACGGACGTACGCGGCCTCAAGCTTGCTGTTCACAAGCACCTCAAGGACTATTCCAGTTAGACTAACTAAAGACACTTCTCCTATGTACGCCACATCAAACTGGAGTTATGAATTTTTGCTGTAGTTGCGGATCCACCTACATTGGGCGTACGTAAAGACGGTCGGCATCTCGGTCAGCTAAACGCATACCGAAGTGGCTGATGAGGGCGAAAATAAGGTACTCAGGAGTTCATCTACGAAGCACCTAGCGGACACGGGTTATACGGTGGACACAACGACCGCGTTTAAGATCCTACTTCGGGCGACGACAGAGGGTTTCCTGCGCTCTTCCTTCTCATCATATCGTCTCGGTATGCATGCCACCTCTGCTCTACATGCGTATATATATATATATATATATATATAGCGGCGAGGAGGGACGACAGAGAATGCGGGGAGATTGATACAGTACTGTTTCGGGCTTATTTCGCCTTCATTCAGCCAACCATAACCCTGACCACCAGCTGGGACCGGAAACACAAATATGCACGTTGACAAATATGGGGTCTACCAGATGGGTCATAACCACCTCATCGAACCGGAGTTCATCAGTGCCTCGCCACCTGTCATTCTCTGTCGCTACAGATCAGGTATTTATTCACTCAGGAATGGGCGCACACCGATCCATTGGCTTCCCGAAGCAAACAAGCTTCGTATGGGTGATAAGGGTCACGAACAGGCAACCACTTGACAGATCGACCGTCGTTTCCGACGATGTCCACCGTGTGCTCCACGGCAAGGTGGAGCAGGAACCATGACTTGGGCGTGAATTAGTTTATAGTGGTAGTGAATTTGCACAGCATCTACCGCACACTCTCCTCCTCCTCCTCCCTCACCTGGGCCCGCTGTCAAGACCGGAGGCGGGGAGGGCGCAGGTGGATGGCACGGTCGAATGCGCACCTTGGTGCTCCACTCTTCACCCCCTAATCAACACTACAAATGACCAGGATTTTAACCAACAACAACAAAAGGGGCCGAATTCGCCCCTAGGCGTGCCGTCACACCTGGCTCGGATCCTACGGAGTGGGAGTGCCATGAAGGCCACATAAAGAAGGAAGCATTGCACCCTGACTCTTGGACCGCCAGTCGGCCGCTCCGCACAAAAGCAAGCACACAACTGGATAGACTGCGTGGACTGAGTTGGCACGTCAGTCAGCAGCCCTACAAGCCACAACGTTTGACGCACCGTTGTAGTGTCAGACTGGAGTTACACATGCAACAAAGGAGCCACATGGAGACGTACCCGAGGCGCACACTTCCCACTTGCGTGGGAGGTGGCAATTGAATTCTGGTGGCGGATGATGTTGTGTGATGTAGGTGTTGGTGGGGGAATGTGTGGTGGTGTGGTATGACTGGCGGTTGTCAACCGCAGGTTTTGTGAATACGCACGTGACCCGTTAGGCCCATGCGGTGGACGAATATGCGTATGCAGTTGAGGTGGATGCGTCGGGTGTAGGTTGGTGCTCCAGGCACTGTGGTCTCCTGCGGTGTTGCAGACGATGTCTCGTCCTAGCATTCGATGACAAGGATGTCGTCTGTGCAACGCATCCAGCATTTTGACTTGCAGAACTGAAAAACCCGAGTTCGCAGTTCCTGCAAGACCGCCTTAGCCAGGTTGTCGGAGATCGGGGATCCCATCGGGATTCGCTGAATGGCCGTTAACGGTGGAACACTGTGTTGGCAGTAGTCCGGTATGTGGTGCGCAGACCGATAGGTTTATTGTTGCATGCATCGTCTGAATGCATTTATTATAGGAATTCGCGGCCTTTCTATGTTAGGCAGTCGCCAATGATGCCAGGCCTCTCACACTCCCATAGAAACGTCCTACCACAAGCTTAGGTCTGAGCCGCCTGAAGTTCACACATTTGCACACCAGCTCTGACATTGTACTAATAGTGTTTTAAATTACTGCTACTGCCTTGTCTGCAGGGCCACAAGACCCACCCAGAACAGGCCAAATCCACCTCCGAAGAATCGACCGACCAGACCACCGACTGGGAGGTCGAATGAAACAGAAGCTATCACGAAAAAGCCCCAGGGCGAAAACATGACCGTAACTAATGGGAAAAAGAAGCCCGATGGCGCCCTGAAACGTGGTCAAAAAGCGAAGGCAAGGCGGATTAAAGAGAAGTATGCTGATCAGGATGAAGAGGAGAGAAATCTTCGTTTATTTTTGTTGCAGGTTTGTTGATTTCCGTTTTTTATCTGGCAGTAATTTGAAACACGATTGCAATTGAAGCTACCTGCCCAATGGACACTTGGGTTGCTTGCCCGAACCACCACTTTCTGCTTAAACTCGCTTTATTGATTTTTTGTTGTCGGTATGAAATATGCCTTACCAAAATATTTAACAACGCAAACACAAAGACATTAAGCAACTTACAAATAATTCGTTTCTGTAGATTTTGTATAATTTCATTGACCCAACTGTAAAAAACGGCGTCTTTTGTGGGATTTGAGCCCGGATCATTTATTAAGTGAGCTTGCTAGTCATGTGGTGGATTTTAAATTGATTGCTTGGGAAAGCCTGTTTGGCAGTCAAAATTGAATTCCGAATGTTGCAGTAGCTTGGGTGAATAAACCGATAGCTGTACTCAAACCGCATCATTGCTGTCGTGGGTTCGAACCCCACCGAGACCCCGTTTTATAACAACTTGACCATATGAGTTAAAAGCCACCTTTTATTTGGAGAAGCAGACATGCAAGAAGTGAACACATGAAACATAATTGGATGGTAAAGTGGCCACTAAGACACTTTTGGTTATCCTTAAGCTTTACTTTTTTACAGTAGGTTTTTTATGCGATAGGCCTGCCGGTCGACAGCTTCATGTTGAACGCTGTTTCTTTTTGAAAGTGTTCTGCGAGTTTCCGAGCGATGAATGTTTGTTTTAGGAATTTTTTCCATTTCGCTTTACGTATGCGAAGATGTTTTTGTATTTTTCTTCTGGTTGGTAAGCTCACAGGATTAGGAGTCCTCACTGTGTCACGTAACGTCCAGGAGCAGGCCATTGTCGGTCTACGAACGGTTTTTGTCCAATCAATTGCGATGTTCTTTCTGAGCAAGACAGAGGTGTTAGAGTTTCTGAACGTCGTAGAAAGTTTACGGAAAAATCTGTTTTTTTGGCGTTTTCAGTCGACGGGCGGCAGGGTTGTTTACCGTACTTTGTGCTTTTTGACAGTGCCGCATTATGACAGTCCTCGAATTAGTTTGGCAGTGTGGGCTTGCCCTTGGGAATGCTTCCCTCTTTTCACGGTTTAGTTCATGTGCTTATGTCCCCCTCTCCCTTTTCGACAAAGAAATGCATAGGACAGGCTTCCCCAGTGAAGGTCGGAGATGAATGTGCTTCTGATCAAATAGACAGCGTCCTCTCGTTTTTGTGGTATTTCACCGGTAACGGCCGTTGTCATGCCTATTTCTCAAGAAATTAGGGGGAACATTAACAAATGTTCTCCGTGTATGCATCACACGGAGGAAGGACTTTTTGCTGCTTATTTATTGACCATTCTCGCTCCCATTACCCGCTTTCAAATTTTCTATGCGATACAGGATTTCCCTGTTGTTACAGGAGTCCTTCCCAGACGACTCACGCGTTGTCCGTTCCGTTTGAAACTTAGCCTAAAAACCAGCCGCAAGTGATAAGCCTTTTCTTCACCAATTTGGTGCATATGTCAGAGCATTTCACGAGTACTCCGATACGGTAGAGCGAGGGTTCTAGTGACTTCAACGCAAAACATTGCGCAGACTTACTAATCAGAGTTCTTGATGAACAAAACACTGCTGTAAGTAAATAAAGTAAGTAAACAAAAAAGTATTTGTTCGCATGTTGTCTCGCTTGATTTGCGCTAACGTAAAGTCGATCGTCAGCTTCCCGAGGTTTGCGTATTCTCCACGCCAAGAATAATGCTCGCTGCTGGAGAATTTGTGTAGATATACAAGTTTTCTCTAAAACACGAAATTTCATAGACGGTGACCTGGGTTATGGGTTTGGGCTTCTTGTCAAGCCCGATGAAATGACCTGAATTTGAACTGTTTCAGTAGGGGCAAATAAAAGGTGACAATTTTTTCCCTGATAATTTTAATGCTAGAACAGAT
>CACRXP010000099.1:1358067-1369267 GCA_902702965.1 Spirometra erinaceieuropaei
TCCTCCTTCTCCCTCACCTGGGCCTGCTGTCAAGGCCGGAGGCGGGGAGGGCGCAGGTGGATGGCACGGTCGAATCCGCACCTTGGTGCTCCACTCCACGCCCCCTGGTCAACATTACAAATGACCAGGATTTTAACCAACAACAACAAAAGGGGCCGAATTCGCCCCTAGGCGTGCCGTCACACCTGGCTCGGATCCTACGGAGTGGCAGTGCCATAAAGGCCAAATTGAGAAGGAGCCATTGCAGCCTGACTTTTAGACCACCAGCCAGCCGCTCCACACAAACACACAACACTGGACCGACTGCGAGGTCCGAGTTATCCCGTCAGTTGATATCGCTCCAACCCACGGGTTTTAACGCACCGTGGCAGCTTGAAGTACGTCAGATTGTTTATGGTGAGGAGAATGTGCTGAGTCGTCGACCTCACTCCCCCTTCCCATTCTCAGGCCCCAGTCACTGTCCGAGCCGGTCAGCTGACTAGTGCGGAGAATGAGCGCGGTGGCTGACATATGCAGACACCTTGTCTGCGCGCGCCACGGGCACGACCTGGCCCCCCAAACACAAGTAACAGCACATATAAACGTTGGGACGAACTGAATTGGGATCTAGCAGATGGGTGACAAACGTTCCAAGGAAAATTAATCACTCAGGTTCATGGCTTGCCATACCGCTTATGGGTAGAGATTTGAGAGTACACAGAAACACAAGGTAGCCTTAAGGTATGAGGGTGAAAGGACAAAGGAAGTAGATGAGGGAGAAAAACGTACCGTTTTGCATTTTGAAGAGCATTGCAGCCGAGGTCAATGGTGACTTCGAGGGATTCGTCAGTGTCCTTCGTCTTCTCCTCATCCTCAACGTCATCATCATCGTCAACGTATGGATCACTAAATCGAAGGAAGCCGAGATAAACGAAAAGGCGGCGAAATTATTGTGAGATCTTTTCGAAAAAACCATGCCCTGGTTATAAAAAACCCAATTCCCCGAAAAAGGCGACAGGTGGGCCGTCTAAATTTTAGACGGAAATACACCCTAGGGACTACTACTACTAACTACTAACTACTAACTACTACTACTACTACTACTACTACTTCTACTACTACTACTACTACTACTACTACTACTACTACTACTACTACTACTACTACTACTACTACTACTACTACTACTACTGTTACTTCCACATATCTCTTGTCGTCGCAGATGGACGTGCTCTAACAAGCTAAGCACTTTTCCGGAAGCTGTGAAAAAATCCCGGTTGGCGAGTCTCATTTGCACCGGCGAGGTCACACCATACAAATGAGGCCAGAGGTAGAGGTATGGTTGAAGACGGCCATTAAGGATGGGAAAATGTTTCGACTGGTACCCACTTCCGTTCTACCAGCCATGCCGTAAGCCCTGGCAGCAGAAACGAAATGTGTAGGTTTCTTCGAAACGAATGTAACCCCAAAACTTAGGTATGTGGTTCAGAGTGTTAATTTGGATCGGAAGCATAAACTTGACCCATGAAAGTGCTTACCTTAGCCGGAGAACAGCCTGATTTAAATCTAACTGAAGACGCTCAATGCAACTGGAAACGGGGTCACCTCGGGCCTTCTGCTCTGCAACCGTAGTCTCAATGACAGTCCAAGAGGTCTGGTTGGCGAGCGCATAGTTGAGGGCGTATAGAACCTTGTCCACCTACAGAAACAGCAGAGAGATATGACTCGTAGACGTTGAGTTTCGGAGGCGCACTTTCCCCACAGATCGTCAAATAGGTCACAGAAGACGGTGGAGTCCTTTCAACACGTGGTATTCACGGGGTTAGGTAAACCAGGATTTGAAACTTGGTTAAGTGACTTTGACTGTGAAGTAGAAAACCAGAGGGCTGTAGCAAATGGAGGTGGAGTTCAGATTCGGTGTCTCACTACCAACGGCCCTCGAAGAAAGGGAAATTCAACAGTCTAGAGGCAGCGGCAACGCCCTTTTGACTTGCATAACGGAGTTGGTACATTAAAATAAATTAGGCTGCTGGGAGCCTGGCCCAGTGAAAAGGACTGAAAAGCTCACCAAGTCGGCATTCAACTCGAGCAACTCGGCCCTTCTGATGTCCAAAATCTGTCAATGTAACAAAAGTTGGTTTTCATAAGGGGTTGGATGTGAGAACGCGAAGTAACGTAAGAGAGGGAGTTGCACGTATTGGGCACCAATCGAAGTAGTTGCATAGATGTGAAGGAAAACAAGGTAAACTATTCCCTAACCTGTTCCTCCTGTAGCTTCTTTAGTCGTTGTTCCTGGTCCCTTCTGACATTCTCCAACTTCTTCGACGCCTTTTTCTCCTATGGAATAAAATTGTAGGCAAAACATTCGATAACAGTATAACAGGAGATGACTCCATATCAACCACGGAAGGTAAATAGGCGTCGTGAAACAGTCCACTCTTTCCTTAAAAGTTGCAACTTACTTTTCAGTACAAGAGCCTCGTGATTTATGACGATTAATGTTAACGATGATTAATGTTAATGATTGCTGAGGCTGTGGAACTTTTGCGCTCAGACATCTTTACGTATAGGGATCAAGGAGGTTCTAGACCAATAGGCTAAGCAGGCCTTGTGCTCTTCACTCGGCGCCTAAGAATCAGTAAGGAGAGGGTCTGATGGTAGTTTGCCTGCCGTACTCGACGAGGACATTATCGACTGATGACGCGTCAATGACTTGCACAGTATTGGCCGCAGTTCTTTGTATTCCAATGGCAAAGAAGAGTTCGGATGGGTGGCGGTGAGCGTGGATGCATTGATCGACCTAGTACAGACCCTCCCTCCGGTCTGCGCGAACCACACGCACGATGGTTTTTTAACCATCGTGGACTATACTTACCCATTCGGACGGAACTGCAGTTAATTGTCAAAGGGCCATATTAAGAAACAACCATTCCAGCCTGAGCTGAAGTCCACAAAGCTGAGTTATTTCATCAATCAGTAACCTTAACGGCCACGAATTTTAGGTCGAAGTGGTAATTCACTGTGTGCCCGAATAAGTACGGCGAGGAAAAGATGCGCAGTATGCGCCTTATCCCCTTCCCACATTGCCCGCCAATGACATTCTGGGTTAAGGCAACTGGAGATGAAATGGACCACCGTCTCTGGCCTGCTCCCCGCATGGTTGACAGTCGTTTAACCTAAATGCGCCGCCCACCTAATTCGGAGAAAGAGGACGTTTGAGTGGGGGGTATCCACTTCAAGCGGGTATAACTCGGACATGCAGGTACCCAAGAGCCGAGACGATGCAATCAACAGAGGTTTTCGTATGAGAGGAGATCAGAGCGCTAGGGTGAGCATCGACTTTGATCCAAGACACGTGTCTTAAGACTGAACAAAGAGAGATAAGGCTGATGTGGGAGGGGACTTACGTTCTGAACGATTTGCACCTCGGCCCTCTGGCTTTCTAGACTGGAGAAGAACTCGTCAACTGCCTGAAAGAGAAACATGTAAAGAGGTAGACGGGATCCCCGGTAGATTAAAAATAAAGAAAATTGCAGGTTGAAACCTTAGCCGAAGAACACTGACTTTATCAGCCACACAACCATGTGAAAAAGGCGAAGCCAGCAATTAGCTTAGGTCGAAATCTATAAGCTGGCAGAATGAGTGAGCAGATGGAAGCTTCGAAGGAATTTGTACTATGGATCGCGGAAGTATCACTTGAGGGAGGTCAGCCATTTAGTGAACACATTAAAATGGGAACACAGTCCCCACATTCTTGGTGGGTAATCCGGGGACTGTACCTATTGGAAAAATGCGCTGAGACGAAGACCTCAGTTTAAAAAAACGTGTTTTGTGTTTGCCCGCACACAGCGAAATCCGAAAATTTTGGTCTCCCCCAATCCGAGCTACATAAGGTCAATATTGTGCGTTCCCACGTATGCAGTCCTTCTATCAAACTGTTACCTATAGACATTAACGTAATTATTTACCCACTAGGGACTTGCCTCACCGTTGATATGCTCCTGGAATTAACAGTTGATCCCTTTAGTTGATATTTTAATATCTTGACACTTTTTACAGTTCAGTTTATATTTTATTGCTAGTTTCGGAAAACTACGTCCTCCTGTTGTTCCCCACCCCTCTTTTCATTTATTTGGATCCCCCATATTCTTCCCGCGTAATTTGAGACTGCCTTTCTGACTGTACGCTTAGACATTTGGTTAACCGTGCTTCTATCCAAATCGGCTTATTTACATCGCTTCTACATACGGGCGGATACGATGCAAGCCAACTCAGGCAATTTAATCTAGACAGGCTATAAAGCGGCTAGGCTACAAGATAAAAAGTGAAAGTTACCCGAACGGACAAACAGTCGACGGTCGAATGTATTCCACAAATGACTTCGGACTTCGCAGGTGGAAACAGGTTTAGCTGCCTGGGCTATGCCATTAAATAATCCGGGTTTAGGGGGGGAAGGGGGCGTAAAGACCCTTCCCACTGGATGTCAGTGAGTCCGGCACAACTTTAACCTGGATTTCGAACCCAATAAATTCCTCAGATACGCAGAGCTCACAGATTTTGTATGGATTACCCATAAAAAAGGCGACGATGTGTTGGCAGGGTTGGTGTATGGGGCCGGGTATCAGCAGGTAAGCATTCATTCTCATTAAAATACCCGAGCAAAACTTATGGCAGGACTCACAATAAACAAGGAAGTTAAAACCAGACAAGTCTTCAGAATGCAACTTATCGAAACCGCAGTAAGAAAGTGTGCTAAAAACATGTAGGAACCAAAATTCAGCTGTCGCAAGTAAAGTAAAATTGTGAACCTGGTTGAATGTTGGGAACTCGATTGCAGCACGTGTGGAGAATTGGGCAAACCGAAACGGATGAAAGGCATCGTACCTAAAGTAAGAAAAAAGACATTTTCGTCGACTAGTACCAAACTGGAAAAGGAAGCATGAGGGAAGTAACTATGTTCCATGGTGGCTGCGGGCAATTTTTAGACAATAAGCTATGCACCTGTCTTGAAAATTTACACAATAAGTCTTGCTGTCCCCCAAAGAATTTAGTATTCCTAACATTCGTGTGAAGGCCATGAATTCATGTAAGCAATGCACTCAGATGAAGCATGCCAAAATCGGCATCTCTATTTAGATGCCACATACACAATCATCGGGGACAAATTCGAGCTGGGGCAGTCAATCCTGAAGTGAAAAGATGCAATTAACACGTATTGACACAGACGTTGACCAATCGCACTATCATATTAACGGCAGACGGTCATTTTTGACGTCACGTGGTGTCAAGAGTCTACAAAACAAAATACTATGAGCAGCACGAGATAAGCTCGTAAAAAGAGTTACTTTGACAATTTGCCAGGTTCCTTTGGGTCAGGATTGCCGAGTATGACAGCTGGGGGAGAGGAGGTATCGGCGGCGCTCGAGGAGCCATAAACACGGAGGAGGCATAGACGAAGCTCTGTGGCCAGACGCCGGCTGTACTCCAGTCGACAGGCTTCTGCTTCAGTGGAGGACTTCTCAAGAATCGCATCGCCTGACGTCTTGCCCCCCTTCTGCTGTTTTTTCGAGTCCATTAGACCAGCGACACGGCAGCAGTGTTCCAGAAGGCCGGTCCCAAAGGCTGAAAGAGGTGATAGTTGAAGTCAGAGGAGATTTATGACAAGGTAAACCGCTCATGGGATCTTTTCAGCACGCAACTTTTCCAATCTTCCCTTGTCCCACCTTTCCGCATCAGTGTGCTGCCCTCTAGGATCTTCTAGTGTCATTGTCCCTCTTCTTCCGCAATCCGCTTCCCCCCGTATCGTACACAAAAACGGCGTAAATGCCCAGGCTGTCGGCCACTACGCACACAACAGTATGAACTCCGCTGAGAAGCAAAACGCCTGTACTGCGTCTTGAAGCCAGGATAGATAAACAAACGTACATCCCGAAACTGCCAAAGATGAAGGCCGGCAGCGGTAAATATAGAAAATGAGTCTCAAAATGCCTCTTTTGAAAGAGCAAAGACAAGCCGTAAAGGACTCGAAATCAGCTGCTTTCGACAGCCATTTCTAGTGGCGTTCCTTGAAGAGTTACCAGCACTGTCACGATCAAAACAGTAGTCTGGCAATGACAGGTAGCTTAAAATAACAGTAGGCAAGTTTCTAAAAATGTCATAAAGGGGAGAAATCTGTTCGAACAACTAGCGAAATTGTTCGCAGGGACCAAGTGGGTTGCGTGCAGCAGGATGACGTATTAATTCTGCCACGGCTTCATAATATCCACCTCATTTTAAAACGCGACCAGAATGACCAAAGTTTGTTAAACAGGGTATAGAATTTTCTGACTAAACTATTATGATACTATGCTGACTATCAATTATACTGGTACTTGGTACAGCCGACCTCAATGACGTCGCGAATTGTACATCTCCATAAGTAGCGAATCCGGATAGCTCGACCAATTCTCTCCTATAACGACGGAGGCCGATTGCAGGTCCAACAAGCGATCCTGTCTTGGCGCCCTGTTTTAGACCGGGTTTTGAGTCAGCCTCCTCTTTAAAGGCGTCAGTTAGGAACCCGTGCCGCATCAACGGCAACAAGACTGAGCTCAAGAGACAGCAGGGGTTCGGTGAGTACCGTGGAGTCTCTTACGACACCCTGATATACACTTTACCTTTCTAATATATTCAAAAAGTAAAGACTTGAATTGTTTTACAGGACAGGAAACGTGTACTGATGGTCAACTTCCCTGGTCCACGAAGTCTCGTGCAAATAATCTAGTTTGTTAGCATCCCGACCGAAGCATATCTACGACTAGGACTGGATTTACTAGGAACCTCCAAACACTCCGTAACAGATACTAAAGAGGTAGCCGATTCATCGGTCTAACCATAAACATATGCCTCTTAAGATGGCCATCACAGAGTACAACGGCAGAACTATCAGTGCAACTCATGAGAATCCCCTTTCCATTTCATGTCACAGGAGTTATAGTCGCGGATTTATAAGAGGCTCTCTAACAGTGCTGTCCAATCAACAGCGTTGTATGGACCAGACGAAGTATTCTCAAAAAAATAACAAATAAGTTTATTCATATTGACCCAACTGTGAAAAACTCGGCGCCTCGGTGGGATTCGAGCGTTGGCTGTACTAAAGCCTTCCCCCTTACTGCGTGGGTTCGAATCCCACCGAGGCGCCGAGTTTTTCACAGTTGGGTCAATATGAATTATTCAAAATCTGCCTAAATATCAATGAAATAAGTTTACCTCCAATCACTGAATGTAGTGGGCTCAAGCCAGCGACTTATTCAGTGACGCGAAAGTAGACATGTCGATATCGGCCACATGTTATCAAAGCTGTGCTTAAATTAAATGGGTCTGTCTTTGCTGTCCTTCATCTGTATTGAGAAACAATGTCCAGGTGAATTAAACACATTAATATTTTGGATTTTCTCAATATCCTGTAGGGATTTCTGAGAACACATAGTTGGAATCAACGATGCATTCCCAAAGTCCCACCAACTTCTTTGCAATTTAGTTAAAAGTAGTGGTCCCGATGAGTTATAATGCAAACTATCAACTACTTAATCAGGTCATTTTAGTTGAAGAGTTTGCAAAACCGAACAAACCAGGTCGCCCTATTTCGGATATAACCACTGAAACTCGATGTTGCACTTTAAGTCTCCACCTGCATGCCCACCCGAAAGTGGATGCAGCTCAAATTTTAAAAATAAACAATAAACGGACATGATTATCTAAACCACCAGACCTAAATGCAGATTGTATTAGATAGATATGGCCAGTCTCTGGGGCATCAACCAAAGGAATGCAGTTGGGGGGTTAGAGCGAAAAAAATGTGTCAAAAATACATACGCAGAACTGTGGAAAGGGCCGTAACGGCAGGTACAAGCTCAGAACCGTCTGTGTTCCACGGACCCGAGGCACTAACCAGCAACTGGCTCACTGCTTCGGTTAAAACCACTACACTGTGCTCCTCCTCTAAGTTAAGAAGGCAGTCTGGGACAGGCCGGGCGAGTTCGACAGGATATTTTTGACGGGCCGCGTACCTCACATCCTGATTCACGTCCGTTCTCGGTCGCAGAAGATGAAGAATCATATATTCTGCATCGGTAAGGAAGATATTGCCCTAGGGTTGAAAGACGGGAGAATAGCGGGAATATGTGGAGAAGGCGGACTGTCCATGTTCATAATAAAGTGATATTTAGAAATTTGCGGAGAAATAGGTGGCGACGCAGAGTTGGAGGAATTGTGAGCACTGCATTGCCATCATAAGCTGGGAAACTCAAAAGGGTCTAGAAGAGCGTAAACAGCCTCATGTCGTATGATAGGAGGAAATACTGGCTTGCAATATGAGAGGGAAACATACATGGAGTCCGAAAATGTTGCGTCTGACGAGTCCGCCATTGGCACGTCCCAGAACACTGGGAAAAGCATGTACGCAAGCACAAAAACAACTTCTATGTCTGTCTCTTATGGTGATATATGCAATACCACTTGCAAACTGAATAGATGGCAAAACCGTCGACGCTGACACTGATGAAGAAATACTGGGCGTCACAAACTACAGCAACGATTGGTCAGCAGTATGCTTAGCTGGGTGATGGCAAATACAAAAATACTAGTTTTGCTCACGTATTCGCGTACGTTTCCTTTCCTATGCTTTCCCATTTATTTGTCGCATACTTATACTTATTACGAGCGTGATAACTTCTGATGTAGGTGGCCAAAACTACCAAGGCCAAGAAGGGAGAACAATAAGAACTTATGCGGCATCCACCTCGCTCCCTTCGCACACCCATAGTAAGACAAAGGAAGAACGATTACAAATGGGTGCAAGCGTAGTGGCCGATGGGAGTGAAGACATGCCTACGTGTGCGCCACACAACCTGGTCCCTAACCACACGGACCAGTCTTCAGTGAGGTTGTCTTGGACCTCGCTTCCGCGATAGTGCGGGTTGAGTCTCGGACCTGAGCAGAGCTAAGTTGCCTCGTCAGTTGACAACTTTCCTAGTCGCGAAAATCAGCACTCCGTGGTAGTTTAAGCGAACAGTGTGTTGCTTAACGTAACGCCGAATTGTGGCTGGGGTGAGTTCAGTCTGTTTTCCACACCAGCGGCCAGTCTCAGTCAAGCCAACTGAAGACGAAATAAAGCGCCGTGAACGACGCAATGCTTCCGTCAAACGCTTTCCGTGCGCAAATATGCACGCATGTAATGAATTGCCTGCCGTTATCAACATCGACAAAAGCCATCGCGTAATTTCGGTATGAATTGTGGACGATGTTTTAGTGATTGTTCTCGTGGAGACATATATGACTGAATAGATCCATGAGATGTTGAGATGTGGGAACGTTGTGGGCAGGCAAGGCGGACCTGATGTGTGTTAATCGGAGCTCCTGGAAGGTTGTTCTGCCAAGCGACGATGAATTCGACAGTGCCCGGCTAAGCCAATAGTATGGTTGCTGTTATTTGGTAGACAGTCAGCTCTGCGCATGCTGGTAATCTAGGCGGACGTCAAACAACGGAGAGAGGGTAAGCAGCGACTTTATGACAGACGACGCAGCGATGTAACTGATGGAAGACGCGATGTGTGCAGACCAAGGTTTAACAGTTGTTGCATCTTACGCCATGTTCAGCAAACCCCACATCGGAGCCGCAGACGCCTCTAAGGAAGGTGGCGATCGAGCGTGGTCTGTTCATTGTCGAAAGAAGTTCAGCAGCCCCATTTATAGGTTATAACAATAGCAGAGAGGGGTTAAGCCTTCAGCACATGCTGACGGAGTCCACGTTGCAGTGGCTTGGAAGGTGATGGATAAGAACGAATCGGCACCGGAACGTACCGTCATAATGTGAGTAGGTTGACGAACAGTACTTCTACAAACGCGACGACCAGAGACAGAGGATCTGAATGGTTGAATACAACGTCTACGAAAACGACTAGGTATGGAGGATACGACAGCCACCTCTGCAGCTTGGTAGCTTGTGCTGACTCAAGTTTTGGATCAATTTTCTCTTCGTCGTACTTGTACCCGTATTTGGTACGACTGCGATCATGCCTGATCTAGCCGGCCTCGATGATATCTCAAACTGTACCTCTCCACTTGTGACGATCCGCGGCAGCAGATCCGGACAGCCCAATCCATTCCCTTCGCCAACGAGGGAGAGCGAATACCGAAGGTCCAAGAACCACCTCCATGTCTTGGCGAACTGTATCGAGCCAGGTTTTGAGTTGACCCCTTCTTCGACGCCTCCAGTGGGGTAAAGGTGCAGAATTGAGGGCAGTAACACTGTGCTCCTGAGGTGGACGACGAAGTACATGCCAAACCACCTTAGTCGTTTTTCTTGGATGGCCTGAGATAACCTCTCGATGTTGTCACAGCGAGTGCGGACTGTCTCATTTGAGACGAAGTCGGTGTAGTTCATTCGAAGGATGATCCTCAAGCAGTGGTGGTCATATACCTCCGTTTTCGCTCGTCCTCCACGCACACAGCCCAACATTCACAACTATAAAGAAGGACAGACCGGGTAAATTCACGGTACATGCGAATCTTGGCGGCGATGGCGATGTCGCGTCAGATCCATAGGCACTTTCTAGGGCTTGAGAACCCGCGATTCGACAGCAGCCTCGCCCCGAGGCACTTAAAACTGTCTACTTCAATTTGACAGACGTCACTCCCGAGAGGTGTCTTCTCCTGGTCAGGGATGCCGCTCAAAAACACTTTGCTCTTCCCAGCTTTTATCGATAAACGGACCAATTGAACGACCTCGTTCGCCCGTGATACCATAGACTGCAGATCACAAAAACTTGAAGCAAGTAAGGCAATATCAGCGGCGTAGTCGAGACCAGTCAGCCGGTGTCGGGTGAAAATTCAACACCGTCACCTTCGTGTAGGGCCCTCCCAAGAATCCAGTCAAGAACGTAATTGGGCAGAATGGGTGACAGGGTACAAGCCTGTTGAACGCCAGACCGAACAACAAACGGTTACGAAAGATTGTTATAGACTAGAAGTCGCGCAGTGGTGGAGCGATAATAGACCTTGATCATGACAATGATTTTTGGAGGTACACCATCTAGTGCCATTATCCCCCGCAAGAACTCACGATGGACGGAATCGAACGCGGCTGCAAAGTCAACAAAGTAGACGGTCGTCGGTTGCTGGTAGCTATGGCGGAATTCGTGAGTGAGCCTCAGTGTGAATACCTTATCCACACGTCCACGTC
>CACRXP010000099.1:1370100-1386711 GCA_902702965.1 Spirometra erinaceieuropaei
TTCATAACATAAGTTATTATCGGTCATTCGGTGCACATAACCAATTATACTTTTCATCGGCGCTTGACGATAAGTGATATCGTAGGACCTTTTGCAGAATACTTGCTTTTGAAAGAAATGTTGTACTGTGCATTCATTGCCATATATATATATATATATATATATATATATGTAGCTCAGAGGGGGTATGCATTCCGAGTTGATATAATGAAAAATAGAAGAGGTTCTTCGGAAAAGGCGAGTTGTACTCATGAATTTTCGAACTGGTGACACCAACCCGTCGTCAGACGAAATGAAGACGAGGGAGAAAGTTAAGGTGTCACAGTAGACCAGTTAGTGTGATAGGACAGAACAGACCACTGACGTGTGAGGGGGGGTGGGCTCCCGGGGTCGTGGCCCGGTGAGTAGAGGCGTTTACTTCTAAACCAACAGGTCGCAAGTTCGAGGCTCGGGTGTTCCACACTTCGGGCTTGGGTATGGCTGGCTGACGACGGCTAATAAGCCAGAAATGGCCATTCCAGCCTCCCTTGTCTTTGTCGGTAATATCATTCTGCCTATATATATGTATATATATGTATATATATATATATATGTATATGCATTCAATACATATAAAGAGAGAGAACGAGAGAAAACAGGCGGGGATCGAGGTCAAACATATGTCCAAATACTGGATAACCTATGACGGAAAAACATGTAGCCACACGAAAACTCAGGCCGGGCGAAGTTGCAGTCATCAGTACGGCTGCATATACCAATATTTCGGCAAATGGGAAGGAATACAATCATAGGGATGACAACAAGAATGACAACCCGGGACGAAATTATGGTCAGTGGAAGTGCTAGTGATGGCCACCAACTTTCAAATGCCGCACTTTGCAGTGAGACACGCAGATGGACAACAGCCACCCTCACCCTCAGTTCGCCCCGATAACCGCAGTAATGCTCTCTGTGCGTATGCGTGTGATGGGCTCCAAAGTCGACTAACGACCCCTTCAATACAGACTGTTAATGTACAGCCGTGCAACTTGATGCGTGTCAACTTGACTGTCACCACCTGCAATTATTGTGAGAAGCAGTACCATAGTCATCTCCAACGACGGAAGTGTGTCTCCTTTTGAAATACCAGGACAACACAACTATGGTTCCCGAGACCGTCCTTTTTACTCGTGCATATAGATATAGACGAAAATGCAGACACTACGTGCTAAGATGGAAAAAGATAAGTCGATCGATGACGTGTCGTAATCGTACACAAGCACAAAATCAGAGATGAACATAGTAAGAAATACACAGTTTAAATAGGCCATCCGACTCACACCTGATAGGTTCATCCCGCTCTCTTCTGACTGGCTCTCATCTCGCGCGCGCAAATGGTGTCTGACGGCCTCATTTGGCGCTGGTAATTCGATACTGCGGTTGGTCGAGTTGGTGTCCGATTCCCAGGCCTCAATTACTTCTCTCGCCAATTTGCTCTCGGTTCGGCCGAGCACTTGTGCGCTGTAAAAGTCGAACTTGTAATTGTCTTCTAGATAGTGGATGGCGACATGCGATCGTAAATCATTTCACCTTGTGGCCAAATTGTGCTTATGTATGCGCGTCCTTAGGCATTTTTCGGTCATGCCTCAGTAGTTGGCCAGACAGTCTAAACATTTGACGCGGCAAATGACGCCTGATGTGTCCGCAGGTGGTGGACGGCCCTTTGGTTGCATGATCATGCGGCGGATGGTGGCCTCCGGCCGGTGTCCAATGTCCACGCTTTGCGGTCTTAGCATGCTCTCGGTGGCTTCGGGGACGATGCACACGTAAGTCAAAACAAGGAAGATTTCCGGTCTTTGTTTCTTCTCACCGTCGATTTCGTGTGCCTTCCGTACAAGCATTTGCTTACAAAACTGCGTGGGTATCCATTGGCAAGGAAGGGACGCTATTGGGTTATACGCTTCCGCAGCTTCTCGACTTCTGTGCTTCAGGGTGTGTGGATGCGAAGAAAAAGTGTCCGAACACAACGGCGCTTATGCGACAGGATTGGCTAAATGACTTAGCGAGCATTTGAAGAAGCTGACGGACTGCTCAGAACACACAGCTCTATCTTCAACAGACTTCTTGGAAAGACTCAAGGGCGTCATAATAGCCCCCGACGAAATAAAGGTATCTTTTGACGTCGTCTCTCTATTCGCCACAATCCCTAAAGAATAAGTCTTGAGAGTTGTCGATGACCTCTTGAATAGAAGCTGCATGTTCTCGTTTGATATCTACAGCTGATTTCGAATTTGAAGATATGTGGAAGATATTATTCTTAAGTGTTTTTCTTAGCGAGAAAAAAACGTTCGGCCTTCTTTTTGAAATTAATTTCCTTAAATACGGGCATTTTCTTTTAGAACTATCGGTTGCCACGTTTTTCAGTTTCACTAGCCTGTGCCTGCTGACTACCAGTCGCATTCTGCAATTCGCAATTTGTGCATTCGATTTCTCTCTAACTATGTGCATTTTTGCACCGTAAGCCTCTTGTTGAAAGTCTACCACCTGATCTGTCAGAAGTTTACTCACATTCAATCTACCATGAGACAAGATGAGAACAGAAGCCACAGGTCGGCGAAGGCTCTCGGTCTCTGTACCTAACAGTAAGTCGGAAGGCGTTACTAGCCATTCGTCGCCCATTATTACTGATAGGTAACTTAATCTGTCTGCACTGTACAACTGCAACGATTTTTTACTAGAGTTTTACACTATGCTCTTACTTCTGGGAAAATTGTTCGACGGGCACATCTCCGATGTTTCCACTGAGGGATGCAAACATCTTGACTCACGCGTCCACCTGATCGCAAGTGAATCTAGAGATGGTCAAGAAATTGCTTACCACTTCTTGTTGAAAAATTTTCTTCGATCTGCACATCCAATCAACGTTGCGATTGCTCTCCTGTACTAATGTGGACTTGACTACAAAATAGCTGATGTCACACGCCTGTCCTCCCGTTGCAACAATTCGCCCCTTTAAGTTACATTTATCCACCAGTCGAGGTTGAGTCAATCTTTGTTCATCAAGATCGTGTTTCTGCATATCTGGAAAACGCGAAATGCTTCCCTTTTCATGATCTTTTTCCCATGGAACCTAGAATTTGTTCACTTTTATCGCGTAAACACTAATCATCTCAGTCAAATGCTCACTAACTCGGTCATAAGAAAAGTGGCCATGAGGATCCAGCTAATTCTACTCCGCGAGATCTGACTCCCTCCTTACCCTTACTCCTACATCCCTTTCGCACTCAAGCCACATAACGCCTTCGTCTGCCACAATACAAGCAGCAGCCCTAGCCGTCGTCCCTAATCCTCAGGACAATCCCCATAGGACGCACGAAAATCCGTCTTCCTCAGCTGGACCAATAGCTTCCCCACTTCAACAGGCTATTTCGAGTTCTCCATCTAAGTCACCTGTGGCATGACATCAGAACGAAAAGATTCAAAAGCGGAATCCGATTCTGACCTAAAAGGAAGGTAGCATAACTCCATTCAGTGGTATACAGCCTCATCTTAGATCTACTAAGACTTTAAAGCAGAGCTTGTCTCTAAACCCTGTAGTTCCAATGATATCCCTAAATAATTCTCTTTCCCGCAAACCGGCTACGTACCAAAGTCATACTATCTATGCTGTAAGTAGTTCGCACATAAATTTCCCCTAGTCATTTAATCCCCAACTTAGTTTAGGCTCCTCACCACTCAAGTCCAACTGCTCTCACGTATGTCAGTGGAATTCTCATGCAAATGTACATTCGGGATCGGTTAACTCACCTGATTATCATTCTCATTTCGGTAGGAATTCGTTACAGTATCCTACATGTAGATTTTTAGTAGAAAATCAGCCAGCTAACGACTGTAATGAGTTTGCCTGCCTATCATTTCCTCCCCCAAATCCCACTCTGCCTTATTCACATCAGGGTCTTTTGATGTCACAAAATTCTTTACGGAACTGGATAGGTGCATCCGACCCCTATGCTCTGTGGGCAGTCGACCACTGGACGAAGTAGCTCATCTCCCTCAGAAACAAACAGTCTTTCTCCCTAAACTTTTTGTTCTAAATGCCAGATCATTGCTAAATAAGGTGTGCTTGCCTAAGACTCTGGTTTTATTCCATTGCCCAGATATCATTTTAGTAACTGAGACATGGGCATCAGCCTCCGTAGTTAATTCTGAACTCTCTCTCCTATGCTACACTTTCATTCGCAATGGTCGTCAAGGCAGTCGTGGTGGGTGAAGCTGCATCTATGTTAAACAAACACCTGTATCGCCAATAGAAGCGAAGAGACGAGTCCCAGGAAGCAGTCTTGAAGAAGAAGACACGATCGTCGGGACAAGAGCTTTATTAGCCTGACGCTTCGGATTCCTGCTCGAATCCATCTTCAGAGACATAAGCAGATAAGAGTGGTTCATGCATATGCGGCTGCAGTATTCATAGGATGCGGCAGCCATGCTACCGCATACTTATGGATATTCACGGCTCCCCCTCCCACCCTTCATCAGGGATCGTTGCACCTGGCCTGATGGTCGACATTCGCGTCGTTAATTGCTGCAATCGCATCACGTGCGTTGGGTGTTGGTGTGATGATTGCACCACCATCTGACGCGCTGACCCGGGTGTTGGGAAGAGTGTTCACCAGTGCGCTCCCCGCGTGGCCAATTACTCCGCCTAGACGAAGTCTCAGCACGCTGTATTGAATGGGAAGATCATTGCACTTGTTGATAGACTGGGGGCCAGTAAACCATGACTCAAGCAGCTCGCAGCTCACGCGGTTGTCACCTCTTGCGAGAATTTCGGCCCTGTCAAATTTGAATGTGTGGCCGGAACCCGTCGAATGAGCCGCAACTTGAGAGCTGGCGTCATTTCTCCGTACCGTCGCAGCGTGTTCGGCCATTCGCGTTTGGAGTTGTTTTCCGGTTTCTCCGACGTAGTTGCTTTGTCCGGAATTGCAGCAGATCCGATAAACGACTCCAGACGTTTCTTGCCGTGGCAGTGGGCCTTTCGGTTTAATCAATTGACACCTGATGGTTGCCTCCGGCCTGTGTACAACTCCAACCCCAAGTGGTGCGAGAAGGTGGCCAACAGCTTCCAAAACGTTCATGACATATGGAAGCGCTCGCCAAACTTTGGTGTCCGTGCGGTTAGGCCTTTCGTTCATTTTGCGTATGCACCGGTTGACAAAGTTGCGCGGGTAGCCATTGGCTTTGAAGACCCGTCGGAGGTATTGTATTTCGGCAATCTTGTCTTTCGGCTCACCGCAGTGCGTTTCGACACGTCGATAGAGCGTCCTTAGACAACTAAGTTTGTGACTGATTGGATGGTTGCTGTTGAAGTTCAGTACTTGCATCGTATTTGTCGCTTTCCTGAACACTTTGACGCTTTCCTGAACTTCTGAATTTCATATTCTCTCACCGGGGTGCTCGCACACGACATCTTAAGATTTAAAATGTTATCTCCAACCCCACATGCGTGAGGAGTGGAGCCATTCAGGGTAGTGTATTCGACCCGGTAATATTTTGTCTTTTGTCAACGACGTGCCAGATTTATTTCAGAATGGTAAGCCCTTCGTATATGTCGATGATCTAAATGTTGCATATAGGTATAAGCCGGCAGGTCGTTACATCGTGTTCGTACTCCTAAAGGGCGACCTACGGGCCTTTTCCCAGTGGTGCCGCAAACAGAGTGCGAAGGAAGCCGCGCAAGTCAGCCTTCAGTACAAACTGGTTCACGTGCAAGTCACTGGTGCTACGCGTACCCTGCTGCGGGGCACACGGTGGACATCGTTGTTTGCGGTGGTTGAACTTTGCTAGTCACTCCAGAGGCTGATGTCATTAGATCCCTTCTGGTCTTACGTACTTGTGAAAGAAGTGACTTAAGAATCATGAAATCTTATTCAGAGTGTTCAAGTATCTCAGACAGGTCCTCGATTTTCATTCCTTATCCTACCAAGTTTCCATTTTTTGCAATATTAATCGGAAGAGTATTCGGCATAGTTGCACATCTAGTGGAGAATGAAATTTGGCGTTACTGTTTTGTAAATTAATACGTTACTCACAAATAAACCTCGGAACCAATAGGTAAACATGCAGTCAATATGTCATTACTCACAAACACAAGGGAGACTAATATGGCCATTTCTGTCTTATTAACCGTCATCGGCCAGTCATACCCAACCCCGAAGTGTGGAACACCTGGGGCTCGAACTTGCGATCTGTTAGTTAGAATTTCAACGCCCCTAACCACTGGGCCATGGGCCCGTTGTCCTGTCGGTTTCGATCGGGAATATACAATGGTAAGGGGGCGCTCACCGATCGTTCTTGTGGAACTCGCTCGGTCCGTTGTGCCTTACGGGCTCTCTCTCGAGCCTAACATGCAGTCATCGATTTCCGCTTATATTGATGGTGGCTGTTGGATTGGACGGCCGATTATTGGCGTCCCCAAAGTAAAGAGGAGGCAGTGAGAAATAATGATGAGCAAGCAATAAAAACAACTCCTTACACAGGACTCATCCGCCAAAGGAAGCATAAACATGAATGTGGTTAGCGAGTTTTATAAGGGAAAATAAAAACGGTCGCTCATGAGATAAAAATGAACATGAGTGCAACTGGGCTGCCCTGCTAAGAGTCTATGCGGACACAAAACGTTCCCGCCAGGGGCGGTAGCTGCGATCATAATATTTCTCTGCTGACTGAAGGAACGACCTGCGAGGTGACAAAATATAGGCACCCACCATAGTTGTCGACAGTTAGCTTAGGATCAAAACGAGGGGTGGACGGTAAAGACTACGAAGATCATCGCTGCGGGAGGAAAGTATTGGGGAATTTAGCAACTGATTAAGGAAAACGGGAGTTGCTAAAGTTAACCGAGTTTCCAGTGGAACAAGTAGAGCATGTAAGATCTACTCTTAAATTTCAGAAGGACCCCGCATAAAGTTCAGAAGTTGAGTGTTTAGTAATAAAGCGAACAAAAAAGAACTCGAGAAATTAGAAGGGCTCACCGAGTTAAAATGCTACTTAGTTTCATCTCCAATGCTGACAAGCCAGGGGACGACCAACTCTGAATTGGAAGATTATTCCAAATGTAATTATATTTGAAGGCACAATAGCGAACGTTTGGACGTGGGGCAGACGGTGGAATGATCATGGGGAAGCTATGTGTGTCATAGGGCCGATGCGCTGGGATGAGGACGTCAGTGCTCGCATATCTCCGCTAGAACTAGTGCGAAAAAAGGAGTAAAGACCGGAATCGAGTCTTTTAACCTGTAAAAATTTAATGTTCGCAGTTTATATCTCTCATTATAAGAAATGCTGGACTGGATAAGAGAGAAGAGTTTCAGAGTGAAACCCTCTGCATATTTCCGAATGTTCCATTATCGCGGGTATTCATTATATCAAGGAAAGAATGGCAGTATTTGACGGTGTGAAGGCAAAACATATGGTAGTCGCAGCTTTATTTCCGCAAGGAAAAAATATACGATATGAAACCCTATATCTGTGCAGCCTTTGAAAAAATCCGATTTGCGTGAGGTGGTAGATCAAGCCTATTTGTATAAGCCGGGCCGAGATCTTCTACGATGGAGCACATTAGTAGGAAATTATTCTGAAGGTTTATGAGTCCAGGAAGTTTGAGAGGGCCAAAACACATTTGGACGAACAAAATCCTGTCTGCCAAGCCGAACTCCATTTCCACAGCCAAAGTAGATTTGAGTTAGGCTTTTCAGTGCAGACATTTGCTTTGCCCCTAGGAAATGTATAAACACACCTAAAGTCATCTGCTCATTGATCGACTGTTGGCTAGAGGATCTCGAAGTAAGCAGCTCGCAGTTCACACTGTTGTCATCTCTTGAGAGAATTTCTGCTTCATCAAACCTGAAGATGTGGCTGAGCCCCGTCGAATAAACCGCGACCTGAAAGCCAACGCCCTTCCTCTTCATTGCCGATGCGTGCTCGGCCCTCCGCGTCCAATGTAATCTCCCAGTTTCTCCAACGTGGTTGCGCTGTCCGCTACTGCATCATATCCGCTAAAGGACTTCAGACGTTTCCTGCTGTGGGAGTGGGTCTTTTGGACTCATGACCTGAGGCTTTATGATTGCCTCAGGTCTGTGTGCAACCCCAAGATCAAGTGGTGGTTATAAGGCGGCTGACGGCTTCCGAGACATACTTCGCGTATGGGAGCGTTCGCCAAAATGCGGGACCGGTTGTATTGGGTTTCTCGTCTCGTTTACTCATACACTGTAATCCGTCTCAACATGTCAGTATAGCACTCTTACGCATCTTCGCTTTGGGGTAATTGGGGTTGGATTTGCACACAGACCGGAGGCAACTATCAGGCGTCAGGTAATGAAACCGAAAGACCCACTGCCACGGCAAGAAACGCCTGAAGTCGTTTATCAGATCTGGTGCAGTTGCGGACAGAGCGACTACGTCGGAGAAACCGGAAGATATCTCCGAATGCGCATAGCCGAACACGCTGCAGCGTTGCGGAGAAATGACGCCAACTCTCAAGTTGCGGCGCATTCGGCGAGTTCCGGCTACATATTCAAATCTAATGAGGTCGAAATTCTCGCTAGAGGTGACAACCGCGTGAGCCGCGAGCTGCTTGAGTCATGATTCATTGGTCCTTAGTCTATGAACAAGTGCAATGATCTTCCTCTTCCATACACGGCGCTGAGACTTCGCCTAGGTGGAGTATTTATACACGCTGGGGCGTACATGTGAATACTGTTCTCAACGTCAGAGTTGGTGGGCCAGATGGTCGAGCACTTATCACACAAACATCCAATACCCGCGATGAAATTGCAGCGATTAACGACGAGAATGTCGGCCATCAAACAATAATTATACCAAGTGCAACAATCCCCGATGATGGGGGGAGCCGTGAATTTTCATAAGTAAACGGTAGCATGGCAACTGCATCCTATGAATGCTGCAGCTCCTTGTCCATGAACCACCCGTATCTGCTATTTTCTCTGATGAAGGGTTTGAGCAGGAATCCGAAACGTCAGGCTAATAAAGCTCTTGTCCCAGCGATCGTGTCTCCTTCACGATTGGGTGGCTGTTTTTGGAGCTCAGCACTTGCGCCGTATTAGTCGGTCTTCCCAACACTAATTTTTAGGTCACCACAATCTTTGCGGCAGACGAGGATATAAAGGAAGGCTAGCCGGTTGTTTTTTTCATTCTCCATTATAAATTGTATGCCCGTAAAGACAGTGTTGAGATGTTCCTCGAAAGACAGCACCTGATCCCGTTTGCCAACGACGGAGGTATCGTCCACATACCGATCCCAAAATTTCAGTCAGTGGCGCCGGAAAATCAGGGGTGATTAAATCACGGAGACTAAATAATCAGGTGCAAAATAACAAGCAATCAACTGATCGAATAGGGCCCCAGACATTAGGGTGGGTGCTATTAATAGTAGGCATGTAGATGCATGGCAACTGCGTCCTATAACTGCTGCACTCTTTCTGCCTCTGTGGCGCTCCATCTGCGACTGCCTCTACTGGTGGGTTCAACTGAGAATCCGAAACTTCAGGCCGGTGGAATTCTTCTCTCAGCGACCGCATCTTCCTCTCCTGAATGAGAGTCCCTCTGAACCGAAGATCGAGCGATGCCAGTTTACCGGCAAAAATGGAATTTATCTTGAGAACTAAACTCTCAAGGTTTCCTGGGTTCTTCTCGATTGTATAATGCATGTCGACCACTGTATGCTCGTTATATGCATAGGCAGTTTTGAGAAGGAGCTTACCGGCATAGAGTTGTGCTGCTGCTGTTTCGGAGAATTTGAGCGCCTTTTTATTGTTAAAGCGTTAAATGCCGAAACCTTACCCGAATTTTACATGCTTAGCTGAGATAGTTGGCTTTGAACTGATTGTTTTTTCCTTTTCGTCGTTCAAGTCTATTGGCAGATGTTTGGGGAAGCTGACGGCTGCTTATGCTACGCGTGGTCACCTGAAGGGTGGTTGAAACGCTGATTTCACTTCGGGGGAATTCGTGAAGGGGGTGTCTACTAGGTTTTCTCAAGTTCGGTCTGACCGTTTTGTCCTGATCTTTGTGCATATAGTGACTCGGGACTTTATAAGCCGCAGGATGCTTTAAATGTCTGCTGATATAGTTGACATCTGAATACCACACCTCAAATATGAGTCATTCTCTTCTTACGGTACCTCGGCCTAAGAAGGTTGCCCACTTAAGGTCAAAAGTGTAGCCAGTTTCTATGATATGTGTTTCAAGCTGCTAGTTTTGGTTTAGTCTCCTTTTTGTAGCCCTCTGCTCACTCTGTGCTTGCTTTGTTTAATAAAATAGCTTAGACGTCAGTTAGCCGGAGAGATGCCATTAAGGTATTGTCACTCAGCACTTTTATCAGCTGGCGTGATGCAATATGTTTCAAGTCTATGGAGTAAAGTCCGTACATAGCTGTGTTTGTAAGAAGGACGGTGACTTCTGTTGACTTTAAGTCCTTTATACACAACAAAGCTTTTTCTGACGTTAACGGGAGCTACAAGTTGCATATATACGCATATATATAATAGAAGCCAAGATTCGAGCCCCGGGAAATAAATGAGAAGAAGAGACGATCTCGGGAACCATGATTGTATTGTCCCGAAAGCTTTTCTGCTTTTGAAACGTCAGGACCATACTATCATAGTTCCCGAGATCGCCTCTTCTTCTCACGTATATAAATGTATGTGACTGAAGGGCGTCCATCAATCAGCTTACGGGGCGTGCTCGTCCTGTTTGGCCTTTTGGTGCAATCTAAAGCCCTCGCGGGCACTCGAATAGCGACAAGTAATATGCGTTGAGAAGGCGGTACCCCTCTCCTATTCGCATATACATGAGAACTAAAAGGGGACCTAGCATTATACCCTGAAATACTCCAAAAGTAGGGAAAGAGTTCTGAAATCTGTATTCTTCAACATTTGTTCTTAAGGCACAATTTGAGAAAAACGAGATGAAATGGGCGTATCCTGGAAGGGGAATTGTGCCTATTTACCAGATCCTCCGCCAGTTGGCTTCAGTGACCGTGTTATACTGTCCTTCGAATATTAATTATTTCCTTAGCGCAAATCAACCAGACGATGGGATACAAACATCTGGAATGAAAATTGGCCAACATGCGAAGACATTTCTCGGCGATTCCGTGGATAACCACATTGCCTAGATCAGTTAATGAATGCTAAAGCATTTTCAGCTCGATGATTTGAACAATTATTAGTAAAAATGGTCTATTCGAACAAAAGAAGACAAGCGATCTTCCGATAAAAATAAACGGGGAACTATAGGCTGCTTCTAAAATGCACATACATTATGGAAACAATTTCAACTAACAATGAACAACGAACATTTACAGGAGTCAAACGACATCGTAATAACTGTAAACGTGAGACTAGTAGGCTTCCAAGGAACTCTGAATTTCACGTGCTGCAGAAGTCTGGAGGATCCCAAGATCTTATAGGGCTGCATACGCAGTAATCAAGAGGAATTATGACTTGTCTCCGTAGCCGAGATCCCAGACGAAACACATTTTTCGTGTAATTAGATAAAGTATCATCACTCCGGGGTTCCTCCTAATCGATTTTCACACATGGAGTTAATTCTCCTGTCCTCCACAAACGTGAGCAGCAACAAAATTCTATGACATCTTTTTACAGTGTGTCTCACCGGCATCTCCTACAAAAGATTTGGCGACATTGAATTCAGAGGACTATTTTAAGACGGAGTAAAGGCCTCCTATCATCCAGGTTCGGTGCTAGGCTCTTTTATCTTCCTCATCTATATCTACGACTACACGAGGATCTTGATTGTTGGACCAAAACGTTAGCTCATGAATTAGACATTTGGAAAAAACCGGATGCACTGACAACGCGCAGAAAATGTAAGATGCTGGTTGCTTGCCTGGTTCACCACGTGAACTCTAACTTTTATCTACCAAGATGTGCATTGTTATAATTCGAAGTTTATCAAAGCCATTGCCGAGAACAACAGCAGTGACCTAACGGGGGTGATTCAAAACAAATCTCTGGGCCTTTTAGCGATTGCGACTCACAAGCCATCAGAATACGGTAAACAACTAGCAATTGGCAGACCGCACTAAATTAAGCTAGTTTTCTTTGTCTTCATCCTGAAATCTTCACGCAGGCCTCTCGTACCATTGTTGGACCAAATTTGGAGTACGAAATGCTGGCCCAACTTAGCAATTACAGGGGAGAGCAAAAAGACTGACGGCTGGTGTTAGACATTTTTCATATCCAAACAGACTGACCAGGCTTGTTTCGTTTTTCTTTTAAAGTAAGCAAGAAATAAGAAAACTTTTTGGACATTCCTCATCCTCCGTGGACATGAATGATTGGTAAAACGTAAGGACTGCTTTGAATTCACAGAAACAAGCTTTCAGTGCCGCCACCCATGCATAGTCAAACGTGAATGTGCATTCACAGACCAATGGAAGTTTTCTTACAGCTAGTAGGTGATCTGGCCGTGGAACGCATCCCAAAAATAGGATTTTACCTTCCTCTGTAAGGACTGCGTATAAAAGGCAAGTGAGCCGTTTCATTTTTGATATACAACGCTTTTTACAGCAGGATAATCTAAAACAGACTACAAACTTCAGTGCCCGAGTGCTCTAATACTGTTGCATGAAACATTCGCTGTAAAATGATTCGAACACAATAAGAACTACTGCGTTATTTAATGACTGTAGGTGAAAATTCGACGGACGCTATCGACGATATCCACTGTGGTTAGCGCAGAGACGGTGGCCTGCACGTGAGTCAGATAGATGCAGAATTGCGCGACATCTTTTGAACTCCTTTTGTCCTCACCCATCTGAACCTGGTGATAAGACCGAGTCAAGACGACCGGAGGTGTTTTCGAGCGCAGTGGCTGGCAGGGCTAAGTGGTGCATCCGCGTGTGCCACACACGACCCGGTTCGCTCAAGATGAGCCATATTTTCAAATAAACGAGAAGTGGTCGGCTTGGTACCCCTTTGTGTGAGAATGCCATAGAGGCTGCGTTAAGAAGGGACCATTGAACCTGGTTCTCAGTCCACTAGTCAAGCATCCATCAGACACACACAGAGTACTGCCCATAATGTCTGAGTTATGCCCTCAATTGCCAACTCTCCAAGCCACGATTTTTAGCTCGTCGTGCTAGATTAAAGCGCATCAGATTTGTTATAGTGAAGAATACGCTGATGTGGCATCGGAATGGAGCCCCGAAAGTCGGCCTCACTTTTCATTCCTTCAACCGGACGCCACTTGACTGTCCGATTTCATCGTTCAACTGATGCTGTGATTGGCCGGAGTGGCTGACCTAACTTCAGGAACGTGTCTACGCGTGCCACACACGAGCTGGGGACGAAGTTGTGCAGCGATGTACAGCAAGAAGCACGCTCTTCACTGACATGAGAATTGAATGTTCTGTACTTGCTTGGGCTATGTGGGGTAGGTTTGTATGCGGTGTATAGACTGACAGGACAAGGTATGTTTGTCGGGTTTGAAGTGTGGTATTTTACCGCAGATTTTCTCAGATGAGCATATGGTGAGTGACCGATCTCATTAAATTTTGGCCGACATTCTAAAATGCGTTTCCGACTAGGATGAATTACTTAGGTGGGGTTATAATATTGACTATCTTGCGGCATAATCCAGGATGTCTGCTTTTAAATGCACCCCTTTTTGGACTTTCTGTAGAAACCACACTCGACAAAAATGATTACTTGAGTAGCATGCACTTTTCACACTGATTTTCAGTGGTCTTACAAATTCAAATATATTTTGTAAAAGAACATGCACAAAATATGATTTTTGTACTCGTTTGGTAAAGAATCACGTTGTCTTCACATTTTATCCCCGAAGAAAGTACATATTTAGGTTTTGAAAAGTTTCCCAATTCCCGAATTACTTTAAGCCTGATGAGCTGTTGCATTAGTGCTTAGCGATTGCAGTCTACGAGGTGCAAGCTTTCCGCGTAAGGAAAATCATACATTCCTCTACGCCTTTAAGAAGATACCATATAGTAAAAGAAGAGTGGGCGTTCACCGGGAGGGGTTTATTTGAGATCCGACGTTTCGGGTAGTTTACTCGTCTACCCATCTTCAGGGACTGAGAGGTCCTGTGCACAGCACTCCTTATTATGGCGCCCTTTGTCCAATGGCGAGATTCTATGGTCTCCCAAAAGTTCACAAGCCAGATGTTCCCCTCCGTCCTATCGTCTCGCTCCGAGGCACACCCACATACGGGCTTGCAAGCTGGCTATTTCAGAAGCTAAGATTCATAACTGCAGGCTCACAAACAACGGTGCACTCAGCAGAACAATTACTTGACAAAATAAGGGCAGTCACGATCGAACCGAATGGAAGGATGGTGTCTTTTGACGTCGTCTCACTCTTCACGTCCATACCACAGACCCTTGCGGTCGAAACGCTCAGTGACCTGCTACGTCAAAATTACGACGGGGGCGATGGCCAGCCCACAGCTCAGGATCTCATAGAACTCATGGGGCACTGCCTCAAGACATTCTTTGCCTTCGAAGGGACCACATACGAGCAGATCAAGGGCACTCCAATGGGTTCACCAATCTCCGGACTCATTGCCGAAGCGGTTCTACAAAAACTCGAGAGACGACTATTCGAGGAGTACAAACCCAAGTTTTGGGCACGCTACGTTGATGACACCTTCGTGATCATAGACCAGGATAAAATCAACTACTATGCGGAAGTACTGATCTCAATCATGCCCGATCTACAGTTCACGATGGAAGAGGAAGTCGAGGACAAACTTCCATTCTTGGATGTTCTCGTCTGCCGCCAACCAAATGGCGAACTAGCGACGTCGGTCTACAGAAAACCGACGAACACGCTGCAAATTCTCAGCTACAACAGCAACCACCCGCCACAACACAAACGAAGCTGTGTCCGCACGCTGTACCGACGGGTAGAAACTCATTGCAGCACGCCAGACGCCAAACTGAATGAGATAAAGCTCCTCCGAGAACTTTTCAGAGCCAATGGCTATCCACGGGCATTCATTGAACGAAGCCGGAGGCAGCCAAAGAAACGGAACGAGGAGCACAGTCAGCCAAACTCGTGGCGGAGCATTCCGTACATTAAAGGGGTCTCCGAAGTCGTGGCTCGATCACTCGCGCCACTCGGAATAGGTGTTGCCCACAGGCCTGACTTAACAATCCGCCGGCAAGTGATGCGGCCGAAAGATCCGATCCCTAAGCAGGAGATGTCGGCCGTTGTCTACCGACTCCAATGCAGCTGCGGAAGTTGCGACTACGTTGGGGAAACCGGCCGACGGCTGCAAACGCGAATGCACGAGCATAAGTTGGCCGTGCGAAGGTTGGACCCAAAGTCGGAGGTAGCAACCCATGCCGCGCAAATGGGACACATCTTCAACTTTGACGCCGTTGAGATTGTGGGCCGGAGCGGCGATCACACAGCAAGGCAAGTGCAAGAAGCCTGGATGTCCACCGACCGCTCTGTCAACCGCCACATCAATTTGCCTCCCCCTTATCTGACTTTACGAACCTTCTTAGCGGGGGACAGTCACGGCGCGGGACAATCGGGGCCGTCAGTCATCACCGCGGCCGACGGGGGCGATTTGGGTCGCGGTGACATGCGGGTTGGATGCAGCCACACAGGCGGCATTGGTGGATCACGCATTGGACAAAGGGCGCCATAATAAGGAGTGCTGTGCACAGGACCTCTCAGTCCCTGAAGATGGGTAGACGAGTAAACTACCCGAAACGTCGGATCTCAAATAAACCCCTCCCGGTGAACGCCCACTCTTCTTTTGATATGCCACCTGGGAATCGGATTTTCACTACTATTGATACCATATAGTGCTCATCAAATTTTGCAATGGATGCGGACTATGTTGTACATTTTTTGAGGAACATTGATAAACGGACAGGTACGATAATGTATGAATGAACACCGTACAGTCTTAAAAAATATCATAATTAGAAACTTTTTCAAAACCTAAATATACACTTTCATCGGGATAAACTGTGAAGACAACGTGATTCTATACCGAAGAAGAAGAAGACATATTTTTGTGCATGTTCTTTTACAAAATATATTTGAATTTATAAGACCATTGAAAATCAGTGTAAAACCTGCATGCTACACAAGTAATCATTTTTGTCGAGTGTGGTTTCTACAGAAAGTCCAAAAAGGGGTGCATTTAAAAGCAGACATTCTGGAGATAATCAGTATTACAACCGCGCCTAAGTAATCATTCCCAATCGAAAAAGCATTTCAGAATTTCAGCTAGGATTTCATGAGATTGATCACTCACTGTATTATCGAGTGTAAGCATGAGATGACTGAATGTACATGGACAGTGTAGACAGATGAAGTGGGTGCGAGGGCTCATGTTGGTAACTCTGGTGCTGCTTCGCCTGCCTCAGTGCGGTGAATTTGCAAATGGCGGATCAAACCCATATGTGAGGTGATGGTGCAGCAGCAGTAGGGGGAGGGATTGGATCGATTTCACATTGCTGGCGGAGGGCGGTTGTTGCAGTGATTGTGGAGGTTACAGTGGGCAGCTGTGTTCTCACCGGTGGTGGTGGTGGTGGTGGTGATGGTGTTGGTG
>CACRXP010000099.1:1405800-1440520 GCA_902702965.1 Spirometra erinaceieuropaei
TGAGTTTTTCACGCAGAGGGTAGTGGAGAAATGGAACGATCTCCCTCAGTCAGTCGTGGAGGCTACATCCCTGCAACTCTTCAAGAAACGCTTGGATGATTATTTGTGTCCCCTGTTTTCCCTCGACGGTCTGAATCTGAACAAATACCCCTGGTCCCCACAAATATTTCCTCTGAGACAATGCTACTCAAATGAACCAAGTACTGTTTTTATAGTGAATATTTTTTGTATGTGTACAGTTATTTCTAACGAGCTGAATGTCATCAATAGGGTTTTCAAAGGCTTTGCCTATTATCCTTACCAAATAAACTGAAATAAACTAACTCTCTTAGTTCGTCGATTTTGTTGAAGAGACGTTTAACGTAATCGGAAATAACCCTAAATGATTGCTTCGTCGGGGAGGCCCGGCCTTCATCGTGATAGGTTTTGACCACAGGATACATTTCTTGGTCTGGATTATTTGACCATTCTTGACTTCCAGCCCTTCCTGTCCTCTGCGAATTCTCTCCCTCAGTCGTGTTTTCAGTTCCCTCACTTTTGCCTTTCCCTCGGTTCGTAGTCCGGCTGAAGAAATACTTTTTTGTGCGAGCTCCATATGACAATTTTTCCTTCTAGCAGAAGCGCAGCCTGGGCTTTGTTTTCTAAAATAATTTTTGGGGTGTTGGGGATGTTTGCAGATTACGGCCTGGGTCTTCTTTGCCCAGCCGGAAAGATTTTTGTGGTAAATATCTCCCCATCCTTCAGGACTGCATTGGCGTATTCATGAAAAAGGTCTAGATCATGTGTCACCCGCACCTTGGGAATGCAGGACGTGGACTCTGGGGCACCCCTTATTACGGTATTTTGTCCAAGATTTACGGAAGAGCTCTTTATTGCCCCACTCGCACTAGGACGATATGTCGCCACTGTGGTACTCCCCAGGGATGATGGCGCACCGATTTAATACAGATTTTCGTCCGAAGTTGGGGATGCAGGACCTATAATTTTGGATGACGCACTGGCTTCGGCATAGGGACTTTCACATTCATTGCCCTGCTGCTATGTACCATACGAAGAGTTGTCGTGTCCTCTTCCTTAAACGGACTGTTTAAGGCACCTTCCAGCTGAGTTGGTCTTGTGGTGAGGTGGAGTGAGAGTGTCTTCCTCCAACAATAACTTCGAGCCCTCATTATGTTTCCTAACAGGTCTTTTGAGGTTAACTCTGGCTTTTCCATCTTTAGTGTTCAATAATTTCGTCGGTTTACTTACCGTAGAAAATAATGAAACGTGACATATTTTTGTTGCATTGGAATTGACTGCCTCTTCATACTCCGGAACTGGCTTGTCTGGACTTTCCCCTGGAGATATAACTCGCTTCCTCTTCCTGACTGGCATTGAGTTTTCCACGACTCTACCTTCATTAGGGGGATATTCGTCGTTTGTGGGTCAGATAGTTGACGGATTATTAGGGGATTCTATTTTATTCTGCTTCAGAATGGTAAGAATTATGTCAGCCAGTAGGCCCTGATTCCTCTCAGAAGGTGGTTTCGCTTGTTAAGTTCTTCACAGCCGACAGAAAACGGGCCTGCGCGGAGTCCGTCCCACTTGTCATATAGTTTTCAACGCCTGTTGACTATCCATTGGTCCTTATTTCCTGTTGTGTCTAGTAGATTCTCCTGTTCTCAATCACCATGGAGTCTAATGATCCCATCGGCATTTATTCGCAAGAGACTGTTAATGAATGGAAAACCGTTCTCAGCTACTGTTCCGTTGTTAATGAATTAATCTGACCAGCTGCCGTCCGTTCGTCCTCAGTGCAGTGGCTTACGCCCTCCCCTTTAAATCCGGAGACACGGAGTTCGAATCCCGGATGTGTCACTTCTGTGAGCGCTCTTTTCATAGCTGCGTTGCTCTTTGCTGATGGTTTTCTAAGTTTTTAATCTGTTCTAGGATACTGTCGAGTTTTTTCAGAAAAATGTTAGCATAGATAAGCTGCCCAGTGTGAATTTGGGTAGAAAACGACTCAACCCTTTTCATTTTTTGACATGGGTCTTGGAGAAAAGCTGCCATGTAGAGAGTCTTGTACAGATAGGCGGACGACTGCAGATCGCTGCTGAAGACGAATCTAAGATATACTTCACCGGAGCGAAATGAGAGGAGCAATCATTTTATCTGTTCGTTGGAGGATTCGGATGGTATCTCCCCACTGGCACAGTGGAAAATAAATAAGAGACCCAAAGATTCGAAGAACTTTAGACCATTTGAGTTGGTGCACTCGAAGTCCAAATAATATGCTGTCAGTTCGCAGTTTATTTCCACGCGAGGTTGAGTCCATCCTACACTACCGACTAGAGTCGAAGAAAACTGGTGGAATTGGAGATTCCAACCAAATCCGAAGGACGCGTGCTCAAGTATTTTGGTCGATCGGCAAAGAAGTGTGATAGTCGCACCTCCCCGCACCTTGATCGCCGCAACCTTTAATGTCACCTCGTCGGCTGGACTCTGAGCGGACTGTGACAGATCACGTCTGCCTTTCTCTCGCTTTACTATTTTGGCGCTGACAGCCCTATCCGGTTTAGGAATTCTGCCCTGAGAATGTCTGTTTCAAATCCCATATGAATTAAAATTTGTCCGACCCGAATTTAATTAAATTAATTAAATGCCAGTTTACAGGCATTGTCAAGGGAAGCGATTAAACACAAATCCGACCAGCAGTGAAAAAAAAAACTCCTGAAGAATAAAAATATAGTTGATGATGGTTTTTATGGTTTGGAGGGTGCAGGAGAAAAAAACTGCTGGCGGTATATTTTCGACCGTCAAGAAGGGGGGGAGGGCGTCGCACGGTATCGGAGATCATCGGACGTCAATTCCTTTCATGAAGTTGGCGATAGTCAAAGAAGAGGCGTTGAGGAACAGCTGGTGAGACCGGCCATAGTGTTCAGAGACCACAAACGCCATCGCTACGGTACAGTCGATCAGTGGATTCAGAACCCAAAATTTGAGGAAGCTTTTCTGAATGCGAAAATCGAGTAATAGTTCTCTTAAATAAAGGATAATTTTGCAGAGTTTTCACACTCATTGGTAGTTTATTCCAAATAGCAATTGCATTTACAGAATAGAACCGACGATATTTAACAGCACGTACCAGAGGCAGAAATAAGAATACCTCACGGTGACTGTTACGTCGTGGGTGGATATGATGTCTTAAAGAGGTGAGTGGGTTAAATGTGTGATTATATAAGAGTTTAAATAGCAAAAATATTCCCTTTTGTAATCTACGGAACCATAAAGGATCAAGGCCCGTAAGCCGGCAACGTTCTTGGTAAGACAAATGTCGGTGTTCCGCAGCTAAAATTCTCTTGGTAAAAAAGTGTTGAACGGATTCTATTTTCTTCCGCTCAGTAGCACGCATGAGGCTAAATGAAAACGAACAGTATTCCAGACCAGGTCTAACGTACATGTTGAAAAGGCGCATTCTGATGTCCCTAGTTTTAAAGTTTCGGAGGATAAACCCGGTCGTTCTGCGTGCTTTGGAGACTATCAAGGCACAGTGCTCCGAGAGATTGAGACTCTGGGAGTATGATATGCCCAGATCCTTTATAACCCTGGGCACATTTATGGAGTGACCTTCAATATTTATTTGAGGTTGGTGGTCGTCGCCAACCACCATGACTGAGCACTTATGCCAAGAAAGAGAAAGGCGCCATGTGCGGCACCACTGGGCGAAAGCCTGTAGATCGCTCTTTAGGAGCTCAAGCACGATGTCACGATCTGCCGGCTTATATCGATATGCAACTTTAAGATCGTCGGCATACATGAAAGGCTTACCATTGTGAAATAAATCGGGTACATCATTAACGAAAAGGCGAAATAAAAGTGGGCCGAGTACACTACCCTGAATGACTCCACTCCTCACACGTGTGGGGTTGGAGATGGTATTGGAAACCTTAACTGGTTGTGTACGAGCGCCCAGGTAAGAGGATATAAAATTTAAAAGTCTGCCACCTATTCCGAAAGAGGACAGTTTCAAGAGAAGAAGAGCATGGTCAACACGGTCAAAAGCCTTAGTGAAATCGAAATATACTGTGTAAAGTGCAAAACCATTGTCCCTAGATTGGGGAACTTAGTCAAAGAAAGAGAGTTGACAGGTGTCACAAGATCGAGCTTTGAGGAATCCATGCTGAGCAGCACTCAGTAGGTTATTCACTGTTAAGTAACACATCATTTTATCTTTGATCAATGTCTCTAAGATCTTCGAAACTGCAGGGAGGGTGTTTATTGGCCGAAAGTCATCAAATGATGTAGATTTGCCGTGCTTAGGAATGGGCAGAATGTGCGATTTCTTCCACAAGGTAGGATAGCTTTCAGTTTCAAGAGCAAGATTAAATATCTTGCATAAGAGGGATGGGAAGATCGTGTTTGCATCGGCTTTTAAAATGCTTACAGGGACACCATCAGGGCCTGGACTATAAGATTGACGAAAACGCCGAATCGCAACAGTCACATCCCACAGAGTGAAAGTTATAGTTTCTAAAACTGTCCCGGTCAATGGCTGGATTGTCGGAAGCGGAGTGGTCGAGTCTTCAATAAACGTTTTGGACAGGAAATCATTGAAGCTATCAGCGGTTAACTGGGCATCAACTATGGGATTTCCGAGAGCATCTCGGAGGATGAGATGCTGCGTCTTTCTATGAGTTCGATGAATTATCTGATTTAGTATGGACATTATCATGAGGAATAAGTTGGTAAAATGGCCGTGGAGGAGACAAGTTAGGGGGTGGGGGACGCATTGTTTCCATTGGAGCAAGAGTTTTATTAGACGGCGGAAAAATCGGCATATTCGGCCTAAATGCCTCGATATGAGTGCTGGGGGCAGTTGCGAACCCGCTACGTTTTGAGTCGGGGTATTTGAGGCACTGTTAGCCGATTGTTGTGGAAAAGATTCAAAAATGGTGCTGGACTTATCGGGTGTCCGAGTGGCTGAGACAGCAATTGGATTTGCCTTTGACTTAGACACATGCTTAGGCTTACTAGGGGTTCCTGGGGAAGTCGATAGAGGCGTGTTTATACCAGGCTTGATGGTGTGTTTAAAGAGGTCAGCATTAAAAGTAGTCGAATTCCCTACGGAATTGACTATGTCGTGATGTGCAGATGCCGCAGATGGTGTTGTAGAGGACTTATTCAGACTGAGTGTAGGTGTCATTATCTTGGTGTTGGTTTTGCCGATTTTAATTTATTCAGTCTTTGCTGTAGGGGTGTGAGGTCTGGCGAAACGGAGCAGCGCCATTTACGGCAGAAGTCTCTAGTTATCTCCCTACTCGACAAGATAAAATCGACTTCTATCATGAAGGAAAGGATAACTAGTATCGGCGCATTACGGTTAAGCGAGCGAAGTCGCTTAGCTTGTGCGACACTGAAACGCAAGCCACAACTTTGTAGGAACAAATGAGGTCCCTCCATAGCAGATAAGTGGCTCGGAATGTTTCGCAGTACGAAATTATGCTTGCGTTTAATTCTTTCCTCAGTTTCCGAACTTATTACCCCAATAAGTTTAAAAACTTGTTCAAGCACTTTTTCAGAAGTGCTGTTTATGTCTCCATAAATCAGCTGATCGATTATTTCGCCGGCTGATGGCCTGCTACGACTAGCAGAGGCGTATTTTTGGACGAATGAAGGGTCGAGAGGTTCTACATGTACTAAAGGGATTTGTGAATTAATCAGATTTACGGACGGCGAAGAACATACGCTGACACCTGCTATGTCTTCAGTCACGATTTTAGCACCCAGAGACGGTGGGGAGGCCGCAAGCCTTCGCCATTTAGCACGTGCTCTGCGGGGCATTACAGACAGAAAAAGTTTTTCGTTACAGAAGAAGGGTCAACACGTTGCCAACGTACGGAAAATCCCACTTAATAGCAAGTGCTACTGTTATTTAACTACGAAAAATAGAAAGAGATAGCATTGTTCGCAATGCTGCTGATGTTGGTGATGATGTTTATGGGAAAGTTGTCAGATGTGCGAGATGGGTTTGGCTTGTTGCCATCGCAGAGAATTATTTTGTCGTGTATTTGCATGTGTCCTCGGAGGCCCACTCAACGAATAAATGCGCTTGGACATTGCAGTAGGTTGAAGCGAAAGCGAAGACTTTATAACAGTGCTCTTAAAACCGGATTTCCAGTCTCGGTAAGACGGATTAACAAGTGACTGATGGGCAATATGAAAATGCAATGACAATGAAGTCGTTCATACACGCGGTTAAAAAACGCACCGCGTATCGTTTTCTTGTTATGTATGCAGTGTGTTGACTAGTTATAATAAAGTTTGACCTCCGATTTCGGCTATGTCCATCGTGCGCTCCACAGTAGGATGGGAGCAGGGACGGTGAATTGCGCGCGATTAAGCTAATGGTGGTAGTATACATGGATATCATCTACCGTACTCTTTCCTCCCCCTTTGGACACGATATCATAGCCAAGTCAAGAAGCGCCGAGATGGGAGAGGGCGCAGGTGACTGGCGTAGCCGTAGCCACCCCTAGGCGTACCGCCACACCCAGATTGGACCCCACTAGATGAGAATGCCATAGAGACCACACTAAGAGGGTGTCATTGTGGCATGATTCCAGGTCATCAGTCGGTCGCCCAAATCAGAAAAACTGAGCTGAGCTGACCAAGTTGTCAAATTTGAAGCATCATTTTGCAACCTCCCAAGCCACGGCTTTTAACACATCGTAAGAGCTCCAAGCGCATCACATTTAACAGGCCTCTACTGAAATGCTTCCTTACTCGGATTAGGTTTTAGTCCGCACCACTGTTTTTAAAGAATTAAGTTTTGTTTTCTTGATGTTACTCGATAAATATTCAGGCTTCCCCCATCTTCAGTCTCGTCCCCCTGATTAAGTTCCGGACTGGTGTTGCACATTCCACTTAAGTTTCATCTCTTATAAACTACCTGTCTAGTGGCGCCTAGATATTCAGTAACTTGCGGATTTCCGAAAATAATCAGGCGCCTCAACCGACACTTCCAATCCATGGCGGAATATAATAAACGCAGCCATGCCCCCCAGGCCGGAGTTCTGGCCTAACCTTTCGATGTATAATTGATAATTTCTTTCAGTTGGGATATAGTTGTGTTTTACGAAGTTGAAGCGTAGAGCGCCATCGTTAGTTATAGGACTTGCGATGTGTGCGTCTAGGCCTAAAAAACGTGCACTTAGAAAAACAACATTCATCCGGGATTCTGACTCAGAAGAAGAGGTTTCCAAGGATAAAACCGAAGACTCCCACAGGTCAAAACAGGAGAATGCTTCATCCACTCACGAAATCGTTGAGACCATCAAATGCTGGCAGAATATGCGTAAGCGACCTCCTGGCGTCAGTGCTGAGGCCTTACTTACCGGGCGTAAAGTGGAATTATCAGTTTCTGCCGACGATGACCCTTTTAAATTGAAGACGGGTGGTCTAGTTGATATGAAGGGTGCTTTTCGCAAGCCTTTGGGAGACGAATTTGAAGACGAAGTTCGCCTTTCGAAAACATTTGCCGCCGAGACAAACAAACGCGACGAAGATGCAGACATGTACGTTTGATTCCATTATTTGGTATTTTTATTTTTTTTGGGTATTAGATTTTAATCTGTTGGCAATCCTCCTTGCCATTAAGGTTTTGTCTTGCCGTATGCTTTCTCACCGCCCTTACTATAGTAAAAAAGCTTTGATAACCAGACGACAAGCCCTTTCCGTTCCTCATATTTTGTCATCAATAGGTTTGCTCACCCCTGTGATGCAAGGGACCAATCGTTACGTTAAATTTGCTTGCGTGCCGTTTTTATGAATCGTCCAGGCTATATACCTATCACCTCATCTTGTTAACCTATAAGTAGGATGTCAGGACATAGGTCCATGCATAAACCCAAAAAGACCTATACCGGAACAGAGGCATTGCCTGTTTTTATTGGTAAGATTGTGCCTATTGCTTGAAGTTGAACGTTTTCCCTTAGCAGACAATATGCCATCTAGCAAACTTTCTCGTAAAAACAAGCATCATTTCAACAAAATCGGCCTTAAAGCTATCGCTAGTCGAACACGGACGTAAGTTCCATTGGAAAATTCTGTTTCGGGGACCCACTAACGAATTTGACATACTTTTAATGCCTAAGCATCCATCTGTAAATTATGATGATGCAGCTCTAGGAATCTATTCTTCGTTTGTAAGTCGTTTGAGACCGCATTTTCCATAACAACGGGCGCCCCTCATCCTAACTGCAATTGCCGTTAACCTTCCTAATCTCAACAGATGGACGGTTTTACTTCTTGATGCCTGCCGGCTGACGTCGCTGGTGCAATAGTTTTATGTTTACTAGCGAACTAGTATCGACGATAGTGCCCGAATGCGGAGAGTTTGGGTTTGATACACCACCCTCGACAAAATGCTTACTTATGGTGCCCATAACTAAGCTGAACTGTTCCACCAGGTACCAACCATTAGTATCAGATGAAGGAATCTGTTTCTAATATCAGAATTCTGTTAATCTGCTGTCCCCACTAAAAGGTGAACTTTTTATCTGTTTAAATTCTGAGGCCAAGACTAATTCGAGAAAATGGAGGTGCCTTGAGTAGGCACTGCTTCTTCTTGCGTTACAGCAACCCATGTAACGTTTATACCGGAATAATGTGATGACCAACATTAAGAAGGGCAAATCAAACTTTCCTAATTTGGGGCAAATCAATTAGCAGATTTTGTTGGTGTGCCTTAAATGACACCACCCATGTCTGTTGTTCACTTGTATGCCCTCATCATCAGTTATTCACTAGAGCAATAAAGGTGCCCAGTCCTGGCTGTAAGAACTGCCTGCTAACCCGTCATGGTCCGTTCACCTTTGTTGGCGACTAAAATGATCTGACAGAGCCAAGTAGCGACCGTGCTGTCAGATAATTGTTCGTTTTAGTTTTATTCGACTCGGCCATTGTGAAGAACTGTTGGTTTTCGCCGGTGACAATTGCCTACGTGTAACCATAACGTCCTTTTACCATCTGTCTAAATATTTGTTAGCGTCGTATCTCAGCAGTAGCTCTGCAGCCAGACTAACAACATGCGAAAAATGGGCGTGTAGTGCCGAACCCCAGACGTCTTTATTGCTCACATGCTCACACATGTTTAAAAGGCGTCACACCAGATGTGTTAGCATACGATCTGGGAAAACTAACACCCAGGCCCTGACAAAGAAAACCCATACTCTTTTTACAGCCTGAAGTGAAGAGGCCAACAATGAGTGGCCATCATTGGAAGCTACGACCCTCAAAGCACTTGAAAGAATTAGCACAATCGTCAGTGGGTGTTGCAGGGGTTGAGTCATCTAGAGGATTCTCAAGCGGTCTGCTAAGATAAATCAAGATAGATTCGCAGTCACTTCTTCCACTTAGTCAGTGGGGTTGACGATTAATTCTGTTAGAGAAAGCAGCAAAAGTTATGGCAACCCTTATACATGAATATCAAAAGTCGGTGACATTCAAAAACCGCTAACTTATCTCACAGATCGCCTGAACCGCATAACCTTTGGTCGAGGTGGGGTGCTGGAGTGAGTCTACCAACCAGTGCCTCACCTCGACAGAGAGGTATTTTCATGCAAAACCCAGAACGAATTTCTTGATGTAGTACCAAGTCACATAATAGCCGGCTTCCCGAGAGGGTGGCGCCTCCGCTGCTGCTTATGTCCTGTGCTCTTGTTCAATGACCTGATTAAACAGGCGCACGGAAGTAAGATCGTTCGTGATTACTCGTACTACACCATCACGCTTCTTGTATTCCAGAAAAAGGACACGGTGGAGCCCGAGAACAGCCGCGGAATTCCAAAAAGGCCTTTGTTGCCATTGTTTTCCGACAATTCCAGGGCATACGTTATCTGGGAACAAATTTAGACCTCAACGTGGATCTCCCGGCCAACTGCGAACACTAATATGGGCCTTCAAATTCTATCACGGTTACAAGTAGCGAACAGCCGTCCGCATAGTTGATTTCGCCGACACTTTCCATTCCGCTCATTGTAAGCTTGTAGAGGATCGGAGAATCAACATCAGTTCCATAAGAAGCTCGACTGTAGTCCAGACACACCATATCTCTGTATATATCTGTCTCCTTGCTTCCAGCCTCCCACAGTGTTCGATATCTGCTCAAATGTTATTCTGGGATGACCACCTGTCACAGATGCCATTCAGCGGCGTTTTTGGTCAAGCAGCCCAAAGAGCTCTAAGCCGTTTTGCTGACATAAATCTTGATCATGGACTAATGCTACCGGACTTTGGATATGCTGATGAGACGGCTCTATTCTCGAGCTACGACGGTGTACAGAACTGAATGTCTCAAGCCGATGGAACCTCCAAAGTAGTTGGTTTACTTATTAACGCTACAAAAACCTAGGTGTTCCCGAGCTGCATAGCTGACCTCGGAGAGGCACCTGCTGTGCCGAATGACTCATCACGAAGAAGTAGACGATTTCATCTGTCCTAAGGTCAGGTTGTGGACAAATCGATGCAGTAAAGACAGTATTGTTACCCGGACCAACGCTGTCTGACATTTTATTGTCAGTCTTTTAAGGTGCCTTTCAGGCCCATCGCGATAGCTCAATTACCAAACATATCCGTGTGTATAGAACATCTATCCCATGTACGCTAGTCTATGTCGGTGAATTTTAGTCCATGACAAAGGGAACGCGGGGAAGCTAAAGCCAACCGATTACCGTTCTTTGAGAGCGATACTCTGAGCGATGCGCACGAATTTCGTTCCAAACAAGGCGACCTGCGCCTGCATCGAAGACATCCACGACAAAACAACTTTGATTTCAAAGAATAGCCGTTGACTGTCCAGTGAACTTGGTGCCGCGGACCGGAATCCGATATCCTTCCTTCCCAGTGATCAATAAGAAGATTATCATGTGTTTACGCAGCTCCGTTAACGTTCGAGACGTCAACAAGATTACTTGATTTTCATTCTCGCCGATGGAGTAACAATTGGTTTTAGCCGACCAGATCGGCTTTCAGAGATCGCTACTCATACGGAGGCATCGTCAAGGACAGGCAGACCAAACATGCTCGTGGATGCTCATTTGCTTGCTTAACAAAGCAACATATTTTATCATGTTGTTCACCTGACTATGCTGAGTAACCCAAGCATACAAGATTTCCCCATTAGATCATGCAGTGAGTTATGAATCTGTCGCAAACTGGCCTTGCCACATTCTGTCTGAGAATTTTCTGCACCATTGTCTCATATGTCTAGGTTTGCGGCATCTATACACTCATGTTCTCACTGCGAGACCGTTCCGATGGAATCGCCTGTTTCCCGAACGGAAGGAAACCGCGGGTCCTTGACATATTTCATAAGCTTAACAGTAGGAACGTTTACGATAGACACCACATTTTTTTACACCGGACTATAGACAACGTGGGACTCACAAATAATGGACGTGTTCACTTACAGTTCGGTCGGTAGAGCACTCGGTGTGCATTGGCTGGTCGGGAGCTCGATGCCGTCTGATATCAGACGTTTTCTGGCTGTAGATTCCCTATTCCCCATACACGGGCACAATCTATATTCCACATAACAGGCAATTTTCTTCACCAAGTTGCGTTTCTAGGGACAAATATCGCATAGTCGACGACTGACGCAGCAGAGCACGCATCAGTCAACCTACTAGTCAGTTGCAGCAGGTTCAGTATCCCTCTTCCGTGTCAAAAGATAGAGTCGGACATGAGATCTCGTCCTTACAACCGGCTTTTCTGCTTGTAATTCTTATCTCTACTACGTCTTTGCCTCGCTCGCCTCCCTCAGAGTGCGGTTGCCTGAATCAACATCATTTCAGTCACCCCGGTCGTGTCGTATGTGGCGATGCACTGCCCTTCCAAAAACCGTCATCCAAACACCTTTTATGCATTTCGTTTTTTTCAGGTTAAAGTATATTGAAGACGAATTGGCTAAACGAAAGGGAATAACACAGAAGAACGAAGACACTCCCAAGTAAGTTGAAACCCTTTATCTTGAGAACATATCCTTAGAAATCCCGCGGACAGTCTCTTGGCCGAAATTCCTGACTATTTGAAGCCGTCGATTGGCCAACAATCCGAGGACATGCTTTCGAACCAAATGCTCTGCGGCATCCCCGAGGTTGACTTGGGTGTTGAGGCAAAAATGCGAAATATCGAAGCAACGGAAGAGGCAAAACAAAGACTCTTGAAAGAGCGATTTAATCAGCGACGGCAAAAACAAGCCGATGACATTGTCCCAACTAATATATCCGTCAACTTTGTCCAGCACAGTCGATGGAGTAAGTTTCTTGGGAGACATCCAAAATTTAGTATTGGTCCGCGATGAATAACCCTTGCTTAAATCTTATTTTCCTTCGGGCATACCATTAACAAGACGCCAAAGTTACGTCTCACCTTCTTACCTTGAAGTAATTGACTCTCCATCTCCTTTTTCAACAGATAATTATATTGATCCCAGCGTACAGCAAGAGTTAGCCGGCCAGTTTCGCGAACTTTCGGATGCTACTCAGCCCATCGAGTTGGCAGTCCCTTCACTTGCTGATCCACCTGCTCTGGAAGGTTAGGAGTTATTATTTCTTCGTAACTTAAAGGAGCTGATATTCCCGCCTAGTTCCCATTTCAAATACCTCGATGCGACTTGTGTTAGCCACAGTCATCATCTTTCTCTTTTCCCAACTTCTTCACTGGTTTTTAAACTCCAGACAAATTTTAAGGCTTCCTTTCTGTTTTATTGGCAAGAGGGGTATGTGTGATGTGAGTTTCAGTGATAGCTCAATTCCACTGATTTATGTTTAAACCTCATGACCAATCTTGTGCCGCTGTACTAATTCCAAGGTACTGAAACCGTTTAAAGTGTCCGTTTCCGTCCGTTTTCAGTCGCCAGCGCCGCAAACACAATCCAGTTTAAGTATTACGCCTTGCATTTTACTTTTATCAGATGCGGAGGGTATTGCACTGAGGAGGCTAGTGCTGCGTGGCAGTGACACTCACCGATCTGGCCCGGCCGCAGAACGGAAGACGGGCGTTACGTTTTGTTCTGGTTTTTCGAGATGTGGCCCGCGCAAAGTGGCGCATCGCATCAAGCCATGCAACAACACGGACTGCTCACTTCTGACTTGTATTCCATCGTCAGCCGGCAATACGTGAACTATTAGGCCGTGAATATCTGTGATTTAAACCTTGACCCGTTTGCCATTGACTTAAAAGTTCTGCCAACTGAGCCACTGGCTCGCACTCTATGAGGGGTTACGTGAGGGTGAAGTTAACCTGCCTATCGTAGTTGTGGAACCGATTGTGATCGTCCATTTTCCCCTTGAAGCTCTTTGTAGCCATGCGGGGATGATTAGTCAGTCCCTGTGGATTGCGTCGCTCCTCATGCCCAGGTCCAGTCTCGTAATCAAACAAAACTTTTTCTTCGGTGTTATTGCATGCGACGTTTCCTTCTGTAGACGGCTATGCCTTTCCCAACAAAAGTTCTTGCACAGCAGTTACGTTTATATGATACGTGACAGTTTGACCATTGCAACCGATGATATCCACCGTGTGCTCCACAGCAACGCGAAACAGGCACAGTGGCTTGCTCATGAATCTATTTATAGTGAAAGTGGACTTGCGCGGCATCTACAGCACTCACCTCCGCCTCCCTGGGTCTGGTGTTTTGACAGCCAAGAACACCGGAGGCGGGAGAGGGCGCAGATGGTTGGCGCGGCCGCATCCGCACCTAGGCGTACCACCACACCCCTTGGTCCACAGCAAACACTTTACCAGGATTTTAACCATAACAGCACCACAGAAAGACGAGGATGGCTTGGCAGCCATGCACGCAGAAGCGCAGGTGCATCTGCTGGTAGGGAAACCCGATGCCAGAGAACTGTCAGCGCCCACAAGGCTTTGAGGGCCATGGTTACTGAATCGTGACATAGCATACGCACACAATTCTCGAAGCCCAGAAGGGTAAGACGCAGCCCTGCACCTAGTCTGGGCCATCGCCCTTCAAAGGCTGGGTAACCAGTCAATCATCGACTGAGAGGCAGTACCCATAAAGTGTTGTATATGACACATACGGTGGAGATGGCGAACTCACACAGCCAGTCGGCAGAACAGACGGCCAGAATTTGGAAGGTCGGCAATTTGCAGTCCCCGTCGCACAGTGAACGTTTTCTGGTTTATGCGTTTGTTATCTTCATAGTCTTTTCAATCAAAAAATAATTGCTACTTAATTGTATTACGACCAATAGGACGTTTCACTTGGAAAATCTCATGCAACTACGTCACGAGTTTGCGTTTTGCTCCTAGGAGCAATTGAGGGCTTAGGCGGGCTATTTGTAACAGTATGTGAACCGACAACGTATGAAAATGTAAAACAGACCAAACTTATTATTTCGGCCACAGAAATCAGGGACGATTATGTCACCTCAGTTGCATAAATTTTCCAGCAGACCATTTTGATGGATCACTAGGAGAACCAACATTTGAGAAGTATCCTGAGACAGAATTATTCGGCCCAAACATGGTGCACTGGTGACCTAATCACCCTTTTGCCGTTTTGGAGAGTTGAACGTGTATGTTTTTATGATTTTTCGGAAATACGTTTATTGCTAAACTTTATACTGATTACCACTGCTAGGTCTAGTGTGAAGTGTTAACAAATAAAGTCCATTTGGACAGATCGTAACATCGATGAGACACGGGGGTTTTGCACCGTCGAGTGAAGTAGACCGATGTCAGCTTCCTGGATGCAACTTCTGACCCCAGACTTTTTGTGCTGGAGCTCTGTTAGCCACGATCCCGGCGTTCAGTTGTATTTTCCTTTTTTTTTAACTACCACAATAGTTAGTGACATACTGGATGTAGACAGTGCGGCGGCCAGAGCCGTTCGGCTGGGTTGGCCGAATTCCTTATGACGTCAAGGTTGTCCATTACGCCCATTTCTACGAAATTCTGCTAATCTTCCAATTTTTCATGTTGTAGCTGAAAGGCGTCGTTTGCAAGCGGAGAAGTCAACCGATGCACTCGTCTTGCAACGTTTCAAGAACTACATGCGTGGTCGACGTCCGCGGTGAGGAAACCGTCCTACCCTAGCTCTGTACATACATCCCCCATAAAAAAACTGATATCCGCGTTGCCACAGACATCGCCTTTTAAAAGAGTTTTGTGACTTCTTTGTTAATTGTTGACATTGTTCATACCGCTTTTAGTATATATAATTTTTTTGAGGTGACTAGTTTTGCGTTTTTATGAAAAAAAACAATTTGCCTAGCGCCTTTTCCGCCCCCTAAGCTCTGCTATGTTTGAGCTCTCACTGAGGATCTGGCAAACATGGCGCGCATGTCTTTGATATAGAATTTTAACTACTGCCAGAGCTGCCTTCCAGAAATTATATTGTCAGGTACCAAAGTAACGAATTAGATCTGTCTGACCTCTGAACTGTTTCATTGGCGGGAACTTCGAACCTAGTTTTTTTATCCATGACAATTAAGATTTACACTTTTACAATTACATCTATGCAGATTGTTCAAAGTGCTATTCGGGTTCCTTTAATCACTTTCCAAATCTCCCCTCATCGTTACAGGTACTTGTTCCTAAGATGCTGGCGTCAAGTTCCTGTAGTCAGGGTAAGGTCCTCTGTGTTCGTTACGAAAAGCCATGTCCTGTGCACACAACTCTTGTTAAATTGCCGAATCAGCAACTACACACTCAAATCTGGAGTGTATGCAACCGAATGGGCTTAGAATACCTTGTAGGACCTACTGACGAGTCAAGTCTCTCGCAATTGCATCATGCAACAGCAGGAACGGTGTGAAATGGGTGTCTGGACATTACTTGGTTGATTGTTTCGACTCAAACCATTAGAATACCGAGGCTGACCCTAGGAAGTCCTTTCTGTTATACGTTCCCGAGTTATTAGCTTCACGTTCATGTCTAGAGTGTATACTGGAGAATGCGCCCAGAACACCCCGTGGGGCGCATTGGCGAGCGGAGGCTGTAGCATTCGCGTTATGCGGCAACAGAAACGTCGACGGAAGCTGTGTCTAAACTTTTGCTGGGATTACGGCTAAAGTACTGTCGTGGTCAATTATGCTACCTGAAATGGTACTTACGCCGAGGACAGGCGTTATGAGAGGGCAAGGGTTCTGACTCGCTTTTGTGGACTGTACATCGCTAAGAATGCCGACTCCTCACGCAAATGCGGTATAATAGTAAGTCTAATACTTCTTTGCCTTCTCAATTACCAATTAATCATGGTTTGTCTTGGGAACGATTGCGGCAAATATCGGACTCGTCCACCGTGTAGTACAGAATGCCATGAATTCTGATAATATTTTATCCTAGAGGGTTCACGATTAAGTTGTCGTACGCGTTAACTAATTGTCTCGCTGACCTCAATGGAAAAGGTTTTCGCAAGTCTAGGGCGTTGTTTTAGATAATTCTGAACATAATGTAGCGCACTCGAGTCATCCTATCGGAAACACACCAACCGCCCTTCCTTTTAATCTTGAAAATTTATCACTCAGCTTTTGTTCATGGCTGGTGGTTGCAAGTCTGTCGAGTTATCCGAGAAGCCCTGCATTTAGGCTGGTCACATGATTTTTATTTATAATACTCTTAAATCTCCATTGCGCGTGGTGCTACCTTTTTACTTTCATACCAGCAAAGCCCCGGTAAATTAAGACCCTGTCCGTGCTTACGTCATCGAGGGCATTTGTAAAACTCTAAGTTTGAGAATTTTAAATCCGGCCAGTGCACTCCGAGTACGCTCTCTTTGTCAAAAATGTCTCGTTTCTCAATTAGGACCCTCCGGTATATATTCTCAAATTTCCCAGACCCGCGCAGACATTTAATTTTTGCATTCTGTTTGAAGCTAGCCGTTGTAGGCCCCAGATGATATCCACAAAGGTACGCTGTAGGATTTGCACCTCAAGAATTTCAAACAATGCGTGTGTCCTACCATTAACATTTGAAACGATCAACAGCGCAAACCTGCTTTAGAAGATGTCTCGCGCATGCCGGAACAACTAAATCTTTTAAATTATCAGAATACATGCGAGAAGCTTCCATGATTTATATTTTCATCTGCAAAGATGCTCGAATTGAGCCGGGCGACTAGTATAGCTGCACATTTTAGTAATGCACGCAGTAGATGTGGCAGCTCATTAAATCTCACGAGTTTCATAAGAATATCCTTATGATGCACAGTCCACCCACTTGACGTCCTCCAAGGTTTTGCAGCAGTAAAGAGATGACCATTCTCTGAAGATAAGACCTCGTCGCTGAAGTAAATGCTCTTCCTGTATGAGGGCCGACAATACATTTCATAGCAAATAGAAAAAGTTCTCTTATAAATCCTACCTAAAACGGCTTGATCATGACGTTCTGTTGGTTAAATTCAAATTTTTACATCCTTTCCCTAGTAATGCCCATAGAGAACGTCAGCGGAAGTTACCTGTGAATGGTGTTAATAGGCATATAATGACACTTTTCTAGTGTGCTACGAGTAGAACCATCGTCTTGCTTTCATGCGGGCCATTTTGTTTCGTCCTGCTGACTTCTGTGCACGCCTCTATCATTAATAAATCGCCACTGAGTGACCATACTAGTAATGAAAATGCCTACTAACGACTGACGCGAGAACCCTTTCGCTGCTAATTTCCGTATGCCTTCGTAGGCGACTGCTGAATGACATAGTCTGGGCATCTTTATCGCACGGTGTGAGAGAGGAAAGTGACAGCATGTTGCGGGAACTCAATATTTGTTTGCGCCTAGTACTTTTTGTATGATAAAACAAACTACTGTCAGACAAGTTCATTTCTGAGTCTTAAGGCGCGAAACGTCACAATTTTGCAAAAGAGGAGTTTAAAAGTTAAATCCACTCCTCATTCTTCATGTCTGCCTTAACTTGATCATCATGGACGTAAAATCCAATCTTCGGTTTTTACAAGGTATTTATTCCAAACTTTTTTTGTTTATATTAATCTTAGTCTATAGCATAAGGCGCACAACGTGAGGTTTTGACCTGTGAATTTCAATGGCGTAGGAAATTACTTAGATACCAAGCAAGGTCTGGTTTCGCCTTATCTGGCCTGCTTTCCTTTCATAAAACAGACTGAAAGGAATTCTTATTTAGTTAATCGTTCTCTGCGCCCCAAGTCAATTCAACAAACAAATGAAAAAGTGTATGACATGCTACCTACTCAAATTTTGATGGGCCAGACCATTTACAGTAGTTGTTAAAATACCAGTATTCTTTGCGAGGAACGGGGAAATCAAGGTCATTTCCCGGTCTGACCAACTCCCACACGCTTAGCTCTGAATCATTCCTATATGTCCAATTATCCCAATCAAAGGTCAAAGGTTGACCAACGACATGCAACTTTCTGCGTCCTTCCGCTCTTGCCTAGCCTGTATTTTAGAAACCTTACTAAGTCACATCGCGACGGGCACTGTATACGCGACTCCAAAAGAATTTCTTTTTATCGGCGACAGATCTGATGTCAACTCTGCACATATTTCGTTCGTCGCTCTCAAGGTTTCGCACACCATTGCGAGTTTGAGAGTAATGTCCGAGGGAGGGGCACACTTATTGCGTGCTTGAGATCAAAGTATTTGCGCTTAGCAGAGCGGAAACGGATGCCGCGTTAAATTATTTTGCCGCAGATTTGCATTCCCACATCCGCTGAACAGGGCACGCGGTGTCAACGGCCTACGGTGGGTGAATTCCATAAGTTTAATAAGACGCAAATTCCAAGTATCCCAGGCACTAAATTTGGCCTTGTAGACTTAACACTGGACCAGCAAAACACTGGAACGGAAGTTAATATAATTAGCAGGCACTTGCTTTCTTCGTTTGTCACCATTACTACCAGGCTGACAAGGAGGCTTCACAAAACAGAATGAACTCTAAACGGGTGGAGACGTTATTCTTGCCGATCGCTCACTGTTAGCAGAAGTCAAAGGTTTGTATAGACGGCCCGCCTGCTACATCACCACAAAAATGCAAGCTAACACAAGTGTTGGAGTCTTCTCTACTACTAGTCCTCCATAAATAAAAGAACAATGACCGACAGCCTCAGACCACTTTTGCAACTTGTCATGGCTAAAGCCTACCCATTTCCTTAACACCACTTCGTTGAGAGCTGCCAAGCAAGTAGGGAACGGGATGTCGTATAGTAACCTATTGGGCGTTCGCGCCGTCGCAATATCCATTATAGGCATCTGCTCGCTAGGTGGTTTTCGGAACGACTACTTTACGACTCGACCCTGGCAAAAAATTTTAATTTTGCGAAACTAATAACGAGCTAAACAGTTTTGAAGTTAGATTTGAAGGGTAGTTGGAGGCTATGGAAAAGCACAAATCAAACACTATTTAAATACACACTAGATGCTGTATGTAAACATTCACCCTCATGACACCCAGTGAAGGCAACTGTCGGCGACTATTCTGCAAGTGTCACCGGTCGCATGCTTGCTTTTCGTTCGCAAACTATAAAAACATACAGTAGATGTGATATCTCATAAAATGTTAACTGACATTCTGAAGTACGCTTTCGAGTCGAAGAGACTACTTAATTGAGGTTGTGATATTAATTGCCATGCGAAATAGCCCCAAGATATTTCAGTTACTTCAGGATGCCAACCTTTGAACGAGCATGTTTCCGGCCGCCTGCAAAGACTACACTGCAAAAATAGTTATTTAAGTAGTGTGAATTTTTCCCACTGATTTTCCGTACCCTTATAAATCCAAATATTTTCCCGTAGAAGACATGCATAAAAATACCCGTTCGATGAAAAATCACGTCTTCTTCGAATTTTACACTTCAAGGAAGGATATAATTCGGTGTTAAAAACTTTTCCAATTCCCGAATAAATTTGAACTCGACCCGTCGTTACGCTTGCATTCAGAGTTTCCTAATTACAAGCTTCGCATTTTCCATGCACGGAAAACGCCAGTAAGAGGAGACCTTAGGGGTTCATGAAATTTAGCAGTGGACGTGGGCCATATTTTAAACTTTACAAGTAACGCTGGTAAATACAGCGACACGATATTTTATGAAGGGACATTTCACGGTCTTAAAAATTTCATAACAAGATACCTTTTGAAAGCGAATCATGCCCTTCCTTCAGGGGCAAACTTCGAAGAAGACGTAATTTTTCACCAAATGAATAAAAAATGAGTACTTTTATGCATGTTTTTTGAAGAAGATATTTGATTTTATAAAGGCACAGAAAATCAACGAGACATATTCATACTACTTAGATGATCATTTTTGCAGAGTATAATTTTTGCAGACAGCCGGAGAGAAGTTCGTTTAAAAGCCGCCACCCTGGAGTAACTCGGGGCCATGCTCCATGGTAAGAAATTTTACAACCCTTCCCAAGTAGTCTCTTCGACTCGAAAGTGTATTTCAGAATTTCGGTTAACACTTCATGAGATAGTATATCTACAGTATAAACGGACATTAGTGAGATATGGCGAAGATCTCAGATTTTCAAGGCCCCGTCTGCTTCTTTTGATATTGTCATTAACTTAGATTTGACTCACCTCAAATGCACGTAAATATTTCCGGTAGAAGAAAAAATTCTAATCCTGCTTAGTCTTGTAAGAAACAAATTTCTCTGTGTTCAATGTCTTTATGATTAACTGCCTGGTTTTCGAACTTATTTACAATTGACGTGTGTTAGATGGCACGCTTGCTCCTCTATGTTAAGAAGAATCGACTTTCACAGGTTAATGCGAGACCCTAGAAAACGTCTTCGTAGTCGCAACGAGAAGATCTAAAAGCCCATGCGTTGACCCGTTAAACGAATAGTCTCCGGCGGTTATTTGCCACCGTGGGAAGTATGTGGAGCATTGGATAATAAAACCCAGCAAGTATAATTTTTAGACTTACTTATGGGCTTCAAGTCTAAAACAAGAATATGTAACACGGTTCCTTGCATCTAAGAGGATATAATTCGCCTGAAGGTAAGCTATGCCACGGCCCAAAGATTCTGTCGCATAATAGCTACCGTAACGATCCCCCTTTTAAAACGTCATCTCTATTTCACTCATTCATGTGCGTTTGGATAGAATTACAGCAAAACGTGAAGTACAAGGAGGTTAAGGAGGGTTTCTTGACCAGATACACGATTACCGGACATGCCTTCTGATTTCCTCTGAGGTAACCTGGAAACCTACAGGTATTTTCACTCAGAATACCGTTCTGGACACACTGGCCACCTTACTAGGTGAACAGAATTCACCAGAATCAGTTAACGGGGCTTGCAGGCCACATCAACTTCAACTGTCGCTGCTTCCGGCTAGGTGCTTTGGACGAATTGACATCTCGTGCCGTCCTAATTGAGGACCATTTGCCACCTCGATGTGCGCTTTGCGCACTTTTTAAAGAACAATACTTGTTTCTGAGATCTTTATTTATTCTAAAAAAGCGGTAGTTTATGTCGTCCCGGTCTGCCCAAACAATAGCATTACCCGACCTCGGTAAAATGCCCTGACTCCGTGACGGGCATAGTGCGAGCGTTAGGGCAAACCGCCTTTTACACAGCTTCCCTGGGCTCATCTTTAAAATGTAGACTTGTGCGAAAGAACTGATAAATGCTGAAATTTGCGCTCAATTTAAATACTTTGGCTTCCGGAACTCCAATAATTAAATTCATGCCCTTTACGCCTCGTTTTCTGGTACCTGCACACCCCGCGAACTGCATTTAGAGCACATAAGCTGAGAAGCAAGATTGCTCTGTTTACCTTATCTTTTTTAATCCTTTCCAGGTATTTCGACCTGGTGTAAATTCGAAATACTGCAACACTCTGAGCCCGGGAAGCCAAGGTTGTGTTTTTAGATATTTCGTCTTTTTTCCTGTTTTCAGACGTTCAATCCGATCTAGTGTGCGGTCTTCTGGTTGGCCCAACCGATTTCCGTGGGGGATACGCAACATTCAGAATGGAGCCTTCGCTAGAGTCAAGAAGGGAACAATGATGCTTTCGTGGGTTCACCGCTCATATTGTCTGCATGAACCACTGGTTGACAGGGGGCCGTACAGAGTTTAAATCGAGACAGGAACAAAGTCCAGGCTTCAGATCGGAAGTAGCAATTTATAGGTGACCGGAGAGGAAGGGCAAATTTCTGTTGTCAACTTTAGTTGGTCTACCGAAGGTAAAGGCTGAAGAGGATATGTCGAGATGCATGGTCGACAAGACAGAGGTTTCCAAATCAGAAGTCAGGAAAGAAGAATTGGGCTGGATAACCCTTAATGCTGAGGAAGCGCGTACACAAGAGGCGTCGCAAGCAGTCGCCGCGAGCGGTCTTTACAGGCAAGTTGTCTTCTGTCCGTCGTTGTGGTGATTAGCCCCCCAGTACGTGTGTGCGTCTTTCGCTCTGTCTCGGTGTCCGCCAGCCAATCAGAGAAGGGACAACGTTGATCGCCTTCGAGCACTCGCGAGGCTAGTGACAAGCCTCGCGCGCTCCCGGCGAGGCCCTATCGACAAAAGGGCGTGAGGCGGACAGAGGGACAGATAAAGAAAGCGGCAGAGAACAGAGTAGCGTGGACTGCCACAGATACAGGATGGATTTCCCCTCACCTTGGAAGGCAGCCGCAGACTGCGAAAACAAGAAGATTCTTCTGGCTGGCAAATCCTGATAGAATAAGGATAACTGAAAATTACAGATAAGCGCTATTCGCCCCGTCACTGAGCAATGTTCTACACCACCAAATAAAAAATCGTGTCGGGGCGTTCTGACGTTATTAGCCCATGTTTTTTCCCTGGATAGAAGTAAAAAGCCTAAGGGCATGATTTGTATCCCGGGGTAGACCCAAGAATATACAAGACTCGTTGCTGAATTTATTTAAGTAGGCGTTGTTCGGTTAAGTTTTTCCCGTGTACCACTTAGAGCTTGGCTTTGGCTTGCTCTATGTGTTTGCCCGACTTGTGCTAATGACCTTGCAAACAATCGCCCCGAGAACCAAGCACCGCAGAAATGTCTATATGGACTTATTATTGTGCTCCTCACTCCCGACGTGTTAGATGTCATGCGAAAATTTCGTCCACAATCAACGGCATATCAAAGACTGAGTATTTTGAGATTACTCTCTACACACGAAAATTCTTACAGTCGAGAGAATTGGCTGTTGCGTACCGGTTCCATCGGGCTTATCCATTGCTCGTCTGCTTCACCGGGTTCACGTCCGCGATGTGGGACATGAAGGTTTCCCATGCCTGTTTTAGGCCAGCGGTGTTTAGTCGAAACAAGAGACGATATTGTATCTCGTCAATGTTGAGTCCAGACAGCTTGGCCTGACACAAGACTTCCATATAATTTTCTTTTCAGGTGGTTCAAGTAGGTCGGCGTCTTCCAGTTAGTTCTGGTGGCGGTCTGGGTTTTAAAAAGGGTTAGTTTACCGCCATTTATTACTATTGAAACTATCACTTACTTACAGATATTGATGTTTTCATCTAAATGGACAAATTGACTTTGTGTGCTTCACTGTTTCAGTCGTGACTTTGTTTTGGTTCTGAAATCTACGTTATCTACAACTACCCGTTTCCAATACATATGCCTACATATATATTTGTAAGCCATGCCTCTTTGCATTACTAGACTTGACTTTCCTTTTAACTCTTTCCTACCATCATTTAGCTTGCCTTTTTAGAGTTCCTTCTTGTTCTTCGTTTGGAATTTTTTTGAATTCTTGTCCGTTAATGTGTCTCCTGGTGTAGCGGCCGAGGACGTCAAGGGTAGCGCACAACCGCGTAACGGAATACCGAGGAGGAGATCCTGGCTTGTGTTGATCTGAATACGATTGTTAGCAGTTCACGATACTCATCCATACACAAAGAAGAAGAAACGATCGGTGGACGAGAAGATATAATGAACAGAAAAGGGAATCGCAAAGGAGTATAATGACAGTTAAAAGTACACGCGAGATGAGTTACAACAGTCGAATGACCTGTCTGGGTGGAGAGGCGAGGCCGACATGCCAGCTGGACAACCGGTGGGGAGCGCAGCGCTGGGGGCAACTGCAGGGAAGGGCCGAGGGAGTTGCCGATGTAGTGAGGGCAGCGGTACGAACGTTACGGCACGATACGGAGCGGGTGAGGGGATCGGCGGAAGATATTGGAAGGGACACCGGCCATCTTCACCAACATGTGGCTACGCCATCTCCATCCTAGGTCCGCGCGCCAAAAGTGCCACGGCATTCAAACAACCATGTACAGATCACGGGACGTTACACTGGTGTAGCTTCCAGTCTGCGTTATTCGCACTTTGCTCACCACATGCGGCCATTTGCCATTGGCTGCTATTTCCCTTGGAACTTGAACTTCAGTTATTTAGTTGACGGCAGTTTATTCAGTTGCCTGAATTTCCCTGACTACTGGTTTCGGTTATTTTTTTCGAATTTTTGCGCTTAGTTACCGTTTTCCTTCTAAGCGCATTGAAAGGTCTTCGATGTAATTTTCTGCTCTACCTTCTCCATATACTTTTGCGTGCATCCGATGGACCCACCCGTATAACCCCTCTTACCACCATTCCCGTTAGACAGGCTGCTCAGGTACCTGTTTCTGACCCCGGGCACAAGCCATACCCTCGCCGCCAAAAGTAACAGATTAGTCTACTTTTCTTGACATTTAGAAAGAACACATCAGTTTTTTGAGTACTTAACGTATATTCCGTACGTTTACGTTAGGTAGTGGCCCAAATGTCCTACAAGGACAGAAATCCTTAACAAAAGTTCACGGATGCCCTCATGCACGAAACCTCAGACCAGTGGTACATAAGATTTTCTTTTACGGTATGCAATCGTCGCCCTGACTTTCCTTTGAGGATGTAAGGCGGAAGTCGTTGGGATGGATGTTATTTTCGCAAAATCTACCACAGAGACATAAGGTTGTTACTGAGCGCTGAGCGCTCGGCGTTTAAACTTTACGTGCTATAGAGGCGTGGAAGCCTGTGATGTAAATAGCAATTTACCCAAAAAACGAAAAAATGAAGTATGTCCATGGAAAGATTAAAGTGGATAAGTATAAGTGAATTAGGACGTGCTTAACACTCACGGCCATAGTTCTTAAGATTCAAGCACGTGCGAAGCATACTCACTCCGGCGCTCAGGTCCTCCACACCTGACTAATATTGGCTTATTACAGCGTCTCACCGAACGAACGTGTTTTTGCTCTTTTTAAGGCCATATTAGCCTACTTTACGCACATTAATAAGTATTCAGACTCTGATTACGACTAGTTTACTATATTGTTCAGTGCTGTATTACAGACGGTTGAGTTTCGGTGGTGGCCAACCCCCTATAACCAGTTAGACCGACTGTAAATCCTGTTCCACAACCCCCTCTGAAAATGCAGGCTTGCTGTTGGATTTGTAGCCACGCCCCCTCGCATGCGGCAGTTAGCCAACAAGCCTATAAGTAAACCGATTATTATCCCAGTCTTGATGAAAACTGAGGCCCTTGTCTGGCTTTGTGAGTAACCAAAAACACGGCCAGTCATAAGTCTCTGAAATAATTAAGACCATTCGAGGTTAAAAAGTCTCTTCTCTGAGGGAAAGGAGGAACGAACAGCTGCAGACGGCCTTAAAATGTGATGAGAAGGAAAAGTAATTCAAACACTCTTGATATTTACTCGTCTCCTGCCGGATAATTGCTGCTCAATTTAACCTTTATTCATATTGTAGCCAACTACCGGCTCTTTTCGAATAAAAAACCACGGGAAATGCAGTGGATGTGCTAACTCATGAAATGTCAACCAAAATTTCGAAATGCGTTCTCGTTTCGAAAAGATAAAATAAGTAGTGTTGTAAAACTAATCACGATGCAGCATAAATCTATAATGATCCAGTTACCTCAGGGTGTCGGCTTTCGAAAGAACTTATTTTGGGCTGCATGCAAGATCTATACTCTGCAAAAAATGACAACTTATGTAACATGCAATTTTCTCATTGATTTTCGATGCCCTTGAAAATTCAATTATATTTCATAGAAAACATGAATAAAAAATATTCATTCTTCTAATTATTCGGTAGAAAACCACGTCTTCTTCCAATTTTATCCTCAAAGGAGAAGTATAATTCGGTTTTAAAAAAGTTTTTAATTGTGAGATTGTTTAAGTCCGTTAAATGGTCGTTCATGAAACGTCATGTATCTGCATTTACGAATGTGGCTTATAAAATTAACAATATAGCATGCATTTCTCTACGGTGTTAAGAGGAGACCATATGAGGTTCATAAAATTAAGCAGTGGATTTGAGCAATATTGTTAACTTTAAAAGCCACATTCGTAAATGCAGATACATGACGTTTCATGAACGGCCATATCACGGTGTTAAAAGGTCTCACAAGTAGAAACTTTGTTAAAACCGAATTACACTCCTCCTTTGAGTATAAAATTGGAAGAAGACGTAATTTGATATCGAATGAGCAAAAGATTGAATATCGTTGAGCACGTTTTCTATGAAATATAATTGGACATTTAAGGACAACGGAAATCAATGAGAAAACTGCATACTACTTAAGTAGTCATTTTTTGCGGAGTATATATCTTGCATGCAGCCCAAAATAAGTTCTTTCGAAAGCCGACACCCTGAGGTAACTGGATCATTATAGATTTATGCTGCATCGTGATTAGTTTTACAACACTACTTAATTTATCTTTTCGAAAAGAGAACGCATTTCGAAATTTTGGTTGACATTTCATGAGTTAGCACATCTACTGTAGGCTTTGGTTTTTTCAAATAATTTGGTCAACAGGGTATACACATGCGTACTTCTCTTGAAAACGAAGATTTGTTTTAGGCAATGGAAAACTTTGTTTATGTCCATACGTGAACGCATTGATCCTAAGTTCCTCATTTTAGTCTACGCAATGGCCACACTTTTGGCTTTTTCGAATGAGGGGATTATTCCTGAATGTGCAAAATGCTACTCTTCCATATAATTTTGTTGAAAGACGCCAGGGTTTAATTCGAAAAAAACCTATCCTGACAACTCTATTTGGGTAGCGACATTAATGTTAGATAGTCTGCAGGTTAGAGTAAAATGACATTTCCAAATTTCACTTAGGAATTAGGCATGTCAGAGCTATCGAGCATCAGATAAACCCAGAAATGAAAATTTTCAATGTCATGAAAGTTTCAGCAAGAATAACTGGAGTATGTTTGGTATACATAACCATATCTTACCAGGAATAGATCACACTTTACATTGAACGATGCATTTTCGTTGGGTCCATACGCTTTTCAAGTTATTTTGCTGGTTGGGAACACACAATGCGATCCACGACTGAACTCTTAAAATGGCGTTTTAATTACATAGGGGTCAATTTTCGTTGCATAAAAGTAGATTCCAAAAACGCCCATTTTTGTTGTTGGTATCAGCGCGGGCTTAACTGGGTAGATGCAAAAAAGTAACGGAGTGACAGTTAGACCATCGGTTTCGATGATGTCCACCGTGTGCCCCACAGTTGCAGCAGCGGTGGGAGCAGGGACGGTGACTTACGCAGGGGTTTATAGTGCGGGTAGACTTGCGCTGCATCTACCTACACTCTCTCCTCCTCCCTCGTCCGAGCCCGGTGTCAAGACAGAGTCAAGAAGACCGGAGACGAGGGAGGCCGCAGGTGGATGGCTCGGACGGATCCTCACCTTGGCGTTCCACCACACCCCCTGGTCCACACAACAAATAACCTGGATTTCAACCAACACAACAGAGATCTGGAGGCTGGCACGGCCGAAGCCGAACCTGGGCGTGCCGCCAACGCCTGGTTCGGATCCCACACAGTGGGAGTGCTATAAAGGCCACATTAAAAAGGAGCCATTGCAGCCTGACTCTCAGACCGCCTCCAGTCAAGGGGGAGGTCCAAGTTACCCCGTCAGTTGGCAACCTTCCAAGCCAGGGCTTTTAGCGCACCGTGATAGCTTGAAGCGCGTCAGATTGTTTATAGTGAGGAGGAAGTGCGCTGAGTCGTCGACCTCACTCTCCCTTCCCACTCCCACACCCCAGCCGCTGTCCGAGCCGGTCAGCAGACTGGAGTGAGGAATGGGCGCGGTGGCTGTCATGGTCGACTGGCCATGACTGCGCGCGCCACGGCACGACCTGGCCCCCGATACACACAACACCAGGATTTCACACAACGGGGGTTGAACGGCGTGAGAGTGCCGTGGAAGGTGCTGTTTCAGCCCGTCCCCAGCCCACCAGTCCGACACTGCACACAACACACACACACACACACAACGCGACGAACTGCGTGAACCGAGAGCGGGCGTCAATCAGTAACCTTCCTATCCACGACGCTTGACGTGTCGGGATAGTCTCGGACTCAAGTCACCCGTGCAGCCGAAGCCGCATGGGGACCGAGTCGAGATGCGGACTTCCCACTTGCGTGGGAGGTGGCAGTTGGGTGCATGAGGTGTGTGAGTGTTGATGTCTGGTGGGGTGATGATGGTGGTGGTGGAGGAGGAGGTAGGGAGTGAGCGAATGTGTAGTGTAACCGGCGATTGTCTACCGCAGGTCGTCGTGGATGCGCATGTGGCCGAATAGGCCCATGCGATGCCTGAAAGTGCGAGTGCAGTGTGGGCAGTTGAGACGAGCTTGGTGGGTATAGGTGGATGCTCCAGGCACTGGTTCGCCAGTCTCTGTGCGATGGATTCACAAGTGACCGACCAGGCCGATGCGTGAGGTGACTGTGCGTGGACAGTGTTGGCATGAGAAGTCGGCGGTGTCAGTGTCAGCTACAGAGGAGGCGGTGGTGGTGGTGGCGCGGACGGATGGAACGAGGGTGCGGGTGGGCACGGTGGATGTGTTGGATGTGGTGGGTGTGTCGGGAGTGCGGTCAAGGCCGCTCTCGTGGATGCGCATTTGGCCGAAAAGGCCTATGCGATGCCTGAAGGTGCGAGGGCAGTGTGGGCAGTGGAAGCGAGTGCGGTGGGTGTAGGTTGGTGCCTCAGGCACTGGTTCGCCAGTCTCTGTGCGATGGATTCGCAAATGACCGACCAGACCGATGTGTGAGGCGAAGATGCGGTCGCAGTGAGGGCAGGTGTAGTCCCGATCCTCATCGCTGGAGTCGGGGGAGGTGGTAGTAGTGTCGGTTGTTGCGTGCAGGACAGTCGCCTGAGCGGCCGCCGTTGGAGCAGTGGGCGAGGAGGAGGAGGAGAAGGAGGAGGAGGAGAAGGAGGAGGATGGAAGTGGTGGGTCAGAAGAATTGTCAGAGTTAGTTGACGGCGGAGAGGAGGAGGAAGAGGCGGGCGGGGGGACAATGGTTGGTGCCGTTCGAGAGGCGCAATTAATCCGAAGATGTCCAACAAGTCCGATTCGAGCCCGGAATTTCCGCTGACATCGAGGACACGTTGGAAGCGGTTGTGCGGCGGCGTTGCTTACTGGGCGAAGTTGGGATTTGCGGGCTTCACGTTTCACTTTGGCGGCAGCGATGCGGTTGGCTTCTTAGATCGCAGCGCCTGTCTTCACTGTCCTCCTCCAGGTCGGTCGATCGAGTGTGAGCTCCTCCCAGTTGGTGGGGTTGATTTGCAGGCGTTTCAGGGAGGACTTCAGGGTATCATTGTAACGGCGAATCTGGCCTCCTTGACGGCGAGAACCCGTCGCGACATCTCCGTAGAAGAGTCGTTTGGGTAGTCGCTCGTCGTCCATGCGCACCAGATGGCCGCTCCAGCGCAGCTGCATTTGCCTCAGTATGGCGTAGATGCTGAGGATTCCCGTCCGTTCCAACACATCAGTGTCGGGGATTCGATCCTGCCACTTCAGCCTCAGGATGCGACGAAGACAACTGAGGTGGAAGTGGTTCAGACGACGTGCCTGCTTTGCGTACACCGTCCAAGTCTCCGCTCCATACAGTAGCGTCGGCAGGATGACGGCCTTGTACATCTTCAGCTTCGTGCTCAGTTGGAGACCATGACGATTCCAAACTGTGCTTTGGAGGCGACCGAAGGCTTGACTGGCTTTCGAGATCCTGTTGGCGACTTCGTCGTCGATCTTGGTGTTGCGGAGAGAGTACTGCCCAGGTACGGGAAGTTCTCCACCACTTGCAGGTGGGTCCCATTCACGCTGATTTGCGGCGGCGCGTTGGGGGCTGTGGCCGAGTTGGGTGGCGGTTGGTGCATCACCACCGTCTTCTGTGTGTTGATGACTAGACCGAAGTTCTCGCAGGCGGCAAGGAAGAGGTCCATGCTCCGTCGCATCTCCTCTTCCGGGGTGGCGTTCAGGGCGCAGTCGTCGATGGAGAGAAGTTCGTGAACGGTGGTTGTGGAGACGCGCGATTGGAAGTGCATCCGCCGTTGATTCAGGAGGTGACCGTCCGTCCTGTAGGCGATGCGGATCCCGGGATGCTCATCACGATAGGCGTCCATCAGCATGGCAGAGAACATAAGACTGAAGAGGATAGGCACCAGTACGCAGCCCTGCTTCACGCCATTGGTCACTGCGAATGCCTCTGAGACAGCTCCGTTGTCCGTGACTCGCGCCATCATACCGTCGTGCAGCTGACGCACCAGCTGAGTGAATCGCTCCGGACAGCCGAATTTCTGCATGATCCTCCACAGTCCTTCACGATTCACCGTGTTGAAGGCTTTCATCAGGTCCACGAAGGTAGAGTACAAGTCGGTCCGCATCTCTTGACACTTATCCTGAAGTTGACGGGCGGCGAAGATCATATCCGTGGTCCCACGATGACGACGGAAGCCGCATTGGCTTTCCGGCAGAAGGCCCTGTTCCAGATGGTTATTGAGGCGGTTGAGAAGGATGCGGGCGAAGATCTTCCCGGCGATGTTCAGCAGGGAGATGCCGCGGTGATTGTCGCAGACTTGGCGATTCCCTTTGCGCTTGTACAGATGCACGATGGTTGCGTCTTTGAAATCTTGCGGGACTTCACCTTGACGCCACATCTCCTGGAAGAGCGCAGTCAGGTGATCCATCGGTGGGGGACCTCCGTGCTTGTAGACCTCAGCAGGGATTGCGTCCGATCCGGGTGCTTTCCCGCTGGAGAGCTGCTGCACGGCCCTGATGGTCTCCTGGAGAGATGTCGGGAGGTCCAGGTCTGCGTTGGTCTCCACTTGCGGAAAACGCTCGATGGCGGCGTCGGAGATGCCGGAGGGGCGGTTGAGGACGCATCGGAAATGCTCGCCCATCGCTGCAGGAGTTGCGTCTTCTCAGTCAGGAGAGTGTTGCCGTCGGCGCTGAGGAGAGGAGCAGTACCCTTCGTCGGCGGACCGTAGACAGCTTTGATCGCAGAGAAGAAGTTCTTCTATTCGTTGTGGTCCGCGTATCCTTGGATCTCCTCAGCTTTGTGAGAAGTCCAGGCGTCCTGCATCTCGAGCAGTCGTTGCTGAAGTTGGCGGCGACTGCGGTAGAAGGCAGCTTTGGTGGCATCAGTGGGCTGATCTACGTAGGCTTTGTGGAGGCGGTTCTTCTCAGCGAGCAGATTTCTGATGGCGGCGTCGTTGTCGTCGAACCAGTCCTGGTGTTGGCGGGGAGCGCGACCGAGGACGGCGAGCGCCGTCGACTGGACCGTGTCTCGCAGTTGACACCAGCGGTTCTCCACCAAGGCGTTCTCGGCAGCGGCGGTGTCGGCTGCGATAGGAAGGTTGTCTAGCCTTTGAGCTAGCTCATTGCTGAAAGGAAGATGGTGAGCGGGCAAAGACAACAAGGCAACATTCAGCTTACCTGGGGGTCGCTTACCTTGTGGTCTCCTGCGAGGCTGTAGGCGAATACGCATCTTCGAGATGACGAGGCGATGGTCGGTCCACCCGACAGCGCCAGCGATCGCCTTTTTCATCAGTACGTCCCGCTGATCTCGCCTCCGGACGAGGACATAGTCCAGCAGGTGCCACTGGCGCGACCGAGGATGCCTCCAGGTGGCCTTCTCCCGCTCCGGCATGCAGAAGAAGCTGTTCTTCAGGATGAGGCGGTGTTCTGCGCAGGTGCGGAGCAGCAGCAGACCATTGTCGTTTGAGCCGCGGAGACCGTGGGGACCCAGCACTCCTCTCCAGGCAGTATGGTCTGTGCCGACGCGGGCGTTGAAGTCGCCAAGGACAATCAAATTGTCCGCCTTCGACACAGTCGCCAAGAGGGCGTGCAGGTCCTCGTAGAATTTGTCTCTGACGGCGTCGGGGTTGGTCATCGTCGGAGCGTAGGCGCTGATGATGGTGGCGAATTTGCCTCTCCAGAGAGGCAGGCGGAGGCTCATCAGGCGATCGTTAATGCCCTGCGGCAGACTGGGCAGTCGTCCCACGATGTCGTTCCGAATGGCGAAGGCGACACCCGCGTCCCTGCCCTGGGTCGACCGCTGCAGAAGAAGGTGTAGTCGGCATCCACCTCCTCCAGTTGGCCTTGTTCGGAGAATCGGGTCTCGCTGCGTGCGGCGATGTCCACATTGTAGCGCGCCAGTTCTCGTGCCACTAGCGCCGTCCTCCGTTCCGGTCGGTCGCTCCTCGGATTTTCTAAAAGGGAACGAACATTCCAGGCTGCCAGAGTGAGCGGGCTCACCCTGCCAGTCTGGAGAAAACGAGTGGGGCGACGGGAAGGAGGTGGAGAAGAAGACGACGAAGGAGAAGAATAGACAAAAGAATAGACGGAGGAAGAGGAAGAAGAGGTAGGATGAGGAGAATGAGTATGACTACTGTTGTTATTGGTATTGTTGATGTTTCGATTTTGATTGTTTCGACCATGATTAGACGTCTGCGGCCCTGGCTAGCCTGAAGACGGCGTCGTACCCAGCAATGTTTAGGCCACCTTTTCCAGGCCCTTCCCCTCGTGGGGGCTGGCAGTGTCATCCCTGAATAGGGCCGCCATGTGCCGTTGTGGCACGGCCGAACTCCACTATAGGACCACGACTTCGGGTTGTAGTGGAGAGCGACTCGAATTCGCCGTAAGCCGCGGTCTCCGACGGCGTAGGTGGGCGCGTCAAGGCGATGTCGATGTGGAGATCCATCCCGTCACCGGCTGTCCAGCGGCGTGCAGAGACGAACCACGTCACGACGGTGCCGACGCAAGGTTCCATCCGACCTTCCATCCAGCGGAATCCGCAAACCCTGTGCACACGGCACAACGCACAGGGCCCCCTCACCTGGTTTAGCCCGCCGGTCGAGACGGTTGCCCGGGGTGTGGCCGCTGAGCAGAGCCCAGCTACGTGGAGCCACAGGTGAGAGTTGAGTGCCAGCAAGTGAACGCTAGGCGCAGTCTCACCTGCAAGCAAGTGAGCGACCACCACGACCATCACGTGAACCCACCGCTGGCACCCCTACATCTGCGGATACAGGGATATTAAACAGCTCACAGCCCTGAATTAGACTTTAAGTATCAGTTGGTTGCAGGTGACTTCGATTTTCTTGAAGTCCGCTAGTCCCCGCCAGTCGGCCCGAAAAAAAGTCCGCAGACATACCCGAGGCTGTGGATGTTGGTATGCGAAGTCAGGCTGTTTACTTTCCCATCCGAGCACTGCTATAAGTGGTTAGCCAGGGAATTAACTTTTGACTGTTATTTAGGCTGTAAGGCAGCAGCAGGGCCAAAATGGCTTGATGAAGTAAATTAAATTAAATTTCAAGGAAAGAATTTGCAGACTCTGCACAGCACTGCGTCCTCAAGCCTATGTCTTTCGCCCCAAAGTTCCTAATACCGTTCTTGTATGTTTGAACTTTTTGTTAATTTCGGCAACTTAAAGAGGACGGCGCATACTTTCGCAGTAAGATAGTAGGGCGGTTGATTACGGCTTGCAGTTCCAATGCACGCAGACAATATTGCCCACGCATTCGGTTATAAAAAGGCCCCTGCATCGAAGCCTCATGTGCGCTTATAAGTGTCAGGTTGCATTTGCTCTTTCTGAAGTAAAAGCGCCAAGAGTGCGTTCCTGCCGTAAAAGGCGTCCTTTTCAATTCCTAACCAGAAAATCCGAATGATAGGCAAGACTTGTGTACCCTTTCAAGAGGCGAAATTGTGCATGAAGGGGGATGCATCCGGAATTGTGGAGGGCAGGACGGCATGTACAAAGTGATATGATGCCACCTGGTGTGAGCGTGCTTAACCGGCCGTTGGTATAAAAAGTAATCCTGCAGCCAATCAAAATTCCTTTAGTCGTATGGAGATCATGATTCTGAAAGCCGGCCTCTCTTCCATTGCGGCCTGAGAACGCCAGTTGGAGCTTACTTTCTTTGAAAGATCTTCGAGCCCTAACGATGCAAAACTCTGAAATGAACTGGTTGTAACCGCCAAATGGACAGAATTAAAACAGTGGGCCTGCGATAAAATACAAAACTTTTATAAAGAGTCAATCCTGTCATTGTCCGAGCGAACATTTCTGAACTCTATTCCTTGCATGGTTACCTGTGGCGCCATAAATTGCAGAGGTATTCAGTGTGTACCCAATGTAGCTACCAAACACCGTGTAGTCGACTAAATGATCTCTAGGGATGATTCAATAAAAGACGAACCTTCGAAATGGAGGCATTGGCGTTTTGATCACAGCCGAGCACCCCTGAAACAACAATTTCGCCGATTGAATATCTCTGCGGGTCCACAATTACTCTGCAAGCCAGGATGCGGGGAAATAACGCCATAATTCATGAGGTGAGAGGAGTCGTAGATCTAATCGGCCTGCGATGTTAGGGATACCAACGTAGTTCAACAGAGGCCGATAAGCCTAAACAAATGTGAGGCATGAGCCTATTTGGATGAACTCCAAGCAATCGGGCACACGCGTCGGCCGAAA
>CACRXP010000100.1:0-12628 GCA_902702965.1 Spirometra erinaceieuropaei
AAGTCCTTGAATAGTGAACTAAAGCGTTCCGACACAGGCTCTTCTCCCTCCCCTCCTTCAGGGATGAGAGCTTGTACGATTTTGAAGCGTCGGGATATTAAAAGCTCTTTTGGTCAGATGTGGTTATGTAGCCCCAACTGAAGTAAACAAACCCCAGCCACCTGTAATAGGGGACCGGTTGCAGTAGGGGTTTTTACAGGTGGGACGGGGGTACGCACGGACGACGAGGTCAAGTGATTGTATGCGAAAGAAAAACTGTTGGCAATGCGCGATTGTACTCTGAGTGGTTGAGAAATAGTTGCCCTAACCCCTAACCCCAACAGTGTTGCCCATCAGGTGGGGCTACATAACCACTTCTTACCTAAAAGATTTTGGTGCTTGTGTGTCCGTAGCGCTTGAATTGTTTGTGCTTCATGTACTGATATACAAAGTCATACAAGTGTCCATTTTTGAAAAAAATAGTTTGAAGATTTATTTTACTTCTGTCTGACAGATATTTTCTTCAGAAGAACGGGTTCTGTTTTGACCTAGTAAGCTTTTTACAGAGCTGCGTTTGTGAGAGATGAGACGGTTGTTCCAAAAATGTAGAATGCCCTCTAACTATGTATCTCCGCGAGAAACTGAAGTCTGTGGTGTTCCGTCAGTCTTCATGTGCATGAGGAAATCTAGGAATAGCAGCTGCCCATCAACCTCTGTTTCGAAGGCAAGTTGAATATCTGCAAATTTGGACTTAAGTTTGTTGTGAAGTATCTCTAATTGCTCTTCATTGACAACAACGGATATATAACCTCGTGCGGAATAATTTTATCAGCTCCATTATCAGAAGGAAATCTTAGCTCCCCTCTTATGACAATACATTCGTCAAATATGGATACATCCTGAAAACACTATCACCCCAGTTATTGTTGAAAACTGGAATAGCAGTTTGAGCTAGTAAGCGATATAAAGTTCCGAGGGAAAGTCAACTGTTCTCTTGGACCCGAAGCCACCGCAAGACTGTAAAACGGTAAAGCAGTTTGTGGGAAGTGTGCAAAATATGGTGCGAGCTAAAAAATCCTGATTGGGAAACTTACTTGTGCTTACGCTAGTTTTCTCGCTATTCCTCTAGAGGCTGATCAGAGCACTCACTTGTCTTTTACAGGTCTGGTTTCAGAACAGGCGAGCCAAATATCGGAAACAGGAAAAACAGCAGATGAAACATCAACAGGCACAGGCGCTAGCTCTCCAACAACACACTTTCCATCAACAGCAACAACAACAACAACAACAAAAACAACAAAGCGAGCAACAGCAACACCAACAGCAACTGACGGCGGTGCAGAATTACAACTATCACACCAGTCTCGGACTGAATGCAAACCCCTTCCAAGCCATGTTCGATGCACAGAACCCGAATTTCTTCGCCACTGCATCTCCAGCGGCTGCTGCCGCTGCCGCGGCCGCCGGTATGCCCTTCCACTCCCCCAATGGGACGTCCGGGTTTGGTTTGTCTGTCCGAACCGGGACTGCGGCCTCGGCCTACGGCATTCAGACGCAGGCTCCGGCTTCAGCCAGCGCTGTTCCACCGTCACCACCGCCACCACCCCCGCCTCCACCAGCGCCCTTCGGAATGCTGCAGCCGTCCCCCTTTCTGTCCTCCGCAGTCTACCAACAGCATGGTTGCTTCGGCGGAGACAGCGCCTCTGCCGGCGTGTCTCCCACGGGCAGAATGTCTGCCCACGCCTTCGCTGCCTATCTGCCCTCTAATCACCACCACCATCACCCCCACCACCAACATCATCACCACCTACAACATCCCTACGGTCAGCAGCACTCCTCTTCTTCCCCTCACGACCACCTGCCTCTGCCTCTCCAGCCTCCGCCCCAACCACCACAGGCGCCGTCGAATCTGATTGGCGGTCTGACTCCCGCCTCTGCGGCCATGCACCAGGCGGCCGCCGTAGCGGCTGCGGTTGAGATGTATCAGCAAAGGGAGTGCGGTAACAGAATTACCAAGCGGAGCAACAGTGATAGCAGCGGCGGCGGATGCTTGGGCGAGACCAGTCCCTCGATGAGCGCACACGGCCTGGCTGAATTAAAGAACCTGTCCAACGACGGTGCGGGCAAGAAGGCGGGAGGGCTGCTGTTGGTAGCAGCGTCAGCAGCGGCAGCCGCGGCAGCGGCCGCAGCGGCTGCGGCGGCCACGACGACGACGCCGACGGAGAAACGCACCACCATCAAGGGTGAACAGGCAGACGAGACAACAACAACAACAACGACGGCAGAGGAGGGGGGAGATCTGGAACTTAAGGAAGACGCCAATGGGGACGACATAAAGGGCACATTTACTGTCGAAGATGCCCAACAGCGAGGTATGTACCAGCTGAAAACCTCCAGACAGGAGACTAACAACGATACAGTTACGAAGAGTATAAACACACGACAACCCAGCGAGTACACCGACTGCGACAGGGCTGCAAAGATGGCAAAGACTGACCAGTGGTCACCGGACAGTATTGACCCTTTCGGCAGGCAGCTGCAGCATTCGGATAGTCCGGATGGTTGTGGAAATGAGGAAGATGCGTCGTCGTCGAGGGCGAAACAAAGAGTCACAGAACGCGATCGGTTTGAGTGTTCCAATGATCAGCTTGCCTCCTATGGCGGCTTCCTGACCTCCTCACAGTACCGCAGTCAAATTCTACCCAAACACTTCTGCGGACAGGTGGAACAGTTGTCGTCATCGTCCGAAGCGGATGTGCTCAAGGCCGAACAGAGTCGACAGTCTCAGCTACCCAGTTCCTGCACCTTCACCTCCATGGAGGCGCGACAGTCTCAAGGTCCGCCCAAAGATCCTACAACCAACGTGTACAGTTGTATGCTGGATCTGCACTCCGGCATGCAAGCGGGCATCTCGGCGCAATGTCTTCAGCCACCAAGCCAGCTGTTTAAGCAGGCACCCCTACAGGGTCTGCCCTACTTCCCCGCCAGTGTACTCCAACCGGAAATTCCACCACCACCGACGACACCGGAGATGCAGGCGGCGCCATCACCCAAGTCCCTTTCTTCTTACGACTTACAGGACACGGCATACCTGACGACCTCGAGTACTGCCTCGATGGGCTGTCAGGTCTACATGAGCACGGCAGGTGGTCAGGATATTGGGACTTCCAAACAGGACGCTTTTGTTGTCGCCAGCGTCGCCGCCGGCGGCGGACAGGACTCTGCGGAGAAGGGCAGGGGGAAGGAGGGAAATGCAGTGGAGACGACACAGCAACAGCAGCAGGAGGAGACTCGGATCCACAATTCCTTTTCCACGGGCGCAAACAGTCTGAGCACGATGACGAGTAGCTCCAGTGGTGCAGTTCACTGCGGTTCCAGGACTCACTCCACCCAAATGATGGTGACCACCGTGGCTGGCCAGTATCCGACTTTGGTGAGCACAGCACCAGTGGCATGTCTCTTTTTTTCACCGGAAATGTGGGGGAATTAAGTATTTGCCTCAATACGCGTTTCCAATCTACCTGGAAATCATTGATAGCTTCACATTTTAAGCCCCCGCCCTTGAATAAAGTCTAGTGGTAGATTTTCACATGTTATTAGGACTAGCAGTGGAGTAGAAGGTCTCGCCGTTCATTATGTTTGCCTTCCAAAAATGACAGGCTGTTTTAGTTATCCCGCTATTTGGGGCAGTGAGGATGAACTATGGGATGAAATTATGCGTGCGCCGAAACTTTCAAAGTATTTTGTTGTAATACCTAAGTATGAAAGAAGACGAAGGCACGATCACTGGGACGGGGAATTTATTGGCCTTAGCTTTCGAACACGAACCGGAGTTCATCATCAGAGACTGCTAGAGTGAAGCAACGTGTGAAAATTTATATCGTTGTTTCGTGTGGGGGGAGGGGGACTACGTCCGTGGCTAGGTCTGGTTTGAGCCGCTTGGTCCACAATGGTCCCCCCGGCATGGTGACGCTGTTTGTACTTCGCGGCGAGGTGAGCTGCGCCACCTGGCTGCCTGAGTATGATTTAATTGTTGAAATTCTGGAATAAAAGCACGCATTAACCGATGCCCCCATGTGTTGGCCACATTTCGAGTGGGGAGATTCCCGGACGTCTACATCGTCTGCACCAAGGGTATCCTTGCGCTCATCAAGTATTGGAGCACGTAGGAAACGACGAGGTATTTGGTGAACAATCTCAATAGCAGACCCACGAACACATTTAATCAAAGGTGCCACAGCCGTATATGCATGAAAAAAGAACATAAAATGCTAGATTCGATTCTGCAGAATGCCTGAAGTCTGGTGGGTGCTTCATGACTAGAAAGTGTTCACCCGACCCGGCTGCCAGTACGTCTTTCTTTTGTCAAACTGCTTGCACCCATATGTGGCAGTTCGATCGTCGTTGCCGACGATGTCCACCGTGTGATCCACAGGAAAATGAAGCAGACACGGTGACTTGTGCGTGATTTAGTTTAAAGTGGGTATAGACTTGCGCAGCATCTACCGCACTCTTTCCTCCTCTCCCACCTGGACCCGGTGTCAAGACATAGTCAAGAAGACCTCAGGTGGGGGATGGCGTAGGTGACTAGCATGACGCAAATTCGCACTTCGGCGTACCATCACACCCTCTTGGTCCATAACAAACAGTTGACCAGGATCTTAACCAACAACATAAATGAGGGCACATGCATCCATATGTACATAGGCATTGACATTCACGGCGCTAGGCAAGCCGCATAGGTAGAGCACCTTTCGTCGCGTCGATTGGCCTGGTCTTCATAGGACTGAACTAAGGCGACGCGTCGTAACCGTCGCTTTATAATGTTTAAAACCCCGTCTCCTCTGGAAGCCTCAGTTCCACAACCGTGTTGTCAAAACTGACTTTTCTGTCAGTTTATTTTTTTTCGCAGAGTATTTCAGGTGAAACGCGCATGACGACCAATTATAGCAAGGGTTGCTTTCAGTCAGACGGGTTCTGCGTCCGCTGTTTTACTCTCCTAAGATCGTGGGGAGAACGTTTGCCATACGATGCGTGGATTTGAAACTCGTTCAGTGTATACACTTACCTTTCCATGTATTCTTATGGAGGACTGTCGGCCTGGTCAATCCATCTGAATTTAAACTGGTGCGCACCCACTAAGCGTCATTCAAGAAGCAGGTGAAAGACAGGGACGGAATTAGCGTTAGCAAATCCTGCTGTCCCCGCCTCTAAAAAATTTACTTGGTTGTGTTTTCCGTGTTGATCTTCACTTCAACTTCAGCTAAATTATATCATTTGATCTCATAATGTACTTAAAAGTCGTGTTCTACAGTTAATGGGCTTTGATATGCAGAACAGATGCCTGCCTTCAAGGAAGATGCGCAGATTCGAGTTTGAAGATGTTGCCGGAATAAGGAGGAGTATTCGACTGCCATACCAGTCAGTATCGTTTATAGGTTTTAGACCGGTATAGGGGGGAGCAGAAAATACGAGTTGAAGGTCATAGGAGGGGTTTTCGCAGAGTTTCACTGCGTATCGTTCGCGTGCAACCCTGGGTGAAAACGCGGTCGCGCCATTTGCGGACGGTTCCCCTGTAGGAGTCGGAGAACTCGGAAGAATATGCTATCCTCTCCGATGGTTTATTTTCAAAGAAGGATCAAGGTGGTGAATGAATAACCAGACGAATCGGGGGTAGGGAGTGATGTCTCCTTGCCTGGGCCCTGGAATGGCACCCCGTTAGTACTGGGATGGGTGGGAAAACAAGGTGCTCGGACGCTAATTCCTGCAATTCAGGCCCATGAAAAGCTTTACTGGTAACTCTTGCAATCCTATACTCATGTTCACGTCTCTTCTAAACTGACACAAATTTTCAACTGTCCCCTAAGTGTCTACCGCGAAAGTAGCCTCTTTAAAAGTATCTTTCCTGCCTTACGTCTAGCTCCGTTGGAAAAGCGAGGGCGGCAGTCACTTTCATGTCATGGAAGAAGAGAAATCGGAGGTAAGTGAGTAAATAACATTTCGACAGAAATATGTGCATATCCTACCTATGATAATCCTTTTTATGTGCAACACAGTCTCGCGGACCCTGTTTGTTCTCTAACATTCTTACTAGCCTGTGCGTCCGACGGAACCAGCCCGCGTGTACCACGCGTCGACATGGGGGGTCGGCTGCTGTCCACACACTCATCTGCGGCCACCTCGCCACCGTCCGCGAGCAGCAGGAGAAGGTGTAGAGGGAGTAAGAAAGATGCCACGATAACCTCAATGGGCCCAAGCGAAAGTGTGAATTCTAGAAAGGATTTGAGAGGGAGGTGCGGTCGCTGGACCAAGAAGTTTCTGGTGCTAGATCCGATCGTGATACCATTCTTCCAAAATGCCTTCATCGTTATAAAAAGAGCTACATCTGAGCCACCGCAACTTCTTGGGGGTGGGGTGGGGAGGTGGAAGTGGGGGAGAGAACTGGTGGTGGACATACCGACTTGGATGATCATTTTTGGCTTATTAACCGGGGCGAGCGTCTTCTGCGACCTGATCGGTGAACACCCTTTCAAGGAGACAACCGTTTGGTTAGCATAGCATTGGCCCATTCACCCTCACCAGGTTGATGATGACGCGCGTCTAAATTCGTCAACTGTTTGTGACGGCTGAACCACCTCCTAAAAATATTTAAACGGAAAGAAGTTCATTTGCCACGAATAATCTCCGTTATTTTATGAGGAAAGATAGAATCGTGGATGGCAGAGCTACTACCATGCCTTTTCGAATGTTTTTTTGAACGGATTCGCGGTTTTTTGGTAGAGACACACACACTTCCGAACATGTTCGGATGTTTCAAACAGACCCATCCCATTTTCAGCCTTAAAGTACACTCAACATAGCCGAAATTATGCGATGTCCGTAAAATCGACCTCGAACCTTTCCCAAATTCGGTAGCTCCCCCTTGAAGCCCCTTTAAGATATCTGAAAAGGGGGTCAACCAAATGGCTTCGTTTTAGATCCTCCAGGATAAGGTCTTGTGTGATCCTCGAGAAGCATGTTATCTCAACTTTCCAATGAATCTTTCCACCAGACGCGCCTACCCAAATGCAACTGATCAATTATTCGGTACAATAAGTGTAGTATGACCGTCATAATCCCATCACCACTATACGCACCAAAGCTGACGACTGCTGTTCTCGGATCACAATTACTTGGTCTTAATGTGGAAAAGCTTATCCGTAAACCAACATTTCAGAGGAGCTAGGAGAAGCTTAACTGAAAATATGTGACTCAGATCTACCGCAGACGGCTTGCACATGATACTTAGATGCTCTGCGGGTTGGATCTCATTTCAACCTGTAGTAGACATGCCCCAGCCCGACCCCTAACCTCTAACCCCTAGCCCCTAATCCCAACTCCTAGCCTGAATCCCTAGTCATAACCCTAACCCCACCCCCTAACCCTAACTCCTGACCCTTAACCCCGAACCCCTAACCCCTGACAGATAAGGCCACAAAATGAGATCTTGCCGTTCTGCGATTTTGAACTGTCCACAGCTTTTGCTCGGTATTTCAGTGCCCTCCCCCTGGCAGCCGCCCATCCCCTAGTTCCGCTCCGCCTTGCCTTTCCTCGCCTTCCACTCCCACCTTCGTTTAGCTGGTAAAATGCCTCTTCCGCTCCCCGAGATCGCCACCGCCCGTGACCTTCTAGCTCCTCCTCTTAATTGGATGATGCTAACCCTGCTTAATTGCTCGCATCTGACAGAAGAAAATGCACGCTTCCGTTCTCTCTCTCTCTCTCGCACACTCTCCTTCTCCCACACTCGGCTTTTATCCGCTCGGGTGTGGCATCGGTTAAGCACCCTGAGTAAGAGTGAGACTTCGAATCAATCATCCGGGTGCCCGACAAGCGGTGCCGGGAGGGGGCGGGAGGGGGGGCTGGTAGACGGAGTTTTGATTTATGAGCGCCTCGATGACAGACAGAGGACACGGATGCACGCGCGCTGTAGATCCACGTAGTCTCTCTGTCTCGTTCAATGCCTTGTGCCAGTGTGAGCGAGCGAGAGGGAGAGAGTCGAATTTCGCACAGGACTTAAGCAATTAAGCACAGCATAAAAAGTCTGCCTATTATGTGCATGCCTCCTAAAGTCAACGAGAGCGTTCACGGGAGGAAGTGTAAAAAGGAGGCCACGCGCGCGCGCGCGCGCGAGCACCACAACGAAACCTCCCGCGGTTGCTGGTCCTGAAAAAAAGACAGCCATTATACTGCACCGTCAGTTTGTTCATCGCGTGTGATAATGCTGATGATGATGTGCATGATGACTACTTCCACCTACATCCGATAGCCGCATGGGTTTTTGTTGTTTCAGAGGGTGCGTATAATACCACCCGGTCAGATCCGTCAGTTGGGTGTGTGCGCGCGTGGGGTGAGGACAGGTTTGAAGAAGTTGACGGAGGACTCCGGCATGAGTTGTGCTCTCTGTGGGAGGGCGTTCTTCCATCGCTCGTTCGCGTGGCGCTGCCTTCAAAACTCTTCATTCTCGTTTTCATTGAAGGCCGTGTGTGTGTGTGACTGGTCTGCGAGAGGTCGGTTCCGCCTCGCGACACTGGAACGAAGTCCTCAGTGTGTCCATGAAATTTTAACTAAAGCTGTTAAAGACAGAATCGTGGTAAGGCCGTTTTTGCCAACTTCCAGAGAAAGATGTCGGCACCTTCAGGGAGATGGGAAATCTGCCTTACCAGTGGACTACTTTTGGACATAAGAGTGGACTTCGAACCGGGAGGAGAGGCTACGCTGTCCGCCCTCCCAGTATAATTAAGACAGGCGATTGCTTGAGACGTGAGCATGGGTCTTCTCCGACGTGCCCCCCTCGAAAGCGGTGAACTCAACGCGGGGAGCTTGCACTCGTGGAGATCTGTAGAGGAGTTGACGCCGCAGCTACTTTCCAAAGCCTGCAGTAGCCTGTCAAAACTCCAACCATTTTTTAGAGAAGTAGGTGTCCACTTATTGGCAACGGTAGGATGTGGGACCCCAACTAGCTTGAAGTAGCTCGTGGATCGTGTGGTAGAGGGGGTTTTACGGGTGGGGCAACACACAGGCCGGAGATCAGGTGGAATGCAAGAAGACACAGAAAATGAACAAATTTCTGCCGAAAGACTTATTGTCTGCTATTATTCGGGAAAGAAAGTGAGCACGATGATTAAAAAATAAACAAAAAACAATTTTCAAAAAATAGTGGACATTTCTTACGGGTCATTCGCACATCTGCCAGGGAATAGGGCGCCTCCTGCGAATTCGGCAGCAGGCAAATCAACTTTTTTTTTCAAGACACCTGATTTTTGGTCACATGGTTCATATTCACGTAGTCTGTCATAATACAAAAAAGTTCTAGTCAGTAGGCGATGAAGGTATTTAGTTCCTGTCACGACTGGATTCCCCGGCGGCTTCGAGGGCAACCAAGTTGCTCCTTCCAAGCACTAGATATGAGCCGACAAAGAGGCAGACTGATTCAGTCTGACCCCATAATCTTTGGTCTGTTCCGTTTGGTTGTCTTTGACTGTTTTAATTCGCTTACTCCCGACAGTTTACCGAATCTACTGCTCATAGGCTACAGTTCCCCAGGGCCTCAGACATTTTGAGACACGTTAGAGACCCCATTAGAAGTTTCCCAACCTCTGGTACATGATTCTGAAATGACGCATATCTGCCTCGTCCTCCTAGCACAGCTGCCTCCGAAAAAAGGCTAGCTTTTCGGCTGAAAATGCTCCCTCATCGGTGTCTTATCTGTTTACCGATTCGCGCAGTCTCGAGGGGTCCGACCCCTCAGCAGGTTCATCGTTTCCCATGTAGTTTGAGAGAAGGTAGGATAGATAGACGGCGTGCTCTTTTGTTCTGAAATTGAGAAAAGATGGTCGAAAGATAAAGATTTCGGGACTACTACTACTCCACTGGAGCTAGCCTGTGGACAGTGTCATACGATGAATGGTAATAGAGGGGGTTTTACGGGGCGGGGGCAACACAGGACGGAGAGTAAGAAGACACAGAAAATAGATAAATTTCCGTCGAAAGTCTTATCGTACACTGTCATTTGGCAATGAAAGTGGGCGTGGTAATTAAAAAATAAACAAAAGTCAATTTTACAAAAATCACGGACGTTCAAAAAGCGGCGCTGGTTAGTTTGCCTTCGGCCAGGAATGGAAGGAGTGTTCAAACAATAGAAAAGGTGAATAATAAGTAGTGTTTGCAGTCACTGAATTTTGGGGTATATTTTTGGAGTTGTCATCTACTCGAGGGTTCTACAATAGATGTGCTAACGCATGAAATGTTAACCGAAATTCTGAAAACGATTTTCGACTCCAAAAAATTATTTAGGTCGGATTGCAATATCAATTATCATAAAACATAATCCCAATGCAATTCTGTTACTTCAGGAAGCCAGCTTTTGGATGAATTTCTTTCCGACCGCCTGCGAAAGCTACATTGCAAAAAATGACTATTTAATTAGCATGAATTTTTCTCGTTGATTCTCGCTGCCCTTACACATTCAAATATATTTCACAGAAAACACGCATAAAAATATTAATTTTTTTTCCTCTTCTGGTAGAAAATGTACCTTCTTTTAATATTATATTGACGGAAGGGTATACTTCGGTTTCAAAGAAAGTTTTCCAGTTCCTGAATGATTTTGAACCGGATCTGCCGTTGCACTTGCATTCAGGGTCTCTAAACTATAAGCAGTATATTCTCCGTTTACAGAAAATCATAAATTTCTATACGGTATTATGAGGAAACCATATAGGATTCACAAAATTAAGCAGCGGATTTGAGCCATATTGTAAACTGTACGAGCAACATTAGTAAATTCAGAGGCATGATGCTTTATGAAGGGGCATTTTACGGTCTTACAAAATCTCATTATTGAAAACTTTTTTAAACCGAGTCATGCCCTTCCGTCAAGTATAATATCCAAAGAAGACGTAATTTTCTACCAAAAGAGCATAAGAATGAATACTTTATGCGTGTTTTCTGTGAAATATATTTGAATTTATAAGGGCATAGAGAATCAATGAGAAAAAATTGTTGCTAATTAAGTTGTCATTTTTCGCAATGTAGTTTTTACAGACCGCCAGAAAGAAGTTCGATCAAAAGCTAGCATTCTGTAGTAACTAGATTATCTTGGAATTATGCTGCAAGGTGATCAATATTGCAACACTACTTAAGTAGTATTTTCTGGCCGAAAACCTATTTAAGAATTTCGATCGACATTTCACGAGTTAGCACATCTATTGTACAGCCTTTCGTTACCCTGCTGGGCTGGGCAGCCGACGCGAGGCCTAGTTTCTCTGAGTGACGTGAGAATGTAGCCAGTGAACGGTCTCAGTTATGCAGATGAATACGAAGCTGGCAAACTTCTAGCATAAAAACCGAAGAATTTCCGCGGCGGAGCATTTTCAGCCTCTTGTTGGAACTTTACATTCTCGTCAGAATTTTTCCAATAAACCTCGAGAAGGGCTTGCTTCGGGTACTTCTTAACGACAGGGGATGAGCTGCTGCCCTCAAGGACGTTTCATGATGGAGATATGGGGGGGGGGCAATTGTCAGCCTATAAATCATAGTCCTGAACGGTACGCTGTCATGACGCTGGAGTCGACAGTCTTCAACGAGCCTACATCATCCTGTTCCGCAGACTGCTTGGAGTTCTGCCAATAGAAGCGAAGAGACGACTCCCAGGAAGCAGTCTGAAGAAGGAGGCACGGTCGCTGGGACAAGAGCTTTATTTGCCTGACGTATCGGACTCCTGCTCGAACCCATCATCAGAGACCAAGGCAGATACGGGTTTGTTTTCTTCTCTGATGAGGGTTTCGAGCAGGAATCCGAAACCTCAGGCGAATAAGGCTCCTGTCACAGCGATCGTGTCTCCTTCTTCATGCTTGCAGTTCCTTCCAGATGAAGTTGCAGGGGTCATCTAAGGTAGGAAATGCAGTCATATTAGTGACGATCCAAAATAGCAGTCCTGTCCTGGTCGTTCGCCGTCTAACTCCCCCCCCCCCATATTAGTCAGACTGATGAGCCATGCAGATCTTTTCGGTCCAAACTCCTGTACTGGACCAAAATTTCTCAAGATATTCGGCAATGGCCTGCAAAAATCTCACATTGCAGATTCCTGGCTGCATGCCTGTGTGAAAATCACATTCGTACGAAGGTCGTTAACCGTGTGGGGGTACAACAGGGTGTCAAAACCCCGCACCTCCCTTAACGCAGAAAGGTGTCAGCGCACGCCACTTGAGGATGATTCCAGATGACAACTGTATTCAGTCGATGGAGGGAAGGTCCACCGATCAGTTTACGAGTGTCGAACACGCACAACTGGTGGAGCGCTATCCCAAATTAGCTCACATACAGTGAATGACCGATCTCGTGAAATGTTGGCTGAAATTCTGAAATGAGTTTTCGATTAGGAAGGATTACTTGGTCGCGGTTGTAATACTGATTATCTTGCGACATACTCTTTTAACATTTTGGACTCGGCAGGATGTCGGCTTTTAGATGCACTTCTTTTCAATCTCCTGTAGAAAGCGTGCTTGGTAAAAAATGACTACTTAAGTAGCATGCGTTTTTCCCATTGATTTTCGATGGCCTTGGAAATTCAAATATAATTTATAGAAACCACAAACAAAAATATGCTTTT
>CACRXP010000100.1:13086-26114 GCA_902702965.1 Spirometra erinaceieuropaei
GACGGAGTTTTGATTTATGAGCGCCTCGATGACAGACAGAGGACACGGATGCACGCGCGCTGTAGATCCACGTATTCTCTCTCTCTGTCTCGTTCACTGCCTTGTGCCAGGTAGACAGTGTGAGCGAGCGAGAGGGAGAGAGTCGAATTTCGCACAGGACTTAAGCAATTAAGCACAGCATAAAAAGTCTGCCTATTATGTGCATGCCTCCTAAAGTCAACGAGAGCGTTCACGGGAGGAAGTGTAAAAAGGAGGCCACGCGCGCGCGCGCGCGCGAGCACCACAACGAAACCTCCCGCGGTTGCTGGTCCTGAAAAAAAGACAGCCATTATACTGCACCGTCAGTTTGTTCACCGCGTGTGATAATGCTGATGATGATTTGAATGATGACTACTTCCACCTACATCCGATAGCCGCATGGGTTTTTGTTGTTTCAGAGGGTGCGTATAATACCACCCGGTCAGATCCGTCAGTTGGGTGTGTGTGTGCGTGTGTGTGTGGTGAGGACAGGTTTGAAGAAGTTGACGGAGGACTCCGGCATGAGTTGTGCTCTCTGTGGGAGGGCGTTCTTCCATCGCTCGTTCGCGTGGCGTTGCCTTCAAAACTCTTCATTCTCGTTTTCATTGAAGGCCGTGTGTGTGTGTGACTGGTCTGCGAGAGGTCGGTTCCGCCTCGCGACACTGGAGCGAAGTCCTCAGTGTGCCCATGAAACTTTGAGTGAAGCTGTTAGAGACAGAATTGTCGTAAGGCCGTTTTGCCGACTTCCAGAGAAAGATGTCGGCACCTTCAGGGAGATGGGAAATCTGCCTTACCAGTGGACTACTTTTGGACATAAGAGTGGACTTCGAACCGGGAGGAGAGGCTAAGCTGTCCGCCCTCCCAGTATAATTAAGACAGGCGATTGCTTGAGACGCGAGCATGGGTCTTCTCCGACGTGCCCCCCTCGAAAGTGGTTGATACTGCTGCCACTTTACAAGGCCTACAGCAGCCTGTCAAAGCTCCAACCATTTTTAGAGAAGTAGGTGTCCACTTATTGGCAACGGTAGGATGTGGGACCCCAACTAGTTTGAGGTAGCTTGTGGATCGTGCGGTAGAGGAGGTTTTAGGGGTGGGGCAACACACAGGACGAAGATCAGGTGGAATGCAAGAAGACACAGAAAGTAAACAAATTTCTGCTGAAAGTCTTATCGTCTGCTATTATTCGGGAAAGAAAGTGAGCACGATGATTAAAAAATAAACAAAAATAGTCCGTTTTTACGGCCCCATCAGGGAAGATAGTTTGTAATCATTGGACAATTCAAACCACCCCACTTGTGGTTGGCTTAATATCAAATGTGAGTGTCCATCTCCTGCAAGGTCGGAGATGTGTTAGTGCAATCTTAACCGAGTGATCGAGAGGCTGGAGAAATGGACTCTCGTTGGGAGTATTAAAGAGGAAATACGGGTCATTCGCACAGCTGCCAGGGAATGGGGCGCCTCCTGCGAATTCGGCAGCAGACAATTCAACTTTTCTTCAAGACACCTGATTTTTGGTCATATGGCTCATATTCACGTAGCCTGTCTCAATACAAAAAAGTTCTAGTCAGTAGGCGATGAAGGTATTTAGTTCCTGTCACGAGGGTATTCCCCGGCGGCTTCGAGGGCATCCAAGTTGCTCTCCCCAAGCATTGCATGTGAGCTGACATCTGATCCCAGTCTGATCCCCGCCCCTTTGATCTGTTCCATTTGGTTGTCTTTGACTGTTTTAAATCGCTTACTCCCGACAGCTTACCAAATTTACCGGTCCTCTGCTACAGTTCCCCCGGGGCCTCAGACATTTTTAAACCACCTGAGAAGTTGCTCAACCTCTGGTACATGATTCTGAAATGGTGCATATCCGCCTCGTCCTCCTAGCTGGGCTGCCTCCGAAAAAAGGCTACCTTTTCGGTTGAAAATGCTCCCTCGTCAGTTAAACACTCGTATGCATCTTATCTGTTTACCGATTCGCGCAGTCTCGAGGGGTTCGATCCCTCACCATCGCTCCCCATGTAGTTTGACAGAAGGCAGGATAGATAGACGGCGTGCTCTTCTGTTCTGAAATTGAGAAAATATGGTCGAAAGATGTTGATTTATTGACTGCTGGGGGGCAACAATAAGGTGTAGGACTCCCGGCTAACTTGAGCTAACCTGTGGACCGTGTCATACGTTGAATGGTGGTAGAAGAAGTTTTACGGGTGGGGCAACACAGGACTGAGAGCTAGAGGACACAGAAAATATATAAATTTCCTCCGAAAATCTTATTGTACACTGTCATTTGGCAAAGAAAGTCAGCGTGCTAATTAAAAAATAAACAAAAAATCAATTTTTAAAAATGACGGACTTTCAAGAAGCGTCGCTGGTAAGTTTACTTTTTGTCAGGAATGGAAGGAAAGTTCAAACAATAGAAACGGTGAATAATAAGTAGTGTTTACAGTCGCTGAATTTTGGGGTATATCTTTGGAGTTGTCATCTACTCGAGGGTTCCACAGCAGTTGTGCTAACTCATGAAGTGTTAACCGAAATTCTAAAAAAGGTTTTCGAGTCGAAAAGATTATTTAGGTTGGGTTGCGAGATTAATTATCATACAACATAGTCCCAATGCAATTCTGTTCCTTCAGGAAGCCAGCTTTTGAATGAACTTCTTTCCGGCGGTCTGTAAAAACTACACTGCGAAAACCGACTACCTAACTAGTATCAATTTTTTCTCATTGGTTCTCGATGCCCTGATAAATTCAAACATATTTCACGGAAAACACGCATAAAGTATTCATTCTTTCGCTCCTTTGGTAGAAAATTACGTCTTTTTTAAATATTATAATAGACGGAAGGGTAACTTCGGTTTTAAAGAAAGTTTTCCAGTTCCCGGATGATTTTGAGCCGGACCTGCTGCTGCACTTTCATTCAGTGTCTCTAAACTATAAGCTGTATATTCTCCGTTTAAAGAAAATCATAAATTTCTATACGGTATTAAGGGGAAACTATATAGAGTTTACGAAATTTAACAGTGGATTTGAGCCATATTGTAAACTGTACGAGCAACATTAGTATATTCAGAGGCATGATGCTTTACGAAGGGGCATTTTACGGCCTTAAAAATCTCATTATTGAAAACTTTTTTAAACCGAGTCATGTCCTTCCGTCAAGTATAATATCTAAAGAAGACGTAATTTTCTACAAAAGAGCAAAAGAATGAATACTTTATGCATGCTTTCTGTGAAATATATTTGAATTTATAAGGGCATCGAGAATCAATGAGAAAAAATCAATACTAATTAAGTAGTCATTTTTCGCAGTATAGTTTTTGCAAACCGCCGGAAAGAAGTTCGTTCAAAAGCTGGCATCCTGGAATAACTGGATTATCTTGGAATTATGCTGCACGGTGATCAATATTGCAACCCTACTTAAGTAGTATTCTCTGGCCGAAAACCTATTTCACAATTTCGGTTAACATTTCACGAGTTAGCCTGTCGTTACCGTACTGGGCTGGGCAGTCGACGCGAAACCTAGTTTCTCTGAGCGAGGTGCGAATGTAGCCACTGAACGGTCTCAGTTAAGCAGGTGGATACGAAGCTGGCAAACTTCCAGCATAAAAACCGAAGAATTTCCGCGGCGGAGCATTTTCAGCCTCTTGTTGGAACTTTACATTCTCGTCAGAAATTTTCCAATAAACGCAGAGAAGAGCTTGCTTCGGGTACTTCTTAAGGACAGGGGATGACCTTCTGCCCTCACGGACGTTTCATGATGGAGATATGGGGGGGGGGGGGGCAATTGTCAACCTATAAATCACAGTTCTGAACGGTACGTTGTCATCACGCTGGAGTCGACAGTCTTCAACGAGCCTACATCATCCTGTTCCGCAGACTGCTTGAAGTTCTGCCAATAGAAGCGAAGAGACGACTCCCAGGAAGCAGTCTGAAGAAGGAGGCACGGTCGCTGGGATAAGAGCCTTATTCGCCTGACGTTTCCGACTCCTATTTGAACCCATCCTCGGGGACAAAGGCAGGTACGGATCTGCTTTTGTCTCTAATGATGGGTTCGAGCAGGAATCCGTAACCCCAGGCAAATAAAGCTCTTGTCTCAGCGATCGTGTCTCCTGCTTCATGCTTGAGGTTCTTTCAAAATGAAGTTGCAGGGGTCATCTAAGGTAGGATATGCAGTCATATGAGGGACGATCCAAAAGTCGCAGTCCTGTCCTGGTCGTTCGCCGTCTACTCCCCCCCCCTCCATATTAGTCAGACTGATGAGCCATGCAGGTCTTTTCGGTCCAAACTCCTGTAGTGGACCAAAATTTCTCAAGATATTCGACAGTGGCCTGCAAAAATCTCACATTGCAGATTCCTGGCTGCATGCCTGTGTGAAAATCACATTCGTACGAAGGTCGTTAACCGTGTGGGGGTACAACAGGGTGTCAAAACCCCTCACCTCCCTTAACGCAGAGAGATGTCAGCGCACGCCACACGATGATTCCAGATGACAACTGTATTCAGTAGATGGGGGGATGGTTCATCGATCAATTTACGAGTGCTAAGCACGCACCACTGGAGCGCTATCCCAAATTAACTCACTTACCATGGTATAAAAATTTCAGAAGAAACAATTTAACAGAAGAGGTACTGTTTTGCCAGTGTGTTTTTTACCCTCGTTTCTATATGCGCCTAAGGATTTAGTTAGCCCTTGTTTAAAGCCTGAAACAGGAAAAGCACCTTCCTGAAACTTTTCCTGACAATAAGTAATGCTTCACTTCCCGTACAATGAGATCAGAAGTCTCTATGAGACATTCTGAGAATCGGCACTGCGTATGCTTTGTGGGACAGAGCATCAAATCAGCGACTGCGCGTATACCTTCGCTCAGCAGTCGGTTAGTCAGTAAGATGAGTCAGTCAACTTTAGCAGTTTGCATTCTGTCCAGCTGCCATGCCTCGATTTCGTTTAGTGAGTAGGGGCCGTACAACTTGAACTGCCCAGTACGCACGTTTTTGTGAGGCGATCCGACAGCTCGCGTGGATTGCTTTGTGAGAATAGTAGACCTGCACTGCATCTACCACACTCTCTCCTCACTCGACCCCACCCCAAACCTATGTCATGATAAGTTCGGGGAGACCAGAGGCGGGGCTGGGCGCAGTGGCTGACAAAGTTAAACGACCGTCTACGCGTGCCACGCACGCCAGCTTCTCATAGAAACAAGGCGGCGACGACTCGGATGTCGCCTCAGTGTGGGTGTCACAGAGATCGCAATCGGGAAGAGCCGTTGCAGCCTTACTCTCAGTCCTGAGGGAAGAACCGGGCTATTCCATTAGCTGGCAGTCTTACAAGCTAGTGCTTCAAACGCATTGTGGTAGTTTAAAAGCGTGGCAGAGTGTTTGTAGTGAGAAATATGCGCTGAGTGCTGTGAGGACGCAGACGCCAGAGTCTACCTCTCTCTCTCTCTCTCTCTCTCTCTCTCTCTCTCTCTCTCTCTCTCTGTCTTCCCTCTCCCAGAAACCAGTCCAGTGTCCGTGCCTGTCAACCATCTGCCCCTGAGTTGGCCCCCCCGCGTAATCCGTTCTAGGGGGTCCAAAAGACCACCAGAATATTGCGAAATGTCCCCTTGCCTCTTACTGACCCTCTCTTTTTTGCCTCCTGTCCTCGTGACTAAACAGATTTTTTTTCGCTTTTACCAAGATGGCTGCGGACGCCTCCGAGTGGTTTCGACACAACAGTTTGCCTACTCAGACCTACACTGGGAATGTGAACAATACCTTCATTCAGTACCCCCTGTGAAGCATCCAACCCTCAAGTGCCCTCCCCATCGCCACTTTCCTCCACATCCGCGCCCCAAGGTGGTTTCAGCTCCCAACTCTTCGCTCGCAAGCTACGAGGAATAAGCACCCCCGCCCCCGCCCGCTGCTCTGCGGCCTCTTATCTACATAACCTATTATGAATTTTACTATCCATAAAGACCTACACTCCCTATCAAGGCTCCAACTTTAAAACCCTATTTTTATACAGCGTTTGCTTCCTACAATCTTGTGTTGTGCACCTCTGTTTCATAACTGTTCATATACATATAAATATTCTTTTTTGCGAGTACCCATGATATTCGGCTGCGGTCCATGGTTCACGCCGGCCTATTTTGGCCTTAGCGGATCTCTATTCCGAAAATTGTTCTTGGGCTGATCATGCAACCGATCACTCAGGTAAGATGAGAGGATATGTCAAGGGGGGATGTAGGCAGGGACAAAATTTCGTCAATTCCATTGACGACATCATCACGTGTGGTGGACGTTAGTGTGATGATTGCTCGACCATCTAACCCACCGACCTTGGCGTTGGGAACAGTGTTCACCTGTGCGCTCCCCGGGTAGCTAATTACTCCGCCTGGGCGAAGTCTTAGCACCGAGTAAGGAAGGGGAAGGTCGTTGCACTTGTTAACAAACTGGGGGAAAATATGATTCTCCGTACGCGGAAAGCATGGACCTTGTAGACTGAAATTGCAAAACGCTGATGCAATGGCAAATCAGGCTGAAAATTATTCGGGAATTGGGAAACTTTTTTAAAACCTAAATACACAATTTCTTCGGGCATAAAATATAAAGAAAATTTGATTCCCTACCAAATGAGCAAAAGAAGGCATATTTTGTGCATGTTTTCTATAAAATATATTTGAATTTATAAGACCATCGAAAGTCAAAGAGAAAAATGCGTGCTACTTAAGTAGTAATTTTTTACCGAGTGTGGTTTCTGTAAAAGGTTAAGAAGGAGCGCATTCAAAAACCGACATTCTGGCTAGTCCGAAATGTCATAGGGTTATGCTGCATGATAATCAGTATAACAACCCCACTTAAGAAATCCTTCCTAATCGGAAACGCATTCCAGAATTTTGGCTAACATTTCATAAAATCGGTCACGCACTGTATGTTAGGACGACCGGAGGTGGGATCGGAAGCGTAGGTTCGCAAACGCAGACAGTTCCTGTACGCGTGGCACACACGATCTGGTCCCCGCAGCAGATACCGGACTTTCACAGGAGGGCGACTCCGGTCGTGTTGTTCCTTCAGTTGGCAACCTTATAAGCCGCGATTGGTGGCGTGTCGTGAAAGATTGGAATATGTCAGGGAAAAGGACTAGAGTTCCGGAGCTCACAGTTATTGCTCTGTCTGTGGAAAGCTGCCTCTGTGCGTTTCTATTCTGGCAGTTATTGAGCTCCGCAGTCATGGCTTTTGTTTTTCTGGTGGAAGAAATCCCTTCTCTTGTAGCCATTAACCCCAAATAGGCCTGATCAGTGCGCACGATCACAGCCTGCCGCTCGTCCATAATTTGATTAGACCATTAGCTCGTGGGGTGGCGGTTGTGTAGAAGGGCCCTCTGAAGGAATCTCTCCGTAAGATCTTGGATTCAAGGGCTAGACATGGTTTTCCGCTTTCTGCTGGATGATGGAGCAACATTCGTCACACTATAGTACTGCTATGGTTTGCGACTTTGCGCGTAGGAATCCAATTCGTCAGATCTGTTCACAGCCAGGGCTGAAGGCGCAGCTATTATGTGGCTAATGATCCGCCTATTCGTCCGCCCCGACAGCCTACTTATTTAGCTTTTTACGAAGATCGTTCCACTACCTACCACCTGTGAACTCGCCTGCCAGACCACAACTGGACTGGACACGTTTTCGATCCTACTTACTGAGAAAGCCAGGTGGGGAGGAGGGAGTGCGGAGGATGCTGCGTAAGTCTACTCTCACTATAAACTAATTTACGCGTAAATCACCGTGCCTGCTTTAGTTTGCTGTGGAGCACACGGTTGAGATCGCCGCGCATGATGGGCGAACTGTCGCTAGTGGTGGTGGTGATGGTGATGGTGGTGGTGGTGGTGATGGTGGTGGTGGTGATGGTGGTGGTGGTGGGGATAACAGGGAGATGTGAGATTGCAATTTCTTGTCTACCAACCTTAGACTGGGACAATCTGAAATGTAAACCAGCCTAACGAACCTAACACTGTCACAAAGCAAGCGGATAGTTTGAGATTAATTTAAAAATGCATCGGTCGTGACGAAGATAGCCAAAATTGTCCGCTAGACCACAATAGGTCATTGAAATGAAGGCGGTTAACATACTGTCGAAATTATCATTTTCGAGGTCGATAACTAAATGCTGACGTTCACCCAACGAATGTAGGTAACATCCATGCAAGCATGCGTTTCGTATATTTCACAGAGCGGCTCAGAAGATATGAAGGAGCTGAGGGGGGGGGGGTGGAAACATTATTATTTAGCCTATTGCTAAAGGACCACCAACCGTCATAGCGAACCGAGAAGATTTTAAGGAGGATACCGAGGCTCTTCTTGATGAGGAAGTATTTTATCGGCCAGAGCAGAATTCACAAGCCATAGCAGTAGTAGTTCGGTTAATAAAACAGTTAACTAATCCTGGCGCAATGTGCGATCCCCGAGAACGGATGGTCCCGTATGAAACCAACGAAACGTTTTTTTGGCCCGATTCTATGGCCAGTCGAAGATGTATAAACCAGATTTTCTACTGCGAACAATCATTGCACTAAAAACTGCACTACTCATAGTTTAGCAAAATGAATTTGGGCAATTTTTCCCAGTAGGAATTTAAAACAGACATACACGGCAGAATTTATTTGGACCAACAAAGTTCACGACAGTTAATCGACTGTAATGCGTATCTGCATAACGCAGATAACGGATAAGAAGCATTCAGCGACTTGAATTTACACAGAAAAACTAATGCAAAACAGCAAGTCCATCGTTTGCAGCACACAGACTAGTCAATAAAAGTGGTAATTTAGGAAAAAAAGTGGGGAATTAAACACGCGTAGGGGGTATGTAAATTTAAGGACCAAAGACTTCCAGGTCAAGTTGAGATTGACCACGTGGTCTAACAGTTTGCAAGAGGTCGGATTTCTCTCGTCGCATGCAGACTGCTCCCAAGTAGCGCAATGCCTGATTTGTTCGTGTCCCAGCAAGTACTCGGAACGATCTGAAAATGGGAAGGGCTCACACGGTCAGGCCGATTGCGTGGCTGACGTGGCGGAGGGCTTGGCCAACTTTCTATTATCAAAACCTTTTGTGAGAAAAATCGGTCAGAATTTTGAAATAAACGGCCGACTTAGTTGGCATTGGGCTGATCGATTTTTTTTCTTTCACTACCTTGGCCTTTGGCCGTTGCTTATGGATGTTGGCGTCATCCTCCGTTGTGTGGTCACCTCAAGGGGGGTCGGTTGAACCTGCGCTCCCTTTCGGGTGAATTGGTCGACAGGCAGTGTTTACTTGGCATTGTTAAGCTCCTTGTAACCGTCTTGTCCTGGTCATGGCGTATGTAGTGGCGTAGGACTTTATAGACCGCAGGAAGGTCTATATGCCTGTTGATGGAGTTGGCATCTGTGTACTAAACCTCAAGTCTTAGACGTTCTGTCTTTGATGTGTCCCGGCTTAAGACGGTTGCTCCTTGAAACTCAAAACTGTGGCCAACTTCTCCGATGTGAGTAGCTTTAATAGTGGAGAGCCGGCCAAGCCCTCTGAAACGTCAGCCACGCAATTCCCCTGATCCAGTGAGCAATTTACATTTCTCAGAATACACCCGGGACTCGAACATTTACCTCCATTCGTCCCCTTCTGCATGTTCGAAATTCCGCATTTGCTATTATGCACAGTGTATGGTCTAATGCATTAAAATACCGTAGTCGGCACTTAACAGGACAGTACCGCATAAATTTTGCGTGGTTATTTTTGCTTATTGAATTGATTTGAGGTGCGGACAGCCTTTTATTAAGGTATGATTCATTTTGAATCTATGTTATGGAAGAGAAATAGGCCAAGATTAGACAAGTTCGGACGTCTTCTCCGTTATTTGATATGATATGCCGATTTCTCTTGCTATAGAGGAACATCAATATAAGCAAGAAATATTTTCACGTATATCGCTTCTAGGTACAGAAAATGGGCTTTTGTATCCGTGAAATTGCGGTGGATTTAAGCATGCGAAATCGCATTGTTTTCAAGAAACAGGGAGAAAATTGAGCTTTAAAGGTTCTATCTTGTAAATTTATGATTTTTATGCCGTAAAATACAGTAATAAACCTGTTCGACAGCGATTTGTTCTACCACACCCAGAATTTATAGGCGTAGGCAAATATATACTTAGTATCCCCCGCATGTTTTCACTTTTCTGTGTCATGCTGTGCGATGAAGATGTCGAAGCACTTAGTGTCGGACGTCGATTTTGAGCGCATACTAAAAGCTGGCGCCGGAGTCGCTGACTAATGTTTTCTATATCAACCAGGCCACCCTCTGGGGAATAATAGGACAGGGCCTAGGAGTGGGTAAGATGGATCGAAGCAGTCTGCAAGCAGGCAGGACGCTGATTTAATTCGTTGTACGCTACGACATGACATTATATGCTCCCCTAAGGCTATTCACAGGGAACATCATTCGATGTTTTCTCTGCGCTTAATTAAAAAAGGAATGAAAGCACTCGACCTCCATCTGCAAAGCGCCATGGCAGTCATTAGGAAACCTACAGGAGAACGTTTTTTGCTGAAGACTAAACTGGTCACAGAATTTCATAGAAAAAAAGCATTTACTTTTGTGCTGAGGTGTTATTGTTGTAATAAGCGTCTGAGGTCTGCCCAGGTGGGGAAGACTTCCCACAAAAACACTGTATTTACAGCAACCTTCAGGAACAGTCGACTCCTGATGATTTGAATGGCCATCCTGACCGGTCTGGCGTTAAACAACGGAGATGTTCAATAACATCGTAAAGGATGCCTTCGGTTACGACGACATTCACCGATGTCAAATGGACGTTGTAGTGTTTCAGGACGATCGTTCTGCTCATCGTTCGAAGAAGGTAGGGTTTTTATTTAGCTGACGACTATAATCCACTTTTTCAGAGCACAGTTTGCCATTTGCCTGCGGCCTGCGAACAGTATTTAGTTCTACCAAGAGCAAAATCTGGAGTACCTGCTAAATAACTGTATAGACCAAACTATCATAGACAACTTAGTAACGTGTATGTCCTCCCGGCGTAGGACAATAAGAAAAGCGAAAGCCAGCCAACGAAGTTCTAATACGTTGAACCTGTTGTCGTTTTTCACTGTTTTGTCGTTGCATCACATTGTTTGCTGTCGGCTGTATTGAGCATCAAATACAGTATACGTGACAATCCATGAAATGTCATGAGTGGTCACAAGAAAATCCGCAAAATCCGCCTAAAGCCCTTTCCTCAAAGCATTACAGCGATGAGAACACGGTCGTTTTTAAAAAGAAGGCACAGTTGGGTCCATAAGTTAGTATTTACGAACATAAAAATAATTGAAAATGCGAGTTGCCAAACACTCGTTTTCGGTAATTCTTCGTCAGGCCAATACAGTTACATGAAAGAATGAAAATTTACAAAATTACAGTGTTTATAATTGTCTCAAGGGCTATTAAGTCATTAACACTCATCTTCCCTATGCCGCCCGCATGACGAGGTCGACGGGTTTTGGTTCTTAGAGCTAGGGGAGGGAGGTAAGAGAGTTTTTGAGTGATGTTCTTGGACTGACTACACGGAGTACCCATCTCTGTAATGAGGGATTTGAGGTGGCATGGCTTCATCACTTGAGGTTGGCGTTGGCCACGGCAGAGAGAACGCTTGTGTCAGGGTTTTCTGACGCTGGATTCGTTAGACGTATAGCCAATGCCTCGGACGTTGCTAGCACTGGTTGACGTAGGCCTTTAGAGATGCTTACTGGTGTCTTAAATGCTTCATTGGCGTCACAATCATAAACCTTATCCTAACCATCCTACGAATAACCCGAATTCGGTAAGGTGTCGTGAGGTAGCCCCATCTGATGGACACAATACTGCTTGTGTTAGGGTAAGGGGTTAGGGTTAGGGCGTGTGGTTAAAGGTTATGGTTAGGAGTTAGGGTTGGGGGTTAGGGGTTACGGTTAGAGCCCAGGGTTAGGGATAAGAGTTAGGGTTAGGACAGCCATCTCTCAACCACTCAGAGTACAGCCGCGCATTCCCAATAGCTTTTCTTTTACATGCGATCACTTGTTCTCGTCGCTTGTGAGTTCCCCAGCGCCACATGTAAAACCCCCATTATAACCGGTCCCGTATTACAGGTGGCTGAGGTTTATTTGCCGCAGGTACAGCTGCATAACCACATCTGACCCACAAAGCTTACCCTAACCATCTTACGACTAACCCCAATGCTAAGCACCGACCCCGGAACTTGGGTAAAGGTCACCTTTCCTCTTGCCCATCTAAAACCCCTTATGACAGGTAGCAAAACCTGCACCCAGTGCAGTCTCCCCTCGAATCAGCTACCACATTCGGTGAGGGAAGCAGTGTAAGAGACAAAAGTGCAAATAAAAACCAGCTAAAAATATCCAAACAATTGACTAGATTTATGCTAACAGTGGTCACTGGAGTAAACAAGACATGGAAATCCACACACACACACGCACACATGCACACACACGCACACACATATATATATATATATAAACATAGTATTTTCGAGTATCTAGGAACCGGATGCAGTTGTGCATCTTAAAATTGCATAATTCAATATAAATGACACTTTTAAGCAAGGCAAATTGCCTCCCAAAGTCCTGCTCTTGCGTCTCAGCACGTCAGTCAACGAAATCCGAGGAGTAATTTGGGGGCACGCCATGGATTGTTAATTTGATTTGTGCTTCAGTGTAACGCCCTCACCTTTCGTACGATAACTTGCGGAGTTTTTTTTTATTGGCAAGAAGTAGGCTATTTTGTGTGGAAGTCGACGTCTGCATACATCCAGTCGATTGACTGTGCCACTGCCTACCGCAGACCAGATCTGCTTGTTCGCACGCGTGCTCCCGTGAAAGCTCATTAATCTGAATATAGAATGGGAACACAGAGAGTGTTTGGTAATCCAAAACATTGATTTTACAGCCCAAGGAATCCGGGCGAGATCACTAAGTAATTAGGACTTTTGTCATTTGTGGCTTACTTCGTGAGTTCAATGACCTAATGTGTAAAA
>CACRXP010000100.1:30249-43076 GCA_902702965.1 Spirometra erinaceieuropaei
GCTTGTCAAGTACTTGACAGTGCCGACGTTCCTATCTGTGCCTCCTAACAATTTGCAATTTATGCTGAACTTCTCCAATTTTCACAGTTTATTTTTCATTTCTTGGCGATACTCAGATATTATTGGTAATTGCTGTATAACTTTCACCGTTTAACGGCAGAAATACAGTGATCTTTCAGCGGCTGCAATCTGCCTCGCAACCTAGGAGCCTTCCGAATCACCTGGATGAGCTGGGATCCTCCAAACCTATGCGCATCCTGATAATTTGTTTGAGGAATTTGATGAGGATGATGTTCGGGGTATTCAAGTCGCTCACTTTTTTCTCGAGCAGATGATTAAGAGGAAGGGGTGGGGGAGGGTGCTTTAGAACATCGAGAACGTGGGCTTGCATCCCATCCAGGTTTGAACACCCTTTCACCAGGTCAGTTTACCCGTCTGAAATTTGGTGTTTTGACGCAGGTAAGAAATCGTCATCCGGGGTGATCATGCCGACCTCAGGCAATCACCCAGAATAGGAAAAAAATCGCGATTATTAAATAGATTATGTCAGATTTTTGCTGTGAGGATGGTGAGAGCGTTGCGATCGCTCAGTGGATTTTATGAAGCTGTCTCATTCAGGGTTGCCTTAGAAATATCTACAAATTCTTCTCGACTTCGAAGTCTGCCTTATTCACATAGTTTTTTAAATGCACACTATGGAACCTCAGTGAGGCAACAACTATATCATATGCAAATAATTAGGGAGGGCCACGAGAAAGCGCCAAATATTTCCTGGAGCATCATTAGGCTTGCCATAAACAGACTGTCAGATGCTTAGGAAAATTTACGTTTAGCCAATGAGCTTCACGGGAGTCGCTGATAAAATTCGCAATCCATTGTTGGGAACAAGGAGTTATCCACCCGGGATTTTTGACCTGTTGTCGGGTTCATTTCCGCAGACAACGAAAAATAAAAAACGAACGGTTAAATTTGTGAATTAACGTATCAGTTTGGGTTGATGTCAAAAGAGTTGGTTGGATCGACCGTTGTAGTGTGTTAATTGGGTCGAGTATTGGTCGAGCGGGGTTGGGTATGAATGGCTGACGACGACTAATAATCTAGAAATGGCCATTCCAGACTCCATTGACTTTGTCGGTGTTCAACTGACCTGGCTGCCAGCAGCCTTTGCGTTCGTCCAATTTACGCCGCCTTGAATTGCATTTATGAATTTACATGCACTTGTGGATGCCTGTGACTCGTCCCCTCATGCTGTCGTACAGCAGTTTCATTATTATGGCGATCATTTCAGACCCTCTTTTTTACAGGTATCTTCGTGGTCAACAGTGCCAAAGGACTTGATGAGGTTCACAAAGGTGGTGAAGAGACCCATCTCCTTTTTTCTTTGATTACCCTGAAGTTACCAGGTTACGAGGGTCATATGGTGGCTCCGCGACTTTTCCGGAATGCACGTGAGCCCTTGCTCCAGCCATAAATTCAGACGGTTGAGTCGGACTCAGACAGAGATTCTACTAACAGCGTTGAGAGAAGAGGTAGTCCGGCGACTGTCGCAGATTCGTCAGTTTCTTCTTCGACTGCATAGGTAAGCAATTATTGCATGCTTGAAATCATATTGGGATGTAATAAGTACAATAAGTAATATACCTATACTTCCAACACACATCAGAGGGCGAAATTGACGAAACATGGCAGCCAAAATCCAAATTGTCGGCGGGGACAAATAAAATGTCCTAATTAGTTCCACGCGATGAACAAAGGCGTCCTTCCCACGCCAAGCATGTTTCTGCATGAATTTGATAATGGAAATCTAGGCAGTGGTAGGGGGCGCTCACCGATTGTTCTTACGGAACTCAGTCGTTCCGTTGTGCTTTACGGGCTCTCTCTCGAGACAACCAGCAGCCGCACAGCGGCACATGACATAGGCAGAATGTTGTTACCGATAAAGACAATGGAGACTGAGATAGCCATTTCTGGCTTTTTAGCCGTCGTCAGACAGTTACACCCATCCCCGAAGTGTGGAACACCTGGGCTCAATCCCGCGGCCTGGTAGTTAGAAGTCCACGCCTCTAACCACTGAGCCACGGGCTCTTTGTTCTGTCGGTTGGGACAAGTCAAATACATGAACATAGTCCTCTTCCCGATCAGCACCCTAAAGCTTTTCTGTACACGTATAGGCAGCTTGTTTGCGATCGACTGTCGAAGGTTGGGGACAGCCGGTGTTATGGAAAATGAATCTGAGGGCTCCATTTATTCCGTCGCTCTAAACTTCTCATCTAACAGCCAGAGGGTTCACTCATATCAAGTAGTGGGATCACACTGCCGACCACGGTACAGGAGGGGAAGCCCAGCCACATGTCCCGTCGCTGTTCTCGCTGACGCATGACAAAATGCGAGTGCTTAGATTCATCACGGCTTCACTCAACGTCTTCCATGTAGGCTCTGGTTTATAATTCGACCCTTAAAGAAGGGCTCTTCATTTCGTCGAAAAAAAAAGAGGAAACTGGAGGCAGATTCCTTGGGACCCAATTTTCAGTCCCGTCCTCCGACGCATGTCTTGAACCTGGCGGAATGTACAGTGTGCGACTTATCTCATGAAACCTGATAACGGAAATTGATGCGAGAATTTCTGGACGTCTTTAACGTTGCGCATTTTCTTCGCTCATCCACATCCTTCAACGAAATTTCCTTATGCCGAAATTGTGTCTACGTAATTGTATCAAGTAAAATATCAGTAAATTTCAGCGAACATGTGCGTTGCAATTTATTTGAGCAATTCCCTATGTTAGAACATGTCCTAGGCTCCGGATACGCATCTGAGCGACTTTTCCACTGAAAGGATAGCAAGCTTCCCGCGAGCATTTCAATGAACAGATTAAGCCAAACCTGAAACGTTATTATATTTTCGATGTTTACCGTGGTATTCAATCTGCAAACACAAAGGTTATTTTAAGAAAGCCAGAGGTTTTATCAATTCCTAAATGTCAAATTAGCAGTTCTGTTCGATTTGCTGCCCTAAAGTGCAGTAGTAACACAGATATGGATTCTTTCGTTTAAATGGGCTGAAATTACAGTGAGTGACCGATCTCATGAAATGTTGGCTGAAATTCTGAAATGCGTTTTCGATTAGGAAGGATTACTTGGTCGCGGTTGTAATACTGATTATCATAAGGCATACTCTTATAACATTTCGTACTCGGCAGGATGTCGGCTTTTAAATGCATTACTTTTCAATCTACTGTAGAAAGCGTGCTCGGTAAAAAATGACTACTTACGTAGCATGTATTTTTCCCATTGATTTTCGATGGACATGGAAATTCATATATATTTTATAGAAACCTAAAACGAGAATATGCTTTCTTTCGGTTCGTTAATGGAGAATCACGTCTTCGTGCAATTTCCTATGCTAATACATGTCCTAGATTCCGGTTTTCATTGAAAGGATAGTAATTTACCCGCTATAGTTTTAATAAACAGAGTTAACTGAACTTGAGAATTTATTTTATGTCCGATGTTAACCATGGTGATCAACCTGCTAAAAAACGGTTATTTTAAGAAAATCAGAGGTTTTATCAATTTCTAAATTCCTGAATGTCTTGGCAGATTTCTGAGTGATTCATATTGACCCAACTGTGAATAACTCGGTGGGATTCGAACCAACACAGAAAGGGGAAGGCTTTAGTACAGCCAACGCTCTAACCACTTGACCTACGAGGCTCCGCCGGACGACGCGAGTATAATCACTACGTGGGTTCAAATCCCACCGAAACGCCGAGTTTTCACAGTTGGGTCAGTATGAATTATTCAAAAATCTGCCAAAACATCCATGGATTACGTGTGCCTGGTAGTCATCTGGTGGATTCTAGGTGAATTACTTAAGAAAGCCTGCTTGGGCAGTCAACTTACTATATCAGATTTGGTGGATTCCAGACGTTGCAGTAGGTTGGGCGGGTAACTTGACCTAAATATGATTAAGCTCGAGTCGTCAGGCGGGGCGTCGTAGCTCAAGTGATTAGAGCTTTGGCTGTACTAAAACCTTCCCCTTAATGCGTGGGCTCGAATCCCACTGAGACGCCGATTTTTTACAGTTGGACCAGTATGAACAATTCCTTAATGTCAAATTAGCAGATCTGTGCGATTCGGTGCCCTAAAGTGCAGTAATAACACAGATAGGGATTCCTTCGTTTGAATCAGCTGAAATTGTTTTGCCGATTGGAAAATTCTACCTGATGTCACATAAATGACCACCCCCGGATGGTCATTTCCAACTTTAAACATATGAAACACTACTTGTCGTGTAGGTTAGTTTCTGTGCATACCTTATTCAGAACTAGGAAGAGAAAGAAAGAACAGTTTCACCAAAATATTAGCATTTACATGGGCGCTCTGCCGTGCATTCATAATCGAATAACGGAGTCTAAATGTCAGCAAAGACCTTAGTAATGGCCTCAATATACAGAGAAAGGCATGCTCTTACGTTAACGGTAGAAAAATATTAGTATTTCTTAGGAACGCGAAAGAAACGGCCAAAAGTTTCAAATTTTTACTTGGCCTTACCGTGCAAAAATGCAAAGTACACAGAGGTCTGCCAACGGAGTGCAGTAATAAAGCAATTTTTCAAGAGGTAACTTAGTAAGGAAAGGTTTCTTATTGTTCAAAGGCATATTCGTTGCTGACTTTCGTTCTGGACAGCCATTTGTATCGAAAATGAAGTTTGATGTTTGAATGAGTCTTCGCATGTGACCCAAACGACCATCATCGTGAAAAGGAGCGTCCGAACACTCACTAATTCGGTAAATGCTTCAATAATAATCTTATTTTAAAGTTCTCAACAGGCAGGTAATTCAGAATCTGTTTTTATGGACTATCGGGTAAAAACACTGAAAATCATGAAGTTTTCAACAAAATTTCTAGGTCGATCCGAAAATCGACGTAATCCAAAACGAAGGAAAACTGTAAATTAATTTAGTGGAAGAAAATTTCTCTCTATAAGTACAAAATGGTATGTGTGCGATCACGCCTGTGGATTAGGCACCGACTGGCCTCATGACATGTCACCTTCTAAAAACTTTGGTTCCTACGATGTTCCCATGGGTGATATCAAGCAAAATCCAGTTTATTTTGTTGAACTCCATGTCATTTAACTCAAACGATTCAAGGATAACACGAAACCCTGGAAAACTGTTTTGCAATGTACACTCAGAATGTAGGCAGTTGACAAACCGTCATGCATGAGATCACACTAATTATTAAACGATAGTTAGATGTAAAATTCACTGAAACACTATTATTCAACGTTATTTTATTTCCACTTTCATTTCTAAACAGCATAACACTGCCTCTGTATATTTTTTTATGTTTTGAATTTTTTTAAACTTGTACTTAATTAACATAGACATTGGGCTCATGATATTGTGTCGGTTTTCGAGTGATTGGCAATCATTTGTAAATTTCGACAAATTTCATGAGTTAGGTCACTAACTGAGACAATACTTACGTAATTCATAGATGTTTGGCGTATTTTGAAGAATTCATATTGATCCAACTTAACCCAAGTGGGATTAGACTGGCATCGTCCGGCGGGGCCTCGCAGCTCAAGTGGTTAGAGCGTTGGCTGTACTAAAGCCTTCCCCTTACTGCGTGGGTTCGTATCCCACCGAGGCGCCGAGTCTTTCACAGCTGGGTCAATACGAATTATTCAAAAATCTGCCAAAACATCTATGAATTGACCGTTTTGACTGAACCCTCGGCAGAGGGTGATTAAGAAAACTGAAACTAATCCATACTCTCCCACAAATGGCAGGAGATTTTTTAGCAATCCTATACCCCCCGATACCTGCACAGAAAATAAGGGATCTTTGACATCCTCGGTGGTGCGAGTAGTCAGCCACCTTGCACCACTACCACCACCACCACCACCACCACCACCGCCACCACCACCACCACCACCACCACCACCACCAACACCACCACCACCACCACCATTCCCACTAGGATGAGATCCAAGCTAGCCGTCTCATGTTTATGTGAGAACCTGGTCCATTTTACGCGTACCAGGGGTGTGTGATCAGCGTAGAGGGGCTGGTTTAACCTTGTCGGCCCCCGTGTCTGACCCACCCTCCGATCGTCCTGGCTACGTCTTACCACATGACCCAGATGTGTGAGACAGGTATGAGTGCGACAGACACTGCGCAAGTCTGCTATCGCTGACAACTTCTTCACGTGCAAGTCATGTGTTTTACGCCAACTACGTGAGTCGCACTAGGCATGCCATCATTCCCGACGATCAAAATGACTGTTGGCGAATTTAAACTTAACCAAAAATCTAGTAAAAGCAAAGTTTTGGAAGAAGCAAAAATTCCTTGTGCGATGTTAACGTCAGCTCACCGTACGGGCCAAAGGACCTTTCTGCTTAATCTTTCTTGTGATTAACAGTGAGTACACATGACAAGTTGCCGGGGGGTAGCTCACACTGCAGCTCGGTAGGGATGGCATGACTCGTTGAGCACTGTCAGCATGATGACGAGGTTTGGAAATTTCACTAATGATTGTGATAATGACCTCAGCACGAGCCGTTTTTTCCTGGCCTGGTTAGTGTGTGCGCGATTAGATGGGTGAGTCTTCATTACACCTACCCATAAAGTAGCCTAGTATAAACTAGCGGATGAGGGCTAAGTATTTTTTGTGTTAACTGTGTGGAAATATATGCGGGAGAGATGGAGAGTGAGAGCACCTAAGTTACATTAAAAGTGCACACCTATCAAATTGCTGAGACAAGTCAGTGTTTCATGTCAGCTCTACGCTGGGCTCCCACTCAACAATACTCCAATGATTACTAACCTACGACTTACTGCTTCATTCAACAGTTCGAAGACGCTGTCAACCCTGACAGCGCATGCATCCTTCATAGATCTTTTCGAAATCGAAGTTTCCATTTATTATTTAGCGTATTCTGTTAGAGATACAATTTCATTTTCAGCGGCACGGATAACTCATGGCGCGAAGGACACCGTTGTTTGATAAACAGCCTGAAAACTTAAACGAATCCGTAATTGTGGCCATTTTGGAGAGAATTGAAATCGAAGTAAAGATGGTGCTGCTGTCTGACCCTCTCCTCTTCGCGAAGGATCCAGAAGGGTCTAGACCATTGCGGGAAATTCGCATATCCACCAAACGTCACAGGTCCCTAACTTAGACCGAAATTTATACATGGGCATTTTACCGGAAGAGTAATTCGAGGGCCGTGCTGTTTTAAATATTGTTTTCCATAGATGTTTTGGCCGATTTTGGATGACTCATATTGACCCACCTGTGCAAAACCCGGCGCCTTGGTGGGATACGAACCCACGCAGTAAGGGGGAGGCTTTAGTACAGCCAACGCTCTAACCGCTTGAGTTACGAGGCCCTGCCAGACGATGCGAGTTTAATTACATTTGGGTCAAGTTACCCGCAATTGTGTCAATATGAATTATTCAAAATCTGCCAAAATATCAATGACTTACGCGAGCCTGGTAGTCATCTGGTGGATTCTAGGTGAATTACTTAGGGAATCCTGCTTGTACAGTCAACTTACTGTATCAGATTTGGTGGATTCCAGACGTTGCAGTAGGTTGGGCGAGTAATTTGACCCAAATGAGATTAAACTCGCGTCGTCCGGCGGGGCCTCGTAGCTCAAGTGGTTAGAGCGTTGGCTGTACTAAAGCCTTCCCCTTACTGCGTGGGTTCGAATCCCACCGAGGCGCCGAGTTTTTCATAATTGGGTCAATGTGAAATATTGTTTTGACGAAGAACCAACTTCTTACGCATCTTTATGCGAAGCAGTAAGACAACTAACATTATCATCCTTACAAGCAGCAATCTTTGTCGCATGGTCCCGAATCGGCGTCTGGCGCACCATCTGCCCCGCACCCACCTCTCGCCCACCTTGTTCCGGCGACAAGGCGACTGTCAAGACGACTGGAGATCAGCGCGGGCGCAAAGGCTAACAAAATTAAACGGGTCATCTAGGCCTGCCATAAACACGATCCGGCCCCTTCTACTTGTGCCAGACTACAAAAAGCTGCATTCCGAGCTCAAATAAGCTAGAGCGCCATAAAGGCCATACAAGAAAGGGATCATTGGGTCTGACCATCGGTTCTCAGTGGGCCCCACGTACTGGACCATTTGAAAACCTTCCAGGCCACGGCCCTTATCGCGTCGTAGTAGATGTGAAGATGCCAGGTTTAATAATAGTGGTGGAGACGTTGATTTGCCGTGGGGACGAATTCCCCAGTGTCACTCTGCTGTTAGCGCTAGAGCCATAAACAGTACATTAACGAGGCCTCTGGGTAAAAATTCAGTCAGGTGATGTATCGATCTGACGCCGACATACGGAGCCCTCTACCGTCACCTCCAGGCCTGTGGCATTGGTTTTTAATCAGCTATTGCCTCTGCCATCTTCGACTATTGACCCATGCACGAGTTCAAAAGCTCGGAAAACATTAGCAATTGCTTCCGAATATCGACCAATCTTATTTTTCCTTACTTATACATACACCTGGAACTCAAAAACCCGTCTCCATTCACAGAAAAACTGCGATTTTGGTTGTTCGTAATGTTGCGGCCAGCGTTAACCATTTCAAGGAAGGTGACAATACGTTAGTCTAACTGAGCACAAGCCTTCTAGATTTTCCTCCTGCTCCTCCTCCTCCTGCTCCTCTTCCTGCGCCTCCTCCTCCTCCTGCTCCTCATTTCTTACCCTTTATGACACCTGGGAAACTGCTTCTTACTATCTGCAGCTTCCTTGATAAACTACTTGTTTATTGAACCGAATCTGCCTTACTGCGCAACTTCACATCTACTGTAATAGCCTCAGAAATACCAGCGTTGGGAGTATACTGGGTAGCTTTTTCTTGGGCCCTAAAGTCTGCAAGCGGCTGCGCTGTCATGACCAGCAAACCGTGGTCCTCGCAGTCTGGCGCGCACTGGCAGTTCTTTGACACCAGGTTCCCTGCCCGTAGATGTACTTGCCCTACCTCTTAGAAATCTAAAAGCCCCCTGTAAGGTTTGGTGCCCGTTTACTTGTTTAGCCCCAACGTTTGTTAGCGTCTGCAAACCATGGCCCTCGCAGCCTGGTGCGCGCAGTCAGTTCTCTGACACCAGGTTCCCCGCCGGTGGATGCGCTGGAGCTCCTACCTGGCATGTCGGTCATGTGCATGATTGCCCAGTCATCCTCTTCTCTATGACCCCTTTGTCGTGCTGTTGTTGGTTAAAATCCTGGTCAAGTATTTGTTGTGGACCAGGGGGTGCGGTGGCACGTCCGACCGTGAGACCCCCCTGCATCCTCCCTCACCTCCGGTCTTCTTGACTCTGACCTGACACCGGGTTCAGGTGGCGAGTGAGAAGGAGAGAGCGTGGTAGACGCTGCGCAAGTCTACCATCATTATAAACTAATTTCATGTGCGCTGGCGCTCCCACCTGTTATGCAGGTCGTGAGCATGATCGACCAGTCATCCTCGTCTCTCTGCTGCTGCTGCTGCTGCTGCTGCTATTGCTGTTGTCGTTGTTTTTGTTGTTGATGCTATTGGTCAAAATCCTGGTCATCTGCTGTGTGGACCAGGGGTTTGGTAGAACGTAAAGGTGCGGGCTGGGCCGTGCCACCCATCTGCGCCTTACTCCACCTCCGGTCTTCGTGATTATGTCTCGACGCCGGATCTCCGTGGGTAGTAGGAGAAGAGAGTGTAGTAAATGCTGTGCAAGTCTATTGTCACCATAAACTGACTCACGAACAAGTGACCTTACCTGATCCACCTTGCCGTGGAACATACGGTGGACATCGTCGGCAACGACGGCCGAACTATTCTTCTCCTCCTCCCCCGGTCAGAAATGAAGATATGGTAGGTCAGCCTGTCTCATACAAATTGAGATTCTCTCACAAAGACGTTCCCGAAAAGAGATGCCGGAGAACTCAATTCCAAGGCTATACGGTGTTCCCAGGTCTATCAAGGCTGATCAGGAACCATGTACAAAGGTCCTCTGGGAGCAACAAGGGATCCTTCCACGGGGATGCTTGAGATTACACGAATTTGCCCCGTGGTAATTGGAAGGCATTCCGTTTGGGATCTCAAGAAGGAGCAAAAACACCGGATATTTTCGAAAATGTGCAACTCAGAGCAGGCCTTTAATAACCCTATTCGAAGTATGCAATTTAGGGGGAATACGATTTACCTTGCAAGAAATTACTTTTCGGCCTCATACCCATACCAAAGAATCAACTTTATACAAAAATCGAACGCCAGTGGAACGATGTCCTCAATGTGAGCAGTGTTTTTTTTTCTAAGTGCAATTTATAGAAGTGCTGGAAGGGAGGTCCTTGCTAACAGCTAAAAAAACTTGGAAATGCACCCTTAAAATCTAAAGTGTTTCCGGCGTCTTTGCTGCCGCAAGAAGTCTCAACGAGGAATCGCATGAAAGTCTGAACTTAACAGTGAATTTCGGCTCGCAGTCTAAGAATGCACGCATTGAAAACTGCGATAGATGCAACGAAGTCCGGTGAAAGCGGTTTCAAATTACTAGTGACCATCTACATACTCAGCGGGAATACGGCTATTCTCCCCCAAATCAAAAACTGAGTTTTTGTTATATCGCAGTGATTGAGGATACACTCAGGATGGAAATGATCAGCTTACTTTTAAAGGAAACGCAAGTTTTACACCGATTACTGGGTGCAAACATCAGGAGGGAGAAGTCTCGCTCTTTCGGTAAATATTTTGGCGAGGTTTGATTCTGCAGCCCCACCTCAGTGATGTCATATGGTTAGCTTTCTAGAAAAATTTGTAGATGCGAATACGTCGACTTTACAAATATCACGTATTTGCATCTTCCTTACAATTTTAGTCGAGAGAGTGACTGTGCCAAGGGAGGGATGAGTGCCTATACTCCAGCCTCGGTTAATTCAGTTATCAATTCACACGCGCTTCCTTCCGCGTGCCTCGAGCCCTGCTTGCGCTCTCTTTAACCTCCTAATCCAGCGCGTGGCCATGGGAGACTGAAATGGCCATTTTTTTAGGACAAGTGAGCTCTGTAACGCAATCGGCGAGCGCCCTTCCACCATTGTATATACCCGATCGCAACCGACAGGACAACGAGCCCGTGGCTCAGTGGCTAGGAGCGTTGGACTTCTAATCAACAGGTCGCGGGATCGAGCCCCAGGTGTTCCACATTTCCAGTCTCCTTTGTCTTCGTCGGTAATGTTATTATCCCTAATATTACGCGTCGCTGTGCGGCTGCTGGTTGGGCTCGAGAGAGAGAGAGCCCCAAGACACAACAAGACGAGTTAGTTCGTAACACGGTCGGTAAGCGCCCTTCTGCCAATTCGAAAACCGTGAAATTTGGCGAGGTTTGGTCCCACAGCCCCACCTGAATGATATCATATGATTAGCTTTCTAAAAAATTGTCGTAGATACGAATACGTCGACTTTACAGATATCACGTGTTTGCAACTTCCTTACCATTTTACTTCAGAGAATGACTGTGCCACGGCGGAGCATTGCTTATGCGCTATTATCGGTTACTTCAGTTATCAGTTCACACGCGCTTCCCTCCGCTTGGTTCAAGCCCTGCTTGCGCTCTCTTCAGCATCCACATCTGGCGAATGGCCAAGTAGATTTGCTAATGGAATTGTTCCGGCGGTTCGGAACTCCGTCGGTTCCACTATAGTGGCCATGCACTGCGAATTACCACGCGGTACCCTCAGTGGCCTTCCAGTTGTGATCGCGCCCCCCCCCATATCCTCTTAATCCAACGAGTGACTGTGTCGGAGGGGGGGAAGTATGTACACTCCACCTTTGCTCGCTTCCCTGCGCGTGCTTCGGACCCTGCTTGCGCTCTCTTTCCCTTCCTAATCCAGCGAGGGGCTAAGTTAGATATGTTAACTAAAGTTGTTTTAGTAAGCTAACCATATGATATCAATCAAAAGGGGCTGCAGAACCAAACCTCGCCTGAAATTTATGCCCCTGTGATAGTGCCTGTGGTTTCTCATACAACGATAAGATTGAACTTTGAAGAATCGGATCCGCTCCGTATTACAGGTGTCGCTGTCCCAAATTCCAGGAAGTAAGGGTTACTGGGATTAGGAGGGTTAGTGGTGGGGTTAGGGTTCAGGTTAGAACATGGAAATAAACATTACCTTAAATTTATCCCGAGTCCACCCGTATTTCCGTACCAGACCGGTGGTAGTATAACGGCTCCTGCTATGTTGTAACTATTTCTCCCTTTCAATACGAACTTCTATTTTCTCCTAGTTTCTTTGTACTCCCTTCTTTCCTCATGAGTTGTGCCTTATTATAAATTTTTAGTTGCACTAACGCGCCATTTCCTTCTGCTGCCTACTCATTTCAAAACTTTCACTTTTTTCCAACATTTTTTCAGGCACTTGTTGTCTTCCTCGTTAAACTGATTAGAGTTCAGTGCGCCGAACTCACTTGTTGCCCTAGAGCTTTTGCGTCCTTCTATGATGTAACCAAAGCAGACTGTATAGTCTTGTTAAAACTGATTGCAAGGAGTACCCTGCAGCTACTGTCGACCGCCTAGTTTGCCCTAGTCTTAGTGAGGCTGAAAATAAGGCGATTCTTTGGCCCTTTACCGAATGGTCTCAATCCACAACTATTTTGCTGTCAAAGCTGTATAAAGACCTTAGTCGCGAGTGGCTATTTAGGTTTGCTAATGGCATTGCTCGGATGGATTGGAAGTCCGTCGGTTCCACTATAGTGGCCATGCACTGCGAATTACCACGCGGTACCCTCAGTGGCCTTCCAGTTGTGACCGTGCTCCCCATATCCTCTTAATCCAACGAG
>CACRXP010000100.1:43546-77313 GCA_902702965.1 Spirometra erinaceieuropaei
TACACGCCAGCTTCGCTCGCTTTCGTGCGCGTGATTTGAGCTCCGCTTGTTCCCTCTGAGCGTAAGTTCTGGGAACAGATGAAAGAGTGAATCGCACGAAGACATAAACGCCAATTCACGCTTCCAGTATTTATTGTGGAGGTATTGTCACCTGAGATTATCATCCTCTGGTAAAGGTAGTATATCGTACTCCCGACGTAGATACTCATGGATTTCGTACTACTCGTAATACCACTTGTTTGTAGAATGGGCATTACGTGGTTATTCCACAGTAGTTGATTGTCTTCGAGTCGAATGTTCACTGAAATTTCGGTTCTGACCCTAAAAGTCATGTTCCGGAGATCTAACTCCAAGTCCTGCACTGAGTAATTTCTGAAACTATTCACTTGAATAGTCATCTTCGTCGTGAACCCAGAAAAGACCAGTGTTTTGAAGGTGAATACGAAAGCATGAGGTTCACCGAATGCCATGTGGGCTACCTATTTTGATTGGGTGACGAAGGGCAGGGTTGGGAAGCAGAGCACAAAGGACTTTGCTGTGTTTTAGAGACCGCATCTGTCGAGAACAAAACAACCTGTCCGTCTATGAGCCAGTTCTCTGACATTCTTGAAACAAGCATATCACAAAGGCACAGCTCGGTTCTTCTGCTCTGTTTTGCTCAGAGTACAACGGTTCCTTCTTTCTGTGTTCCTTATAGTAGTCGCGCCTATGTGGGACCAAAACCGCCGTTATTGTGACACGCTTGGACGGGCTGTATGGCTTTCATGGACACAGGGTTTGTGCTAACCTCCGGTCGCGGAGTGGGTGAGGGAAGAGAGAGAGAGAGAGAGAGCGAGATATGTAGGTGCTGCGAGGGTGGAAAGTCGAATGTTTCAAAGAGACGTGGCGTTTTTGAGGACTCTCGTCTCTGCCAAATCACCTTTTCTGGGAACTTGCCTTTAAGTTGTTTTTATCTAGCTACAGAGAGTTCCTCAACTTTCATTAGGAGGTTTTGAGAAGGATAGAAAAGCTAGGTGGCGAGCATACATCTGCTTTTGATGAGTTCTCGTCAGGCCAGCCCATTTATACTGGGACGCGGTCAGGTAAAAGTATGTCATTGATAGGAGAAATCGATCAAAATTTATCTTAAAATGCAGGCGGGGTGTGGAAATATTGCGGCAGTTATAACTAGCAGTTAGTACTTCAGCTCCGCCTCTTAGAAGTCTTCCGGAACATTTTAAGCGAACCTATTATGGGAAATAAAGTGAAAGTTTTTAAAGGCCTCGCTTCCCATGCTAAAGTTTCAACCACCGACCAACGATTTTTTTTTGTCAGCAAGCGCGTGCCACTGAATATTTCACTGACAACAAGCTGAAATGAAGATTGTGGATTTGCGTCCGCTGAAAACACTCCTTTACGGGAGCAGGCTAGAGGCTCCTCACTCCTTTATTGCGCAAGACTGGGCCCTTGCAAAACTGCTCAAGGCACAACCGAGGAAGCAATAAACTGGTTAGCATTTGCAGAATTTATTGGGGTTGCAGAGGATTACACGACTTGCATAATTAAAACCTTTTTAAGCCAGGTAACCCTTAGCAGGTTGCAGACTGGAGAACTATCCAGCCACTAATTAGCACATGCATCGCCTCCTGTTTTCCGAAATAAACAGTAGACCGTGGGTGTAGGCAGCTTAAATCGACTGTTCGGTATGAAAATAATCAAGAGACGTCTGGTTATGCCTGGATTTGGCATATTTAGTCTGGATAGTCCAAACGATCAGACTTTGTTGTCACAACGTCCCAGGTGAAATTAAGGGTTAACGCAACCGGAAAACATTCTTTGCCGGGGGGATCGAAACTCCGACTTCTGGATCTCGCGACGGGCGTTCTGACTGTGAGATGCAGTTTGAGGGCCAATCAGGTGGGCAGGTAATCGATATGCTCTTATTCGATAATTCCTCAGCAGACCTACAACTCAAACAACACAGCGAGTCATTAATCAGAAAAATATCGATTATTCGCACAAGTGTGTGCCCCGTTTTTAACGCCATTAGTTGTGCCACCAATCAGATTTCTCATGCCTCAATAGTATATTTAAGGGAGTCCAGTACGAAGCCACTGCTGGCGCCCTTGAGTTTTGTGTTTTTGGGTTTCATTTGTCGTTGGAAGTGCAGGGTTTAAGTAAAACCTGAATATTTTTCCAGTCCTCATACTGCTTCACCTCCTAGAAACTACCAAACTTCGAAAAGTTCAACTTCGGACTACATCCTTGTCCTTTGCAGCTAGGTTTGTTCCGACGGAAACTGCACGTTCTCTCATAACCTGTGTATTGTTTTTATTCTGACTTTCCAAATAATTGTGGAGTTCTACAAGGTTCCATCTTATCCACTCATCTTTTCTTTCTACATACCGATGATTTGAGATCGCCAAACGACTGCCTGTATGTTAAGTATGCCGATGACATGGTCGTAGGCCACCTACTCAAAAACCTGACTCACCTACAGTCTTTAAAGGATGGCTTAGATCACGTCTCCGCATGGTCGTCGAATAATGGACTCCTACTCAACAATCAGAAATCAGTACAGTGTGTGTTTCGATTGCGACCCTCTCCCATTCCTGAACCTTTGGATATTCTTCCCAATGAGGTATCCTCTTTCCGGTACCTAGGTGTAACTTTGTCCTCAAATCTCTCTTTCTCTCTTCATATGGAAACCCTTTTAACAAAAATTCAAAAACTTGCTTATTACATTCGTCGTCTACGTTCATATTATACACCCCAGTCCTTAATCTGGCGATTCTTAGATGGCTGTATTCTTCCACTCATTCTTTATTGTTCTCCAGTTATTTTTCCAGCTTTACTTAAAAAAGATCTAATTATTTTTAAACGTGTCAGTCGAATGCTCGCCTCCGCTGCTGGTGTTTCCTATCATATTTTAGTTGATATCATCGTGCAGCGACACTTCAATACGGTGGAGCAATTTGCTGACCGAATTCTGAATGACACCGTCCATCCCCTTCATAATGAGTTAATGGCTGCGAAGTCCTTACGCCCCATGCGTCGATGCTTCCGCCACATTCCTTGTCGCACCTCGGCTTAACAGAATTCCATACTGCCATTTCTAGCCCGATATCTTACCTGCAAAGATGCTGAAAAACAAAAGCTAAAACTTGATCTTGCACCTTAAAGTCCTTTTTTTCATATATAATTATGTCCACCTGTCCAATACCTGTTAATATCTATGGTAATCACTGTGTACTGGAGAACCGTTTTTTGCTGAAAGTTTTGAATGTTATTTCCAAAATAAAGCATTCCTCTCTTTCTCTCTCTCTTAAGCAATGACGATACCTTAGTTTCTGCCTAAGTACATCAAGGCAGAAAGTGTTCCAAAGGGGAGACGTGGAAACGGCCCTATGCATAGTTCCCGAATAAGGATTTCCTCTCAACTGGCAAGAAATAAGATTAAGGCAAGCGTTTTCTACACGCCACTTCTAAGACGGCGCCCACAGTGCGTGACCGATCTCATGAAATGTTGGCCGAAATTTTAGAATGCGTTTTTAATTAGAAAGGATTATTTAGGTAAGGTTGCAACACTGATTATCATGCGGCATAATCTTCTGATATTTTCAACTCGCCAGGATGTCAGCTTTTGAATGCACTTCTTTTCGACCTTGTGCAGAAATCACACTCGGTAAAAATGAATACCTAAATAGCATACATTTTCCACACCGAACTTCTATGCCCCTTTAAATTCACACATATTTTATAGAAAACATATACAAAATATATTTTCTTTTGCCATTTGGTAGAAAATCACATTGTCTTCACATCGGATACTCGAAGGGTATATTTAGGTTTTGAAAAAAATCCCCAATTCCCGAATAATTCTGAGTCAGATCCGCCGTTGCATTAGAGTTTAGCCATTTCAGTATACAACGTGCATGCTTTCCGCGTAAGGAAAATCACATATTCCTCCAAGCCTTTAAAAAGATACCGTTTAAAGTTCACACCATACAGAGTTCACAAAATTTCATAATGGATGCGGACTACGTTGTACATTTCATAAGGAGCATTGGTAAACGGACAGGTACGGTGCTGTACGTATGGACATCGCACGGTCTTAAAATTCTCATAATAAACAACTTTTAAAAATCATAAGATGACCTTCCATAGGAAATAAATGTGGAGGCAACGTTGTTTTCTGCCAAAGGACTAAAAGAAGGCATATTTTTGTGCCTGTTTTCTATAAAATTTACTTTAAATTATAAGACTACTAAAATCAGTGTGAGAAATGCATGCTACTTAAGTGGTCATTTTTTACCAAGTATGGTCTTCGCAAGAGGTCGAAAAGAAATGTTTTCAAAGGCCAACATCATGGCGAGTCCGAAATCCTACAGGATTATGCCGCAAGATAATCAATATTACAATCCTACCTTAGCAATTCTTCCTAATCGAAAGCGCATTTCAAAACTTCGACCAACATTTCATGAGGTCGATCACTCACTGTAAGTTAATGTTTACGCTCCACATGTACAATCCCATTTCCGAGCGTTATTTGCGAGATTTTGGATTCTGTTGACATGGTTAAGACCACTTTCAAAGAGGTGAATGTTTTGAAGGTGCAGCAAGCAGTAAAGCCCACTCCCTGGGTGAAAACCCTCTTGAATATCTAAGGATACCTTCATGTGACTCCCCTACGGATTCGTATTTAGCACATAGCGTAACTTCACATGTTTTCGATATTTGAATAAAATCCATTGCTTTTCGTATAATGGATAGGAAAACACTAACACCTCATAATTTATATCTCGTTGGCTGTATGTTCTAGATAAACGAACAAAAGAAAAGTTAGGAGTGAGTTGACAAAAATGGCCCAGAGTTTCAAGGAGATTTTGTGTCTTTGGGGGCTCTGTCGCCTGCCAAATCACCTCTTCAGGTGAATGGCATTAAGTTGTTTTTATTTAATTACTGAGAGTTCCCCAACTTTTTTAGGATGCTCTGACAAGAATAGAAAAGTTGAGGGTCTTTAAAAGTGTATTTGCTATGCTTGTGGCACGTAATGTAAACAAGTCAAGATGACTTTTATGTGGGTATTTGTCAAGCGGGAGCATTCGAACAATGCAACCATTTTTCGCAAGACGACAGGATATCTCATGCAGTGAGTTTAAGAAACGACTTTTCAGTCAACCCCTTTTGTGAAAAATTACTGGTTCAATGCGAACAACACAAGGTGAGGACCCGCTTTATGTTGGGTTTCGAGGCAGTCACATGACGCTGTTCTTGATGGAATGATACCACACCATGGAGTTTGGGTTAAATCAAGGCTAAACCAATATAGCTTTAATCAAAAAATCGACAATGGTGTCATTTTAAAGTAGGCTTTAAGAAATTTGTAGTAAACATTCGGCCAAACATGTAAAAAAATTGAATAAACGTCGGGCTGGCTTTTTTGGAGGAAATTAACGCATTGCGTAGTCACGTGTTTTCATTGCGCATCGCGGCCTGCAGATTTTCCTGATATAAGTAAAGGCTTGCTTATACGCAAGAAAACCAACGCATCCTAACGGTGTCCCGCGGTGACCCCTGCGACCGAATCATGTAGTATACCATTTAGAGAAGAAATGCTTTGATGCCACCTATCCTATCCCATAAAAGAAGTGAGTACAAGAAATGAGCGGTTCTCTGTGTCATTCGTATTATCAGCAATATAGAAACCAATAATAACTCTCTCGGTGGCGTGGGATTAGAAGCTCCGATAAGGTCTTGATTTGACTATTATGTCCATTTCCTCTTCCTCCATCCAAATCGCCTTACTAATGCCAATTTTTAGGCCAGCTGTTGCCGGATAAAATTGAATAGTAGCAGGTGCAACGTTATCTCATCCACTCCAGAAATATCAAAAAGTGAGTTGCACTCCAGAATCCTACATCAACAGAGACCCGTCGTAACTCCCAAATATTGCTTTTTCGCACTCTTTACTCCTGTTCATATATAATGGAGACGAGGAAGTTTTCAAAATTTAAATACAAACTCAGTGCGGTCCGTGAACCCATATACTCTTCTTCTTTATCCTTTTCGAGAGACGATGATGATGATGATGAACCCTAAGGATAAGGCTAGCTACACTGACAAGGAGGAAGCCGTCTACAAGATCCCAAGCGGTGCCCGCGACGCCTTATATCGTGGTCAAAAGGGAACTCTGTCTCCACACGCATTCACAAGCATTAGCTGGCAGTTAAGAAACAAGATCGTTTATCCCAAGGGGCCATGCAAACTCTAGATACCGGGCAAAACTTCGCTTGTGACAAAACTCGCATAGTCGGCGTCTGTCCCAACAAAAAAAGGTCGAGCGTTTCTTGAAGCCATGAGCTCAGATGATTCATGCACCAATGCGCATGTTAAGTTGGATGCCATGCGCAAAAAATTTAAAGGAGAAATGGAAAAAAACGAACGGGTATCAGTTTTTAAACACGTCTGAAATGTTAACTGTTTTTAGCACACTTTCCCAACGTCTGACGAAGACCTGGGGAACCAAAATTGAAAGCTTAATAAAGTTTCCAACTTTTCCCGAAGAAGGTATTTGACTTCAGATTATATTTCCCGGGATGCCTGTCTTCCAATCATATATATATATATATATATATATATTCAGTCAGGAATGGGCGCACACCGATCTATTGGCTTCCCGAAGCAAACAAGGTCTCTATGGGTGGCAAAGATCAAAAACAGGCAACCAGCTATCAGGTCAAAATCGGCTAAGTTATGATAGAAGCGATGAAGGACGACAAAGAATGTGGGTAGATTGATACAGTACTGTTTCGGGCTTATTTTGCCTTCATTCAGCCAATCATAACCCTGACCACCAGCTGGGGTCGAAAACAAAAACATGAGCACAGAGACACCTGGCGCAGTTGGTCCACCACTAGGATCAAGCAGATAGGCCCTAAGCGCTTCATCAAACCGAAGGTCATTAGTGCCTCGTCAACTGTCATTCTCCGTCGCTGCAGGTCAGGAAGCTACAGCAGAGACATGTTTGTATACCTCATTTCTTATGGCCTATGACGTGCTGATGATCGGTAACCACCGTCAACCAGCTGTCTGCGTCTGACCCGTTGTACTCTTAGTGATCTTCTTATACTGAAAGTAGTACTGACAAATGAGTTAGGTGCATCTGAGATTCCCGATCGCAATTGACAGGAAAACGGACTCGTGGCTTAGTGGTAGTAGAGCGGCTGACTCAATGACCAAAGATCCTAAATTGGAATCCTAGGCGGCCCCAAATGTGAAATGGAGTATGGCTGGCTGATAACGCCTGATAAGCCAGAACTGGTCATTCTTGTCTCCCTGTATTTGTCAGTGCTCCTTTCAGCGTATATTCCTGTTCGTTATATGATTGTCTAAGTGGGCTCTAAATTTGGCGTGAAGGCGCAACGGGACGATCTTGTCCCCTGAACCCATCGAAGAAAGAAATTTCAACGCATATGTATATATATATGTACTGAAAGGAGTCTAAACAAAGAAGAGGCAGACTGGAATGACCATATCTGGCTTAGTAGCCGCCATCAACCAGCCAAATTCAACCTCGGGCTTTGAGCACCCGAGATTTGAACCCAGATTCTTTGGCACTTTAGCGTTTACAGGTCCAATGATCTTCCACTGAGCCAAAGAGCTGTTGTCCTGTCGGTTGTGATTGAAGATATACATGTATGTGGTCCGGATGATAGAAAATGTACACATCAAAATTCGGAGGCCAGATGTAAAATAGAAGAAGAAAAAGGGCTGAACCCTAGAGAAAGTAACGTCTTCATGAATACACTACCTTTCCAAGTGTTGGCCTCCTTTTGCTAATCCTCTTCCAGTCCCCCAAATTGCAGATTCGTCACCACATTGTGTATCTTCGCGGAAGTGTGCAAGACGATTATTGCTTAAGCACAGGACGTCTGCACTCCTTTCATGGCATCGCGAAGACGGAATGTGCTGGTGCGGTTCGTCCTCTCAGCACCCCCACGCCCCCCCCCCACCCCCCTCACCATGGCAGGTGACGTTTTTTCTCGCGCTTACGAAGCCTCCGTAAAAATGCCAACACCGGGGTCTTGACACACCCTATCGTCGTCGTCGTCGTCGCAAACCATAAAAACCTGCGCAGTTACAAAGGTGCCTTTTTACGGTGCTGCTGCTGCTGCGACCTCACAGGGTCTGAATCCTCCATAGAGGCCGGAAGAAAGCACGCGTCGACGTGTGATTGTGCGCGCTTTTTTGATTGTGAGCCGTAACGCAGCAGACGAATATCCGTCATGAATATGGAGGTTATCAGCTGGGCTGGATGTTTTCACAGCGAAGGCTAGACGTCATGAGGCGCTTACGTGGCGCTGAGTACTCTCGGAAAGACAGCAGAGTTGCCGCGGCAAGCGGCCTTTCTGCTGGTTCGCGCAGTTCCTCCTTCTGATGTCGTCAAGCCCTGAAAGTCACCTCTCAGCATTCAAGGCAATGAGGCCAGTCGTGACAGTGCTGGATCCGATAGGTGTATATGCATGAGCCAAGTCAGCGATTTTAATCCCAAAGTCGGATGGATGGGATTTTTCAAATGTAGAGTGCCTACGCTAAGCCGCGGAACGACACTTTCCCTGCTTTTGGCTGAATTTCCAGGAAAGGGAGTCGGTGCTTGTGAACTTATGCATATTTCACGGGTTACAGTGGTAGGTGGCCGAACTAAGGATATTTTAAATGCAGACCTCTCTGCACTAAAACTAAAGTTTGCTGCATAAGACTTTTGCCGGTCCGTCTGAAGACAGTGTTCTTATTCCCCTAACCATAACAAGTATCTTCATTAGAGATTTTACATTTTTGCCTTTATTTCCGGCGTAACTGAGGTCGCAATCATCGCAGTTAATGTTTTAGCCTACTGCAGCAATTTCAGTAGGTATCCATGGCTGCTTTGCCACTACATGCGATGTGGATTTAAAAACTATGATCTATGGGTCATGCCCTTCCCGAGGTAATAGCTCATCCGTAAACCGCCTCGGACACCTGCCTGAAGAAGATCAAGGCACCTCAGAAGCCTTGTCAAAGTTATTCAAGCTATCATATGTTTGCCTCGTGTCCTTTTTGCCCAACAAAGGCTGCATATTCATCTAAAGCAGCCTAGGGCGATTAAACTGTTTAAATTTTCTATCGGCCGACGTACAGCAGCATGCTTCAGTCAGTTGAAGAAGGCTGTTTTCCAGTGATAAAAGACGGCTGTTGCTGAAGCCTGGTCTTACATTTCTGGCGGTTAGCTGTTCCTCCTTACTTGCACACCATCAGCCAAGGACTCCAGATGAGGCGAATTTCCTGACTGAGTCTAGTATTCTGTAAATCCGCTTAAAATATGTGTGTAAGGAGTGAGCCATCAACTTACCCAACAAAGAGGTTAGTTTGCACATTGTTATAAATGCCAGTTGTTCTCAACTGGCTGATAAGGCTTAAGGAGCGACCTTTTGGTGGGCTGGCACACTCTCTCATGGAGAATAAAGTGGCATTATGTAAACGTCCCCTCTTTTGGCGATCACCCAAACTACCTGTACTATCCCGAAAGTCGCATAGGGAACTGATCTGACATCCTCCAGAAAGATGTGGGGAGTATGGCTTAAGTCTGCCGTTGGCCTCAGAAGGAAGCCGCATTCCTGACAGACTGGATCCGAACTCGCGCACTGGCAGTTTTAAGAAGAAGATGCTGAGGGGCTTCCGCTGACGCCGATGGAGAGATTGAAACGGTTAATACGACCGTAACTATTGTCACTTGTCGCCATGCCCGCCACAAAGTCAGCAACGCGGGACTATATGCCCTGCCCTCATAGGTAAAAACCCTCCTTCTGATCTGGATCATGTATTTAGGAGGAATAGGATGGTTTATTCAGCTGCGATGGGTTCCCGGCTGTGGGGGCTGACAGGACGTCTTGGGCTTAAGTCCTACTGAATCAAACAAAGTTCTGTTTTCGACCAAGTTTTTTACGCCACTTTGTAGTTGGCAGATGAATCTTGGTTATCAGAAATACGAACACTTTCTCTGCTGGTCCCATCGAATCCGGACTTGATGTGGTAGAGAAATATATCTATAGTTCATATGCCTGGAAAATTATTGTCGGGGGGAGGGGGAAAAGCCAGTAATGGCGGGTGAGATTAGGACACTCCTCCCAGCCAATAGAAGCGAAGAGACGAGTCCCAGGAAGCAGTCTTGAAGAAGGAGACACGATCGCTGGAACAAGAGCTTTATTAGCCTGACGTTTCGAATTCCTGCTCGAAGCCATCATCAGGGACCTTATAATCACCCGTAGCTGCTTTTGTCTCTGATGATGGGTTCGAGCAGGAATCCTAAAAGTCAGGCTAATAAAGCTCTCCTAGCCGCATCCGCTTGTCATACCCAAAAACCAGGCCGGAGAGATCCTAGATGCGGATCTGAATTCGGCTGTTCTCAGATGCATACCCTTTCAAATATGATCGTTAATATTCAAAGTCATACGTGACTAGCCTTTCTGCAAGACAGATCCGAATACAAATCTCAGCGTTCCCCTGATCTGGACTGAGGTGGGCATGGGTAACGGGAAATACAAGCTATAAATGACCCCTTTGGTAAACACTTTCGTTCGCCGAATACTCCTAGCTATGTCACCGCCCAGAATAATCTTAGGTTAGATCTACAGGCGCAAACCGGAAAACCGTACTCAGACCAGCAATCAAGTCAGATCGCCAGTTCGCTTGCTCTACCAGGGAGCAATGACCAGATCGATGTGCAATCACTTAATCCCCAACACCACTCAAGCATCACTCGCAAATGTTGGTCTTAGTACTCCGTTGTATATTTCCGATTGTGCCCCCCAAACGGCCCACGAGGTAGATGTGCTGGACCAACATGGAGACCATATTGGAATCTGGCAGGCGTTATCGGATTTGCGCACCATAACAAATGCCAACATTTCGAGGGTGCAGTGGCGGGCCCGGTTGCCGACAGACATTGTGCACATTTGGATCCCTGCGGCCCTCCCCACTGTTATTGTTGGTTAAAATCCTGATCATTTGCTGTGTGGACCAGGGGATGTGGAATGAAGCGCAAGGTGCGGGCTCGACCGTGCCATCCACCTACGCCCTTCCCCACCTCCGGTCATCTTGACTCTGTCTTTACACCGGGTCCAGGTGGGGGAGGAGAGAGTGCGGTAGACGCTGTGCAAGTATCATATCATTATAAACTAAATTTGTACACAAGTCACTGTCCCTGATCTCACCCTGGTATGGGGCACACGGTGGACATCGTCGAAACCGACGGTCGAATTATCGTATATTCCCAGTCGCAACTGACCGGATAACAAGCCCATGGTTAAAGGCGTTGGTCGTGAGATCGCGCCTCAGGCGTTCCGCACTTCGGGGCTGGGTATGACTGGCTGACGACGGCCAATAAGCCAGAAATGGTCATTCCAGTCTCCCTTGTCTTTGTCGGTAATGCTATTGTGCCTATATCATGCGTCCCCGTGGGGCTGCTAGTTGGGCTCAAGAGAGACCCCAAAGCATAACGGGACGAGTGAGTTCTGTAAAAACGATTGGTGTGCGTCCCTCTACCATGTCCTGCCCCATTGGCCGGGGAAGTTAGTGCGCAAACTTGGAGTAACTCCTTCAGGCTCATTCCGAAGGCTGATGCGTATAGTTGAGCTGTCATCCATTAGGCACTAAGGAATAACTGCTTATTATTCACAAACTACCAACAAGCAGTCAGTAGTATACAATGATGTAATTATTTACCATGTTGGCAGTATGGTAAATAACCACATAGCTGTCCCCACTAATGTTATCCCCCGGTTAACGCGCGCATCTCTAAACCGTACATTTCCTACTTAACTCTGAATCGTTTCAGTATTGAACCTTGTCCTTAGCGTATAAAAGTACTGCGTTTTCTTTTTCTCCAGCTTTATGCCGTACGATGTCATCAAACCAATAAGTACTGTCAGCATACGTTCAAAGTGTCATTTTAGGGTTTTGTTAAACGTAATTGGCCGAATCACAAGGGTCTAGGAAAACGAGTATGACGAACATACTGTCGAAAATATCGTTCCGCTGCTTGATAACCAACCGTGGAAGCCTGTCCGACGAAAGCAAGTAAAAATAATGTAGACACGTACAGTAGTAGAAAAGCCCTGCAAAATCACGTAATTATTTTCCAAGCTGACAGCCCAGGTGACAGCTAAAAGCCGATCTTGTGCCGCTGCCTGACGCAGCTGCGAGGAGTCGGCTCATCATTGGGTCCCCAGCTTTCACCATATAATGCGAAATCGGCCCAAAGTGCTTTCTCCAAAGCCTCACAGCATGTAAAAAACGACCCTTTTTAAAAAAAGCCATGGGTTTATAAATTAATATTTGCTAACGTTAAAATAGTCAAGATTTCGCCGAAAACTAGAAATTCAGAAAATTCTTATATTACAAGTCGCTTAAATGTGAGCTAACTGTAAGGGTGCATAAGGGAGGGGGGCTCATGGAAAGCGGAAAATAATGAAAAATAATAACAAATACAAAAGGTCATTACTTTGTTAATTGTACATTTGCATTTGGTACTGCAGAAGGTCTCTTGGACATGGGGATGGCCAGGTTATCCATGGTGGGTTGTTTAATGCGATTATCAGACACAAAATCAGATTCCTTTTGCATTTAAAGTTTTTTATTTGACCTGTGCCAATGTCTTTTGATAAGCGCGACAAGGATTTCGATAGGATTGAGATTTGAGCTGCTGACAGGGACATAAATCGACTGTAGGCCACGTGCAAAGAGGCTGACTTTCGTCTAAAAAGCTAACTTAATATTGCAAGCGTTATCAGAACGATGGATAGGGGTCCTGTCGTGTAAAATTATCGCATCCATTCGGCGTCAGTGGATGTCGTCAGAATCGAAAGCATTTCTCACTATGTTGAGAAACGCCTGATTTTCATGGCCGCAAAGTCCAATTTTCCGGTTCCAAGAGAGATTTATTTCAAATTTTTTTGTTTATTTTACTATTCGTTTGCGGCATAATGCGCATAAACATGCGGCTTTGATGTGTGAATTTTAGTAGGGTAGGAAATTATCTGGACATTGGGAAAGGTCAGATTTCGTCTAAATCTGCCTTATTTTCCGCTGATAAAAACGATTTGAAATAAAGCTTTCTTTGACAAATAGTTTTTGTGTCTCAAGCCAATTCGGTAAACACAAATAAGAACACCAAATGTATGACATACCCCTCACTCAAATTTCGATCACAGCATCCACGAGTTAGGCCACCTACTGTACTTCTGGGCGGGGTATGGGGAGTAACAGTTATGTCTCAGTCTTGCTGCAGTTTCCAGTAACGCCGGAAAAGGAGAGAAAACAACGTTCCTCATTTTACTTATCGAGCGGATTTCAGTTTTTGGCTACCGCTTGAAGGACAATGAAACTTCCGAAGTAGCACCGTCTTACAACAGTGAGGGCTATGACAGCCAGGTTACATATTCGAATGCGCTGTAGGCAGACAAACTTCTCACCTGAAGCCTGAGCGATATAGATCACATTGTCTTCGAGAAACGTCCACTACTCCACCCTTCCTTAGTCAGATAAAAAGACCTTTTAAAGGCCAACACAGTGGGCGCATCTCCAAACAGAACTATTTATTTCTGCGAAAATGCCCATATTACGATTGAATAGCCAGTTAGCGAACATATGTTTTCGGTAACTCATCATCAGGCCGATACATTTACATGGGCAATGATCATTCTAATTGTAGACAAGATATAAATACGTCTCAGGGGCAGGGTTACTCGAACTCCATTTTCCCACGCCGCCCACATGACGGAATCAGCGTGTTGAGGTTGGTTGACTTGGGGTGGGAGGGGGGGGAAAGGAGAGGGGTTCCGGTTCGATTGTAAGTGCGTGTGACCACTCTCCGGGCGTCGGGACGGCGTGCAATCACCGTCTGGAGTCGGCCAGGACAGACATGGCAGCGTCTTCTGACAGCAGTGCTGGGTTCGCTAGTCGAATGGTCACTGCTTCGGCTGTGGCTAGCACCCGTTTGCGCAGGCCTTTAGAATAGAGGACCGATGCCCGGTAGATAACTTTAAAGGCTTCTTTAGCGTCGACTTGGTGGTTCGTATCAATTAGATGTGCGAGAATTGAACTCGAAATCGACCGATTTTCACCTCTACCTAGCCAGGTAGGCATGTGTTGGCGTATCCTCTTTTCCAGACGCCTCTTTGTAGGACCAACGAAGAGAGAAGACGTCAGTAGACGAGATGCATTATGTTGAGGTATGGTGAGTTTCAGTCCGACCGACGGGACAGGCTGTCGATTGCAAGAGCGGGGGAGGGTAACTTTACTGGCGTTGATAGCTTGATCCGTGCATGCGTGTGGATGCAGTTTGTGTCTAAAATTGGCCATACGAAAGGTGCTTTGGACGAATACAGGGGCTAGATAGAAGTCCGGCAGGCCCATGCCGTGTCAATTGGGATCCGAGCAGCCCACCCCTCCCCCTTTTGCGTAAAATCCTTCCCGAGTGTTCGTTGTGGATCAGGCGGTGCGTTGGTACGCCTAGGCGCGGGCCCACGCTGCGCCGCCTTCTGTCTTCCTGACTCTGTCATGACACTATGTTCAGGCAGGAGAGGAGGAGGAGGGCGTGAGATAGGTGCTACGCAAGTCAACTGTCACTATAAACTAATTCAGCGTAATTCGCCGTCCCTGCTTTCACCCTGTTGGAGAGCACAAGGTTGACATTGTTGGCAACGACGGTGTGGACGAATGCCGCACACTCAGGGGCTAACGGTGGCTTCTCTACTGCTGTAGCAAGCCACTTCAGCATTCTGTTTGAGCAGGTTCGTTTGACTTAGGTTGGCTTTCATTAGGGTGCGGAGGCCCAAAAACCATTTTACCTCCATTACTGCATCGCCGGGACACAAAGTACGTTAGTTGTGTACTGATCCAATGTGAAATCACCGGAGTCGCGAGTATGTCCGCCTGTCGTAATCTCCGTCCTTCTATCTTCATCAATAACGATGAATATATAATAGGTCATAAGCGACAACAAGTCGTAAAGTGCGATCGTACCTAATAAGAGCCGAAGTAAGTGAAATGCTTGGCAAATCAATGGTAAAATAAGCCAAGACCAAAGTCAACGCAAATTAACGGTAGGCAACATGGGACAGCCAAACACATTAATAAGTGCTTTCTTGGCCGACAGAAATACGTCCCGTTTCTTTCTCCTCCTCTTCCTCCTCCTCCTCCTCCTGCTCCTCCTCTTGCTCCTCCTGCTTATCCTCCTCCTCCTCCCCACCCCACATTTTGCTCCCCTCTTCCTCACAATCCTCATCACCAGCAAAAATTCTCTTTCCGTTCTTCTTTTGACAGCAATGCAAAAATACTCCAAGCTCGGTTTTTTCTAACACGCCAACAATAGATGAGGAAGAAATAATTCCTGTAATTCCTGGGAGACCCTAGACTGAAACGATCTTATCCAAACATGTCGTCGTTCTCAGTAACTGCAGCAGTTTGGCAAAATCCTAAAACTCACTCTCTGAAATCTGCCAAAAGGTTTTCGAGCTGTGATGAATAATTGGCAAGTAACAAGCAAACTAAATACCGTAGATGACAAAAATAAATATCATCTTTCATCTCTCTCGGTCTGTTGGGTTTTATGATTTGGCTGCCATAAAGCCACGCTTTGAGGGGGACTTCCAGTATGCGAAAAAACTCATGAAACACGGACATAAATATTAAAATCGGGTGAATGTGTGTCCACCAATCAGGTTAGCAGACACGCTCATCCCATTTTGCCTTGAGGCCAACTTTGAGTCCCCGAAATCAGTCGCATAGCGATAAATGGTATATGCGGCTGAGGAGTACAGGAAAAAGACCGGTATAGCAGTTTTTGGCTTATTAGTTGTCACCAGCTGGTCATAAATGGTCACATCAACTTCCCTGGTCTTTGTGGGTACTCCATATTGAACTCTGAATAAAGTAGAAAAAATCGCCTAAATGAGGTTGTAGTACTCACTGACATACAACGCAATCATTAGCTTACGAGAGAAGATCGGTCCTATCACTGGTGGTCTTACTGACCAAAAAGCACCACCTAATAGTATAGGGGTTTTTCGCCAAAATTAGAAGCCCATGTATGGTCGGTTTCCTTTGGAAAGGTACAAAAAGTATTCTCAAAACTCTCGTACAACTTCATGAATTTAAGATAATCATATATTTTGCTAAACGGTAGTTGAGTTTTACCTCTTTGTAAAATTCCTGAATCACTTGGTATGCGGGTGTTTTGAAAGGGATAAATAGTTTGTCGAGCAATCACGGGGAATATACATCACGGCGCATTTTAGAGAAAAGAGAGCTTATCGGGCTACATGCAGTTAACCGCAGTCGCGTCAAAAACTCCTAATTTGGCCCTTTCAGAAATCAAATTAATCCCAATTTTCCACCCACAAGGTCCATTAGAAACTAACTGCCTACAAAATGGCTATATAAAAAGGAAGTTTGCGATAGGTAAATGGACTTCAAGTTGGAAATGGCCACCTTGTCACCACCGTATAGAGTTCATTCTGATCAGCAGTATATGCCCACACGGATTCGGGTAGATGAACTTCTTAGTGGAATGGGCCCCATTGATACTATAGCATATAATTGCTTCCGTTAAGCACGGATTTAGGATGTCAGTACACAGTTGGTCGCTCTTCCTTGGATCAACACGCAGAAAATTCACTTTCAACACCCCTTCTGTTGGAAATTCCGTTTTCCCGAAAAAAACATCATCCGCAAGTTTTGGTGTGCGCGTGCACAGTCGTCCAATAAACATAGTAATTGGACGTATTTTTCCAACATGTAGTCGAATGTGGCTTTATTCAGTCCCACACAGGCTTCTGGAACCTGTCTGCCGAACACTCTCCCTCTGATCCAGCTGGAGTCACAGAAACTATTTCTTTGGAGGTCCGGTAAACGGGACAGCTGCACCTCATACGAATGAATTATCCAACACTTGGTGATTTATATTGCATACATTTGAACAGTAGGCTCAAGGAGACGTAATTTACCTTTAAATGGCCGACATAGAGAGTATTTCAAATGTTACACGAATAGCAGCCAGTAGGGGAATTGATGGGCAAGGGTACGGTTTGTGACCGGGATTACTTACTCCGGGGAGCGACTGTACTAAAATAAGTAGCTGACGATATTTATTCGTACGTGCCAGAGAAATAAATAAAAGGACCTCGCGGTGGCTGTTGCGTGAGGTTGGTTAAGATGCTTTAGGGTAGTCATCGGAGTAAAAATACGACAATGACTTGAAAGGGTATTGAATTTATTTATTATTATTATTATTTAAAATAAGTAAGATTCTTCGGGAGGAGAATAACCTTCAATGCGTAAATTTTCGAGTCTGGTTCCCCAGCTCGTCGTCAGACTTCTGGGTTACGTACAAGAACAGTTATCTATTTAACCGTGTCGAACACGTGGTTCTATGGTTGGCCGAAGCCTGCGCCAATGAGCGTCAATGGTTTTTCGTCATCCTCTCGGCATCAACCGCGCTCGCTTCCATTTGTCCTTGAGAAATTTTTATGTGGCATCTAGATCGATATGCCGACTAATGCATGCCCCTTTTAATCTGTGGTGATATGGAAAATCGGAATTTTTGATGTCACATAGTACTTAAATGTTTGGCTCTTTTGCTCAACTCAAATGCTCCCTGGAGTAAATAACCTTGGCCGTAAATCCCGCCCTTACCAAATGATGTTTTCTCCCTCTCATACTACCTTGTCAAGAGTTACAGTATGATGTAACTTATCAAAGAAAGGATTAATTCGCCCATTATCTTTTATGCAACTGTTACTGGTCTCATTTACCTGAACTCGCCACAACAGTCTGTTAAACCAGGGACTTGGCGATTTATATTGCATACATTTGAACAGTACGCTCTAGAAGACGTAATTTACATTTAAATGGCCGACGTAGAAAGTATTTCGAGATGTTCGACAAATAGCAGCCGGTAGGTGAATTGATGGGCAAGGGTATGGTTTATGGCTGGGGTTACTTACTCCACGGAGCAATTGTGCTAGAAGCAAATAACTGGTGGTTAGGGAAAGAAATAAAAAGACCTCGCGGTGGCTGTTGCGTGAGGGTGGTGAGGATGCTTTAAGGTAGTCATCGGAGTAAAAATACAACAATGCAATACCTTTTTAACAATGCATTAAAGGGTGTTGAATTTATTTGTTATTATCGTTAAATGCTAAAAATAGTGTCCCCTTTTACTTTGTGGCGATATGGAGAATCGACATTTGTGATGGCACAAAGTACTCAAATGTTTAGCTCTTTTGCTCAACACAAATGCTCCCTGGAATAAAGAACCCGGCCATAAACCCCACCCTTTACAATTGATGTTTTCTCGCTCTCATTACTACTTTGTAAGGAGTTACAGTAGGATGTAACTTATCAACGAAAGGATAAATTCGCCCGTTATCTTTTGATGCAACTATTACTGGTCTCGTGTACCGGAACTCGCCATAACAGTCTGTTATGCCAGGAACTTTAGAAGTCTCTGAAGGTGAGGGATTTGGTGTTCAGGCAAATAAGGCACCTCCAATCAACCATCGTGCTAGAAGATTCTGCAGTGACGAGAGCTTACAGAGCAGGTGGACTGGACGAAGTTTTGAGTGGAATACCCTCGCCGTTCGTCGGAGTGGAGGGGGGGCATTCTTCGGAGGGAAAGTCTACACTTCAACACCGGAAGTAATAGCTGGATAAGGAACAACAATTGAATGGGAGCGTGCCCAAATGCCAAAATAAATTCACTTTTGATGCTTGAGACTCCATCGCCATGCGCTGCCAAAATTGCCTGAACCAGAACGGACGGCGGTTTGAAAGTAGACATCGACAAAGCAGCCAGCCAATACCTGCAGGAGTGGAGGCAAAAGTTCGAGTGCCAGGCATATGTATAAGTAACGAGGAAGACTGCTTGAACATCGGAAGAGTCTGGTTATTGCTCTGAGCTTTCGACCATGTACAGTGCTCTGTTTAACACGGAACGTATTTAAGCATACACTGGCTTTATACTCATTAAAGGTCGTATAAGTTTTTGAGACATCTCCTACATAAAAATGGGAGTCCATTTGAACCTATAGTAGGTGGGCTAACCCATGAAATGTCAACCGAAATTCCGAAATTCGTTTTCGTTTCGAAAAGATTAATTAAGTAGAATTGTACAACTACTCAGCCTGAAGCATAATTCTATAATATTTCAGTTAACTCACGATTTCGACTTTCGAATGAATTTCCTTTCGGTAGCATGCAAAACCATTCTCTGCAAAAAATGACTACTTAAGTAGTATGCATTTTTCTCATTGATGTTCGATGCCCCTGAATGTCCAACTATATTTAGGAAAAAACATACATGAAAATATTAATTCTTTTGCTCATTCGGTTGAAAATTACATCTTCCTTCAATTTTATACTCAAAGAAAGGTTGCAATTCGGTTTTAAAATAGTTTTCAATTGTGAGATTTTTTATTACGGTAAAGTGACCGTTCAAAAAACGTCATGTCTCTGCATTTACCAATGGGACTTGCAAAGTTTACGATATGGCTCAAATCCACTGCCCAAATTTTATGAATCCCATACAGTCTGCCTTTAATACCATAGAGAAATGCATGCTTTTCCATACGCGAAAAATACACGGCTTGTAGTTTGGAAACCCTGAATGCAAGTGTAGCGGCAGGTTAGGTTCAAAATTATTCTGGAATCGAAAAAGTTTTTGAAAACCGAATTATGCCCCTCCTTCGTGTATAAGTTAGAAGAAGACGTAATTTTCTACCGAATGAGCCAAAGAATGAATATTTTCTGCATGTTTTTCATGAAATATAATTGGACTTTTAGGGGCATAGAGAATCAATGAGAAAAAATAATGCATTTTAAATAGTCATTTTTTACAGAGTATAGTTTTACATGCGGCTGGAAAAAGGTTCATTCGAGAGCCGGTATCCTGCGGTAACTGAAATATTATAGAATTATGTTTTCAGACTGACTAGTTCTACAACCCTACTTAATTAATCTTTTCGAAACTAAAACGCATTTCGGAATTTCGGTTGAAATTTCATGAGTTAGCCCACCTACTGTATGTATGCAACTTTAAACATCCGTGAACACCACCGGAAAGTGATCACGGTCTAATAGTTCATGTGCAAAGACAGTGCTGCAGCAGATGCCTTCTGAACCTGTCCCATGGGTCTTCGAGGAGAGAACAGCCGCCTGAAAGCAGTGTCAATCAAGCAGAGGGGAGGCGATCTAGCGCGAGGCATAGAGCAATTCGGTGGAGTGCGAGAGGAGCCGAATGTCTGTGGAGATGAAAAGACCTGTGTCCACCAGGGCCTCCACGCGTCCGCTTTCGATCTTCGCTCTGGTTGGGCAGCTATGCTCTCCGGGTTGGCAACAGCGGGGACACTACAGCGACTGAGCCATCCGTACTGCCGGTTCTCGAGAGAGAGAGGGGGGGGGAGGGACATTTCGACGTGTCTTATTGGCTGATTCATACTGCGACAGATCCAGCCTCTACTGGGTCAGGCAGCAACGAAGGTCCTACAAAGTGGATGTCTGCAGACGATTTGCTTTGTAGGAGAAGCGGTACGGATACGTTCCCAAGCGGAGACGAATGAAGGCATTTGTGCTGAATGCGGTGGTAGTCAACTCACATGTTTGCACATTAAATACAGCCGGCCAGGTTTCAAATGAAAGCAAATTGATATTTTTCCAGCTTTGCATAATTGGCGTTTTTTAGGAATGACTGTGACAGGAAAACCCTTTGGTGGAAAAGTGGACTTTTACACAGTTTAATGTAATGAATGACCGTCCTTGTCCGTGAAATCTTTCTGACCCCATTTAAACAATTATTTTTATTTGAAGGAATGATCAACACGCGCGCAGCAGAGGGGAAATGTTATGACCCGGCCTGGTACTTGAAAGCATGTGGAAGTCTATGCGTACCCGACTCTTGTCCCCAATACCGGCGCGGCAGAGAAGGAGAATGTGACCGGCCACGAAAATGTGTATTAGGAAATTACAAGTCAAAATTAACTGGAAGTAACGCATATTATAACGCCCTACTGTGTTTCGCCGGCGTTCGGCCCAATGCCCTTAAAGAAGAACATTCCAGACGAGCTGGTCGATAATTCGAATACGCAGATCGATCAGGCCCGAGAGAAAAAGTCAATGGAGAGGCGCCACGATTAAGATGACCGCGCTGTAAAGAGAACAAACGCACGTGGCCTACGGTGATTGCCTGGCTCTTGTTTTTGAGAGTGTAGACACACCCAACAGGAAAAAGGTGGATTCACCGATAGTGACTTTCAGCGAAGGAGCACAGATTGTTGAGTACGGTTTCTGCCTCAAGTTCGCAGAGCTAGTGTTTCAGACAGTGCACCAAAATCCTGTTCCCAAAAAGTGTTCTGTAGGGAGACCCTGTTTTCTTGGCTTCCAAATGCTGCAGTGGAATTTGAGCAGTTCCGGGACCCCTTCGCTATTTAATTATAAAAAACGATATCAAATAGCGTGTGCCTTCCATAATCAGAATTTATGTGGGATATGGAAGCCGTCTGCGTAAAGTAGGTAGAAGTAGGTCAAAGTGCGGACAGGATTGACTGAGATTCGCCTCCACACTTTCTCTCGTTGAGTCTTTCCTGCTAGTTTCCTGTCAGAAAATTCCCTCTCGATATCCCTTATATTGGAAGTTGAGTTTATCCAAAAAAGCACCATCTGTAAGTTTGTGTGTGTGTGTGTGTGAGTGCCCCCCAAACGGGCCACGTGCTTGATGCGCCGGACCAACACGGGGGCCACATCGGATTCTGGCAGGCGTTATCGGATTTGCGCACCCTAACAAATGCCAACATCTAGGGGGTGCGCTGGCAGACCCTGTTGTCGGCAGTCGTCGCACGAACTGGGACCACTGCCACGTCCTCCATTGTTTTGGTGGTCAAAATCCTAGTAATTTGTTGTGTGCACCAGGGGGCGCGGAGTGGAGCGCCAAGGTGCGGGCTCGTCCGAACCATCCACCTGTGACCTCCCTCATCTCCGGTTTTCTTTACTCTGTCTTGACACCGGACTCAGGTGAGGGAGGAGGAGAGAGTGTGGTAGATGCAGCGCAAGTCTACTGGCACTATAGACCCCTGCGCAAGTCACCGTCCCTGCTCCCATAATGCAGTCTGTGGGGCACACGGTGGACATCATCGAAATCGATGGTCGAACTGTCGTGTGTGTGCGAGCACATTCGCCCCAATAAACATATTAATTGGGAGTCTTTTTCCAAAATGCAGTCCTACGCAGGCTCTCGCAACCTGTCTACGGAATACTCTCCCTCTGATCCAGCCGGAGTCACAGAAACGATTGCCTTGGAGTTCCGTTTAAGGGGAGAGCTGCACATCCTACAAATGAAGTATTCAAGACTTAATGATTTATATTGTATACATTTGAACAGTAGGCTCTAGGAGACGTAATTTGCTTTTAAGTGGCCGACGTAGAGAGTATTTCAAATGTTACACGGATAGCAGCCAGTAAGTGAAGTGATGTTTCTTCCTTCTCATATAACCTTGCCCGGACAGCGGACAGGGGTTTGAATATAGACACCGACAAAGCAGTAAGCCAGTGCCTGTAGGAATGGAGGCGAAAGTTCGAGTTCCATATGTATGTGGCTGAGATTTGCCTCCAAATTGTCCCTCGAAGAGCCCTTGCTGCTAGTTCCTAGGCAGCGTCAAAAGCGACTTATGCCATTTTCCTCCAATTTCTCGAACCCTCTACAATTTTCAAATAAAGCCAGGCGCCGTACCTTGAACGCTGATGCTCTTGTGGCTCACTCTGCCCCGCCTACGCATGTACATTTCTTGACTGATCCTCTACCATCACTTCTGTTCCGCTCCACTTCCTCATTAAGAAAACCTCTGAAAGAGGCCCTCCTAGTTGACCTGTTCCCTGGCTTGAAGATTACTTTGCCGTTCATGCTCAGCTTGTCCAGTTTAGAAAACGGAATTCCTGTCTTCTTCCTAATAACTGTAGTGTTCCTCGGGGTCCCCTTTTATCCACTGGCGTTTTTTCGCGTCCACCGATGAATGCTTGTAAGTCAATCATGCTGATAGAATGGTTGTTGGTCGCCGGTTTCTGAGGGATGGTTTGGATCATGTCTCTGCATAGCTGTTGAAAAATTATTGTGTGTCCCTAATAATCCGAAATCTGTCCAGTGTGTTTTTCGACATCGACCATTTCACATGCCTGAATCCAGTAAAAATTCTTAACAATGAAGTGTAATTTTTTCGGTATCTGGATATTACCTTGTCCTCAAGGTTCCCATCCTCTATTTTTAAATACTTCGTAATAAAATTTGTAAGCTCGTTTATTGCGCTCGGCGTTTAAGCTCCTATTGCACCCCTTAGCTCTTAATCAGGCGATTTATAGATGTGTGCATTCTTCCTCTTATTCGTCACTTTTTCTTTATCATTCATCATACTGTGTTAAAAGACGCAATTCATAGATGCTCCCATTCTTTCTCACATTCTTGACCGTTTTCCGCTTATTTTCCATGACTTGCTTTTGAGACGCGCCAGTGTCACTTGGTTCCTTTCAGACGATACTGTTGTACAACGGCATTTCACAATGATTAAGTAATTCTTCGATCGAGTTCTGTATGACGCTGTCCATCACCTTCACTCGGAATTAATTACTGCGACGTCTTTCTGCCCCGTGCGTGGTGGATCCCCACAAATCTCCTGCCGTACAGTGAGTGACCGATCTCATGAAATGTTGGCTGAAATTCTGAAATGCGTTTTCGATTAGGAAGGATTACTTAGGTGGAGTCGTAATACTGATTATCTTGCGGCTTAATCCTATACTATTTCGGACTTGGCAGAATGTCTGATTTTAAATATATTTCTTTTCAATCTCCTGTAGAAATGTACTCGGTAAAAGATAATTACTTATTTAGCATGCATTTTCGCCACTGATTTTCGATGGTCTTGCAAATTCAAATATATTTTATAGAAACGACGAACAAAAGTCTGCTTTCTTTTAGTCGTTTGATAGAGAACCACGTCTTTTTAATATATTTCATACTCGAAGAAGGAGTATAATTCGGTTTTAAAAATGTCCCTCATTATGAGATTTTTTAAGGCCACACAAAGTCCATTCTCATAGCATCGTACCTGGCCGTTTACAACAGCTCCTCATGAAATGTACAACACGGTCCGTATCCATTGCAAAATTTTATGGACTGTGTATGGTATCTTTTTAAAGGAATAGAAAAATATGTGATTTTCTTTTCGCCGAGCGCATGCACCTTGTAGAGTGAAATAACTAAGCGCTAATGCAACGAATGATCAGGCTCCAAATTATTCGGCAATTAGAAAACTTTTTTACAACCTAATGATACTCCTTTCTCAAGTTTAAAATATAAAGATGACGTAATTCCCTATTGATTGACTATAAGAAAGCATATTTTTGATTATAGTTTCTACAAGGTATATTTGAATTTGCAAGAGCATCGAAAATCAGTGGGGAAAATGCATGCTAAATAAGAAGTCATATTTTACCGAGTACGGTTTCTACAGGAGATTGAAAAGAAGTGTATTTAAAAGCCGACATCCTGCCAAGTCCGAAATGTTATAAGAGTATGTCGCAAGATAATCAGTATTACAACCGCGACCAAGTAATCCTTCCTAATCGAAAACGCATTTCAGAATTTCAGTCAACATTTCATGAGATCGGTCACAGACTGTATTTGCAAATTTCTCTTTCTCTTATAAACGTAATTATGGTTATCAACAAGGCCACTCACTATTCCCATTTGGTAGTAAACTACGCGTTTTTAATAATCATTGCTTAAAAACAGAACTGGGAGACCAGAATAGTCAATTATTTGCCGATATTTTGAGACAGAAAGGGCGTTTGCTCCAGTTATTTATGAGTCTAAATCACATTAACCCGGTCTCAAACAGAGGCGTCCTACTGCGCATAAATATTAAAATAAAATTCAACATTCCGACTCATTGGGTCCCTATCTTTTTTATTCGTGTATCTGCAGTTTTTCACTTGCAATGGGCCGCAGTGTCGGCTAAAAAATCAAACTCCCGCTTTGCAAAGCTGAGAGTTTAAGAGGGTCAGCCTTCGTAGTAGACTTAGGACCCACCTTCGTAGTGTGTTATCGTCCGGTTTTTAGCCCCCGCTTCTGTTATATGGGAATTTGAAGTACAATACAGCGTCAGTAATCCTCTCTGCTCTGTAGACTGAAATCACTAAGCGTTAATGCGACGAATGATCAGGCTCCAAATTATTCTGCAATCAAAATCTTTTTAAAACCTCATTATAATCCTTCTTTAAGCATAAAATATATAAATAAGACGTGGTTCTCTATCAAACGACTGAAAGAAAGCATACTTTTGTTCGTCGTTTCTATAAAATATATTTGAATTGGCAAGACCATCGAAAATCAGTGGGGAAAATGCATGCTAAATAAGTAGTCATCTTTTGCCGAATACGGTTTCTACAGGAGATTGAAAAGAAGTGTATTTGAAAGCCGACACCCTGCCAAGTCCGAAATATTATAGGACTATGCCGCAAGATAATCAGTATTACGACTCCACCTAAGTAATCCTTCCTAATCGAAAACGCATTTCAGAATTTCAGCCAGCATTCCGTGAGATCGGTTACTCATTGTACCTCGGCAAGTCATCGCCCCGTACTGCCATTAATGAGCCGAAGTGCTTCCGTGTAAAGAGACAGAAATGCAGAAATCGGGTTCATTTTTTAGACGGAGCCATAGGAGCCATAGGTCAACATCATTTAAGCTAAGTCATAAAATTTCTTCTAACTTTTTTAATGTGTGAGGCAGGAAAGCCTTGATGCTATGAGCAGGTGAAATGATATGCTTGGAGATCGAGTCATTTATTGTGATCGTCTGCTATTGACCTGCAACATTAAGGCCGGTAAAAGTAAACACAAGCGGAGGAACCAGAACCGTTTAACTAGTATGGCGTGGATGCATGCATGTGGTGATGACGCCTGTCGAACTGACGGCTTTCGGTGAATCAAAGTTGACACACGAGTCAGCGCCTCTGCAAGTGAGCGTCAAATGCTTTAACCGTGGGAAAGTGCTCGAAGCCACGAGAAATCTGTCTTACAAGGCGTTGTGCGAAATTGATGTCAAGTTGAGATGACACTTAAGAGCACATCTAAGCATGCCAATAAAACCAAGTGGATCTGTGCACTTGGTAGTGCTTGAAAATCGTAATCTCGCTCACACCTGGCGGGAACTTTTAATGCTAGTGATTTCAATTCTATTTGCACAGCTCAACTTTTCAGCGTAAATAAAGTCTGCCTATTCTATCCATTAAAAAGGCAACTTCACTGCGACCGTTATGCGTTTCCAACCGGGACCGTCCTATTGTCAGTTAGGTTAAATTGTAAGGAAAAATCATGCATGAATGGCTGAACGCACAATGGGGTGACGTACGCAGAAAAAAAGCCGCAACACAGAAAAGAAAACTGCAGCACAGAAAAAAGATTTTTTTTCGTTATGAGTCTTCTCTCTTTTTCTCTACCGCATCGTCACCACTTATATGAGCAAGACAGTGGGATAAACTGGTTGGGTGTGAGAATGAGCCAATCAGATCCGCTCTCGTGTCCCTGCGAGTGCTCGCAGCGACCTTGTTGGCAGTTACCAATCCTGAAACTCGGTTGCTTCTTTTCCGGACCGCGTAGGACGTGGTAGGTCGAGGCCTCTCCTCCTGATTATTGCTTAACTGAACTGTCAGGCCTTTCTGCCGATTCGTCCAACAATCATCATGGTAGCGAAGTCAAAGAGAAAACATGATCTGGAATCACGGCGAATAAAGACGAATACCGGGTCTGCCCATCGGACAGTAATATGATGAGCAAGCAGACCCGTCTCCAGTTTCTTCTCCGAATGGCAGATATAATTGCAGGAGCAGTCAGGGTCGGATTTGGTTTGGTAGCCCCACCTGAAGTTAGCAAACCCCAGTCACTTATAATACGGAACCGGTGATAGTAGGGGTTTTTACAGACGGAGCCCGAGGAACACACAGACGACGAGGTCAAGTAGTTGTATGCAAAAGAAAAGCTATTGGGGATGCGCGGTTGTACTTTGAGTGGGTGAGAAATAGCTGCGCGAACTCCTAACCCTAACCCCTCACCCTAACCCCTAACCTAACCCCTAAACCTAACCCGTAACCCTAGCCCCTAACCATAGCCCCCAACCCTACCTCATAATCCTAACCCTTAATCCCAACACCAACAGTATTGTGTCCATCAGGTGGGGCTACTAAACCACATCTTACTCCATTCAGTGCACCGAAGGGGGGGAGGGGGGTAAGCAGCGTTTGAATGCTTGCCCTGGTTTACTTCGACCTTGGCGCTCGTCGTAGTTACCAACCAACGTGGGCGTCCTGAGCTCTAGGTCGCAATGTTGAAGACACGTCACTCGTAGGGCAGCATATCCAATATCCGTTGTACTGTCTCTTCATCATAAACAAAATGTCCAAAAGATCAGAGTAACAAGCGGGCCACTTACCGCGCTCAACTCTACGTTTCCATTTGCGAAATAATACGTTTCTTTTTTATGCGTACCTTCTCATACATTGGTCAGAACAGTTCACGACGGGGGAGCGGGGCGCGGGAAATTGACAACCGCGAAATGTAGAAGGTTCAGCTCATCGCTCCGTGGAATTCACAGAAAGTGTTCCATCTCTGATCTCAATGTGTTTCACTAAGAAATCATGTAGGAAATAGACAATTTCCTGCTTACTGACATGCAGGTTTGGCCTATCGTTTTCTACTGGGATGACAAGTAAGGATAATTTTCCATTTTCTTCGTTTCTTCTATCTACCGTCTGAGTCCCGAGAGTTATGGAAGCGATCAAGACAGGTCAGTAAATATCATGCTCAGATGTGGTTGTATAGCCGCACCTAAGGTAAACAAACCCCAGCCACCTGTAATACGGGACCGGTGGTAGTAGGGGTTTTTACAGGTGGGGCCGGGGAACGCACAGGCGACTAGGTCAAGTAATTATATGCAAACGGAAAGCTATTGAGAATGCGCGGTTGTACTTTGAGTGATTGAGAAATAGTTGCTCTAACTCATAACCATAACCCTAACCCTATCCCCTAATCCCTTACTCTGACCTCTAACCCTAACCGTAACCCCTTGTCCTAACCCCTAACCCTAACATTAACAGTACTGTGTCCATCAGGTGGGGCTATACGATCACATCTTACCAGCATCATTTGCATGTGACTTTACGTATTTCTGATCTCGGTCAAGAAATCGGGTCCCGGTAGCTCAGGAAATAAGAGCATTCTACTCAATGTCTGCGGACACGCTGGATCCTGAGGCAAACCTCGAGTCCGCCAGACATGACTGGCTAACGACGGCAGATTTTCCAGCAGTGGACCTTCCAGTCGTCGTTGCCCGTAACGACCTTGAATTATGAATTTTGCGCTGCCAAAGCTACTATATACGGGGGGACTCTAAGACCGGAGCTTCAAAACGCAATGAAACTGTGTTTTCTTCCATCATGCAATAAAAATAGATCGTCAGAAGTCACTTCGGTCTGACATCAAGGTAGTGTCTGGTGTCGAGCATTCTATAGGCGCAATTTTGGATCGTCATCAAATGACAGGTTCGCCTTGAAACGCCTGCAGAACAGTCGCTCGGATAAGAAGAAACTCGCCTTGGTAAGCAGAATGAAGAAAAACTTAATGCATCCTCACAGTGGCTTAGCGTGTCTGTAAAAATGCTTGTCGAAATTCCAAAATACGTTTTTGACCCCAAAGGTCGAATTTAATTGAGGTTTTAGTATTAATTATCTTTCAGCATAATCCTAAGGTATTTCAGTTACACCAGAATGCGGACTTTTGAATGAGCGTCTTTTCGGCCGTCTGCAAAAACCAAACTCCGTCAAAAGTGGCCATTTAAGTAGCATGAATTTCCGGTAAACCTATATATTCAAATATATTATGCAGAGAGCGTGTACAAAACTTTCTCTTATATACTCGTTTGGTAACATGCTACGTCATCTTGCAACTATTTACTTGAAGCGAGAGGGCGTCTTTCGGCTTTTTAAAAAGCCTTTTCAATGCCCGATTAATTTGCTGTCCCACATGTCGTAACACTTGCATTCAGGGTTTCCGGACTGTATGCCGTACACATTCCGTCACTGGAATATCACACATTTCTCTAGGTGGTTTGGAAGACGTCATAGAGGACACGTAAATTATGCAGTGGATATAGGCTAGGTCGCATACTTTATAAGTGGCGCCAATAAATGTGCTGGTGCGATGCTGAATGAATGAACATTTCACAGTCTTAAAAACTCACAATCATAAATTTGTTGAAGGCAAAAGATGCTCTCTCTTTCCAAGTAAAAATTTAGAAACGACGTAATTTGCTATCAGATGAGTACAAGAGAGTATATTTTTGTGCATCTTTCCTATGTAGTAAATTTGAACTTATAAGTATATAAAAATCGATGGGAAAATTCATACTGCCTAGGTAGACATTTTTACAGAATATAAATCACACAGGAGGCCAAAAAGAAGCTCATTTAAAATCCATCATCCCTAGGACTATGCTGCAGGATAAAGAACATTACAACCCCACATAATTAATCTTTTCGGATCAAAAAACACAGTTAAGAATTTCGATAAATTTTTCATGAGATAGAACATCTACTGTCCATAGACAAAATATTGGGTCTGGTGGTAGAAAGACGACGAATCAGGTCCATCCTTCAACAAGCGTCCTCTGATCACAGGAGTTCTTAATTTACACATCTTGTCGTGATATGTTTCGCAGGGTGACAGAAGAGCATGCATCCGAGGCCACGAGATTAGTCAACTCCCCTGTAATAGCGGACATAAAATAATTACTACTTATGAAAATTAAATACGATATTAACTTGCGTGCCATCTTCTGCGTCTGGGAGGTTTGCCGTGGGATCCCAGCAGAAACATAGCGCTTAACACATTAGGCTCAATATACGGGTAAGATTTATGGGAGAATAAAATGTCCTCTGCCCTCTCGCACTGAAAGAATGGCCTTCTAAATGCGGTCATTTTTTGATTCGATCAACCGCCAGATTCGGGGAACAATGACAACTACTGACACGCGACAGGAGGTTTCCAGACATCACAAGGGGAAAGTATGTTGTAATACCTTTAAGAAGTCTCAGCACAAGATGGTTGCGTCAACGTAAATATCGTAGTTTCTCCAGCATGAAAATCGAGTTAGAGGTTATTATGTTCCGGAAAATAAAAGGACAATCTTCCAGAATACAACTCTAGTAACAATATGTCTTACAAAAGAGCAGGCAACTAGACCACACTCCCAAATAAGATAGCTGCAAAAGTCTATCAACATTTACCGTACATGTCAGAAGCCCCAACTGGGATGCTGAAGGTGTTACCAATGTAGTGAATAACTCGCCATTGCATTTCCCATAGGCTGTGGAGGTCTCCAGTTGGGGAAGAACCCTGAAGATGTGGCAGTTGGCATCATTTGCAGGTGGTGACTGCTCTGCTCAGTCCCTAACTGGCACCCAACTCTCACATGTGGCTCCCCAAAGCAAGGCTCTGTCTAACGACTACACCCCGCTAAGCGCCTTGACCGGCGGGCTAAGCCAGACAGAATAAAAAAAATTCAGATTGACCCAACTGTGAAAAACTCGGCGCCTCGGCGGGATTCGAACCCACGCAGTAAGGGGAGGCTTTAGTACAGCCAACGCTCTAACCACTTGATCTAGGAGGCCCCGCCGAGACGCCGAGTTTTTCACAGTTGGGTCAATATGAATTATTCAAAAGCTGCCAAAATATCTATGAAGAATAAGAAATCACGGTCGAAACAGCCAAAAAATCAAAAGCTCTCGTTCCCATCCTCCCCTTCCCACCCCACAGGTTGCCCGAGTGACTCCGCTCACTCTGGCCATCTGAACTGTCCGTTCGCTCTTATACCATCCGGCCAGTCGAAAAGGAGAACGGCGTTCGCCATTCGAGAACTGGCGCACCACTAGTTGTGCATCGCTGATCTCAGCGAGACTGATTCTCTGAATGAGGCTAACTGCAGGGGGTGGGTGCGAACTACACCTCCTTCTGGAGCGGCCGCCTAAAGGCTGGACGAAGTGACGCCCACGTCTCCGTTGCCATCTGGAAGGACGATTCTCATGTCTGCCATAACGAATCCATGATCGCCTTATGAGTCTATCTCTGTCTCTTCCGGAAGCCAACTTCGCCACCATAATCATCGCCTACGTCCTCCAGGATGGCAACCGTCGACGGAGCGAGGGACAAATTCAGCGAAGACCTGCACCCCATTCTGGCGACCGTCCCGAAAGTGGACAAGCTGGCTTTCCATGGCAACTTCAACATCCGCGTCAGAACAGACTACGCTGTCCGGGATCACTCCCAAGGGTCCCCCAGGTAAGGCAACGAAAACGGCCCACTTCTTTTGCGAAGAACACAGTCATCTCCTGACTAACACCTTCTTTCGTCTTCCGACGCGGAAGAAGACAGCGACACCTGCTGGATTACGTTCTTGCCCGGTGGCAAGATCGATAAGACGCGCCGGTGGCCAAGACGATCTGAAACATTGATGACTGGGTAGATCACCGCCTCGTCAACTCCAAGATGAGGCTCTCGGTACAACCTGGCAGAAGGACACAAGGTAAGCGACCACCAGGTACGTTAAGTACTTCAGAAGATGAAGATGCGATCATTGGAACAAGAAATTTATTTGCCTGACGTTTCGGATTCTCGCTCGAATCCATCATCAGGGACAGAACGTTAAGTACTGTTCTGTTGAATAAGTTTCGTTACTGATTAGATTTCAGCAATTAACTAGCTCACCGCCTGGAAGAACTGCAGGTTGTGGGTGAAGTCACCGTGGAGACAAGGTGGTGTAAATTGCGGAACGCACGCTGACAACGGCGACGTAGAAGTCCCCGACCTGTTCGTCAAGAATAATAGGCTGCACAAGGTCTAAGTCAACCGCGGAACCTACGCAAGCGAGTCAACCTTCTTCATGTGTCCACGTCTGGTCCAGCAGCGGCTGAGGGAGATGCAAAACGTGTGGATGGATCACCTGGCCGGAGAAATATAAGGATACACGCACCGCAATTGGATAAGGAATTTCTTCGCGTCCTTCAAGACGGTTTACGGCCCCACGGCCAGGGTAGCCGCGATGCTTTTCAGTCATGATAGGACAACGCTCCCCGAGGAGGAATCACGAATTTCGAAATGCTGGGTTGAGCACTTCAGAAGCTTCTTAGATTGATGATCCACAATCTCCGACGCCGTTCTCAACAGACTCCCCCAGATGGACTTAAACAATGATCTGGACCTCCCGCCTTCCCTCTCAGGATTACTCAAGGCTGCACATCAGATTTCCATCGCGAAAGTAAGGGAATCCGACGCAATCTAGGCCGATGCCGACAATATGGTGGCCCTCGTACTCAATCTTCCATGAAATGTGGTCACATGAACAGGCTCCTCGTGGATTCAAAGACGCAACCATGGTTCATGTGTACAAGCGCAAAGGAGACCGGCAGCCCTGTTCAACATCGCGGGGAAATCTTCGCTTGAGTCCTCCTCAACCGCTTGAACGATCACCTGGATCAGGGACTTCCCACGAAAAGCCAGTGTGGATTTTTCCGGAGCCGCGGCACCATCGGTTAGATCCTTGCAGCCCGCCAACCAAAGAAGAAGTGTCATGAAGTGGTGACCAAAGTGGTGCGCCAACTTCATGATGGGATGACGGCTATGATCACGGACAACGGGGCCATCTCCGGAAAGTTCGCGGTGAACAATGGGTGGAAGTATAATTTCGTACTCGCTGCCACCCTGTTCAGCTTCATGTTCTCCTTCATGCTGGTGGCCACCTATCGTGAGGAGCTGCCGGGTATCATCATGAAATACCAAACCGGCAGAAAATTACTCAACGTCATTCGACCTAAAGGCTCCTCAAGAGTGCCTAAGACCAGCGTCCACGACACTGTTCGCGGATGATTGAACGCTAAATATCATAACAGAAGAGATTATGTGTCGGAGGGAGGAATTCTTAGCTTATTGTTGCTTTAACTTCGGACTGAGGATAAAGATGGAAAAAGCCGTAGCCATGCATGAATAGGTGTCCAACGCGGGGTAAAATGGGCCTCATATTAACTTTCGTGGGACCCATCTTTCATCAGTAAACAAATTCGCATACCTCGCAAGTGCAAATTCAAGGGATGCTAAGACGGAGAACAAAGTGGACCACTGGACCTCCAAAGCCAGGCCGGCCTTCGGCTAACCGCAAACCTCCGTCTGGAACTGGCGTGGACTTCAACTATGTGTAACCGCGCCTGATGGTTAGTGTGTTTCGATGAGGGTGGCGATGTCAGTCTTTTGTGCAATGACTTCCTGTGTGACAAAATGCGTCCACCTTCCGGGGCAAATCACTCCAATTCTACTGTTCAAATTTCAGACAGGTTAGTGGGGAGGTCCGTCAGTCGCGGCTACCTGGGCAAAATGATGCAAACTAGCATTGCCCCACTGGTTCCCTTGAAAGTATTAATAATTCGTCAACACAAAAAGGCCACCATGATGACTGGACGATTGCACAGATGAGCTGCTGTTGCCATATTTTTTATCGCCAGGACAGCGACCCGAATTACTCTGGACTTCCAGTATATTCAAACCTGTCTTTTCACCACAAACACATCGTTCCTGGATTACAAATATTATCGTTTATGACAACTGGAGAA
>CACRXP010000100.1:84508-108544 GCA_902702965.1 Spirometra erinaceieuropaei
TTTGTAAAGATTCGGCCTACCTCGTCTAAAACTCGCATGCAAATTTATTTTAACTTGCTTTGATAGGACCCCGACGGGTCTTTAATAAAAATTATCTATCTATCTATCTCAGTAGCGATTCCTTGAGTGTATCCGCCGGCATTCCTATATCCTGGTGATTAAAGGCAATGAATTCACACATGTAACTGACGGTTTCTGGGACCGGTACGTTCGTAAAAAGAAACGAGACATCTAGCGAAAACATAATCATTCCGTTTAGGTTTAGATCTTTAACGCCGTTCATGAATTCAAAAGTATATCGATAGCTATGTGGTGCTAGCTGGTACTGTATGGGTTTAAGTAGAAAAACTTCTGCTTGCCCGCATTTTCCTTTTAATCATTTCGACAGCAATATAAATGTATAGGCCTGATGAAAATTTATCGAAAGCTTACGTATGCTCGCCAAATTGCCTTTTGAAATATTGTTTTTTTTCATGGTTAGAGAGGTTTTAAGAATAGAGCTTTTCGCAAGCTTACATGCGGAGAATTCGTCTGCTGACTAAAATGTCAAATGTAATTAATAAATGTAGCCATGATCATACCACTTTCTGAACAGGCGTGTCTTTTCCTTAAAATCATCATGCTCGTCCTGGCGTCGGTGAAAGCATCTCTTAAGTGTAAATGTTTTTGACTTCCTCATTCGGCTCACCATCAGAGTTATCGACGCGAGACACTTCTTGGGGAGTTCTTGGCGTCTTCTCACAAATCCTTTCGACTGCAGATGAGGAAATTTCACAACCAGCGAGGGCAAATTTTCACTAAGAAGGCCGAAACGTTCTTCACATAAGGGAGCGCTCTCCAAACTTTAGGGTTTCTCCAGTTTTTTCTCCTCGCGTTTACGTATATACCCGCCGACGGAGTTGCGTAGGTTAGTATTCGTTCTATGCATGTGTCAAAAGAAGTTGTAACTAAGCAACCTTGTCTTCCGGTTCGATGCGATGTGTCTCGACCCGCCGGTATTGCGGCCTTACGCAACTGCATTTGTGGCTAATTGGGAGGTTTCTGTTAAAGCTCAATATCTGCGTGGTACTAATCGCTTTTCTGAACACTTTAGTTAAACAGTGTACAAGATTTTATCCTGTGCTTCGATGTCAGTACATGGACATTTTAACAGATGATGATGAGTTCGGTCCTTACCTGACATTTCGACCATCGATTTCGATGATGTCCACCGTGTGCCCCACAGCTGCAGCAGCAGCAGTGGGAGCAGGGACGGTGACTTGCGCAGGGGTTTATAGTGCCGGTAAACTTGCGTTGCATCTACCTACACTCTCTCCTCCTCCCCCGCCTGAGCCCGGTGTCAAGACCGAGTCAAGAAGACCGGAGACGAGGGAGGCCGCAGGTGGATGGCTCGGACGGATCCTCACCTTAGCGTTCAACCACATCCTCTGGTTCACGCAACAAATAACCAGGATTTCAACCAACACAACAGAGATTGGAGGCTGGCACGACCGAAGCCGCACCTGGGCGTGCCGCTTACGCCTGGCTCGGATCCCACACTGTGGTGGGAGTGCCATAAAGACCACATTAAAAAGGAGCCATTGCAGCCTGACTCTCAGACCGCCTCCAGTAAAGGAGGAGGTCCAAGGTACCCCGTCAGTTGGCAACTTTCCAAGCCACGGCTTTTAGCGCACCGTGATAGCTTCAAGCGCGTCAGATTGTTTATAGTGAGGAAAGTGCGCTGAGTCCTCGACCTCACTCTCCCTTCCCATTCCCACACCCCAGCCGCTGTCCGAGCCGGTCAGCAGACTGGAATGGGAAATGGGCGCGGTGGCTGACACGGTCGACTGACCATGCCTGCGCGCGCCACAGCACGACCTGGCCCCCAATACACACAAACACCAGGATTTCACACAACGGGGGTTGATCGGCGTGTCTCTCACTTGCGTGAGAGGGCCGTGGAAGGTGCTGTTTCAGCCCGCCCCCAGCCCACCAGTCCGCCACTGCACACGCACACACACACACACACAACGCGACGAACTGCGTGAACCGAGTGCGGGTCTCAATCAGCAACCTTCCTATCCACGACGCTTGACGTGTCGGGATAGCCTCGGACTCAAGTCACTCGTGCAGCCGAAGCCGCATGGGAACCGAGTCGAGATGCGGACTTCCCACTTGCGTGGGAGGTGGCAGTTGGGTGCATGCGGTGGGAGAGTGTTGATGTCTGGTGGGGTGATGGGAGGTAGGGAGTGAGTGAATGTGTGGTGTAGCCGGCGGTTGTCTACTGCAGGTCGTCGTGGATGCGCATGTGGTGGTGGTGGTGGTGGTGGTGGCGGCGGCGGCGTCGCAGGGCGATGAAGCGAGGGTGGGGGTGTGCACGGTGGATGTGTTGGATGTGGTGGGTGTGTCGGGAGTGCGGTCAGTGCCGCTCTCGTGGATGCGCATGTGACCGAATAGGCCCACGAATACCCTCACCTGGTTTAGCCCGCCGGTCGAGGCGGTTGCCCGGGGTGTGGCCACTGAGCAGAGCCCAGCTACGTGGAGCCACAGGTGAGAGTTGAGTGCCAGCAAGTGGACGCTAGGCGTAGTCTCACCTGCAAGCAAGTGATCGACCACTACGACCATCACGTGAACCCACCGCTGACACCCCTACACCCTTCGGTTCTTACCTATTCAAGTATTCAATCTCCTATCGGTCAACCCATTACGCCTATTCACTTTGTCCCAGCGAATACCGTAAGCCTAGAGGTTATCAAGGGCCTACGTTCTTATAGCACCCTGAACACCTATGCAGGCTTGATCTTAGGCTAGGCTTTCAGTTCGGCGTTCTCCGTTCCAATATCATTATAGCATATTTGCCATATTTTTCGTCCGATGCATAACGCCTGGTCCATATTTAAGGCACTTCATCTTCATACTTATTCTGCTTCGCAGCAGACCAACTGCATCAAGGTTAAGATCCATATTCGCCCTGTGGGACCATGTCCTATTGCTGTTTTCCAAAATTCACTTTAGCCGCTAACGGATCCTTGACGTTTCGATACGTAAATACGGTTCCGTCTGACCAGTGTGTACAATAATGTCACAAGAGCCGAAATAAAATATATTAATTTCTGAAGGTCCAGAATGTCTCTTTGTCAGTGTCTTAAGCTCAGGAATAATGCAGTCTTATGGACACCCTACATAAACCGAAAATCTTCCACAAGCGTAACATACTCAACATTCGCAACGTTTTTCAATAAAGCAACTAAGCAACTTCCAGCTTTATCTCTGAAATTGTCTTGTTTGTACTCCAAGTTTACTCTACCGCTGTCTCCTCTGCAAGGTTACCAACATAGCATTAAAAGTGGAACATTCTGTTTGTTTCTGGAAAAAAAGAAGCCTCCTGCCAGCGCATTCCCGTGTTTCGGAAGTAAACTACAGCAACTCTACTCTTCCGGCCTGCTCAATGCGTATCTGATTGCATACGTCGACCTTTAGGAACATAAAAAGTATTTTGGCATTCAAAACCTCGTTATTTAAGCCTTCTTTTTGGAATTTGGTAAGAGAAAGGGTGGGATTCAGGTGTGTCAGTAGTGGGGATTAGAGTAAACTGAATAATGCTTATGACGCAAAACGAGTCCCGAATTTAGGATTTCATCAGTCAAAAAGGAGGAATTTTTCGAAGACGGTTTCTGTATCTAGACTATCCTCATATCAGGAAGCGTCGCTTTTCCGCAGGTACATAGATCGATCATCCAAGCACTCCAACTGAAGTACGACTGCTTATCGTGTAACCTAAACATTTTGCTCGGTACATGCCTAAGCAATCGAGCTTTTTGTGCGAATCACATCTTGATTATAAGCACGGCTGCAGCAAAGAATCTCTATGACACGATATAGGACCAACGAATGGAATACCACATAAAGTCCCGATGTTCTCTTTACCTAAAGAGAATTCTCATTCCCCAAATGGAAACAACTTTTGCCAGTTAGTAGAACTGAAATATTTTGCTAAGCACTCCAAATATATGCCATTATTTCAGTACGCCTTATTAAGGGGAAGAGGCGTGAGCCCTTGAGTACCCTCGTTGCAACGTGGAATTGTGTGCGGCGTATAACGAAACCACGAGGACTGAAATACTTCAAATGGGTCCCATAATCTTATGAAAAATTGGGCGTTAGCCTTAGAGTTTGCATAGCTCGTCTATTTTGGCAAAATATGCGTGATTTTGTGAGGGGTATGCATGTGCTGCATTGAATATTCCCCATCGATTTCCTGAGCCATTTAAATTCGAGAATATACTGACCGCAATTTTTAAGTCCATCGCGGAAGACTTCACAGGACACGACGCACTTGGCTTGAATTTTTGGGAATAACAGTATGAAAACACCACTAAGCTTGTTTTAGCTTCCGCAAACATTTTTCAAACTGTTCTCGGTGGCCTGGCTGATATAAATTCCATAAAGTAGGCACACACCATTGACCATTTGAAAAAAGTGAAGGATATTAGAACGGTTAGAGACTATACGTTAATTTATAGAGAAGCTCTCATGTGAACAAGACACTCAAATTCGTATTGTAGGACAGTCAACTTAATATCAAAATATCAGTTCTGCCGCATCCTTATAATTTAAAAAAACACTGTGGATTTTGTGATCAATTATTGTTGCCTCATTTGGTAAAGACGGTGAATCGTCTCGGTAACTTTTTACTTTTTTATCTTTTCTCAGTTCCAGCCGATGATATGACAGTCTCCTGCTGACAAACTGACTCTATCATAAGACTTGAAAAAGCCTTATTGTTTGTCAGTAAATGCATGTAGAAGTATAGGTAAGTGCGCCGAGATTCGACAAATTTCGACTCTGGATAAGGCTCTTAAGCAGAGTAAAACTACTTAATCTCTACCGGACTCAGTCTGCTGTCGATGGTTCCTCTTGTTTAACGAAAACCACTCTTCAAAATCTAGATCGGTATGACTGTAAACGTATAACAACCGCAGTTGAAACAGGATCCTTTACCATTGCTGATTTAGACGTTAACTATCTTATGTGGGTTTTCACTTTCCAGAAACTCCATCTCCATTGCCGCGTATGGAGAGCTACGCGTCAAAACGAACGGCTCGATCCTCACAGATCAGGCGTAGCATGTCAAACCATCGATCTTGTGCATTATAAGCCGTCACTCCCGTGCGGAACTTCCGTAGAATTCCACTACTTTGGCAGGGACCCCATTCGTAGTCCCAGATGTCTCATTTCGACCACCCTTCCCATCCTTGACGTCGTACAGCCCGACCTGCATTCCGTGATGGCACACTTCGCCAGACTCAGACCCTGCCGTGGCCGATTTTGACTTTGTAGCCCCGACCCTCCACACATCTCACCGTCGAAGCAAGTACCCGGGGTTGCCTTGGATGTCACCGTACTTTGCTAAATCGACTATACCAGTCCTGCAAACAACGCGGTACCTTAGGGGGGGAGTATGTAACAACCGAAGCTCTAGCCGGATCCTTTGTTTGAAACGATGACTATTTTAAGCGGGTTTTACTTTTTAGAAACCGCGTCTTCATTGTCCCATATGGAGAGCTACACACCCCCGAACGCTTGATAAGTCGCTACTTGTCGATAATTTTATCCCTATACTACTTTCTGGTTAATTTTTGAATTTTTTAATAACGACAATGAACCTTTCCATTCCTGTCATCTGTTTATCTCTCATATTTATGTCTCGCATATCTATAGAACCTGACCAGGAGCGTTATTACATGTTTAAACCTTTAAGTCGGTGTAAGTTAGTTTATTAAGGGAATGAGGCTTTCACCCTTGAGCTCCCTATTCATGTTCATAAGTTGAAATAGTATCAACAATTACATCAGCAAATACAAAAATTCAAAAGTTAACGGTAAGTGTGAGCCAGGCGCAAACTGCCGCCGCTAAAACAATCGCGATTATATGTACAGTAGTTTCTCAACAAATGAGCGTCTAGTCTACATTTAAAGGATTCGAGAGTTTACACTTAAAGGACTAGACAGTTCATCGACGACAGTTCATTGGCGACCATCGAAAAGACAACCCCGCCTAGAACGAAACCCGCTACATCCATCACTAATGATATCTGAATTCAGAGTACACTTCCAAATTCGGTCGTGACTTACGTTAAATCTTACCTCAGTCCTACACTTGACTTCCGTCAGTATTTTATAGATGTATTAAACTTCACGATTCAATTAAATAACTGCTTGGGCTATTTTTGTGTCGTTTCATTGGTCCCGTACCTTAATTGGTTGGGAACAAACAACTCCATAATTTGCTATCAGCCAATAGCTCAGAGACTCAGATAGTCGAAAATTCGAATTCGTCGCAGACGGAGAGATAGAAGAGTTTAGTTGACGGAAACGACGATTCATTTGATTTGAGCGTGCTTCCTCTTTCTTCAAGAGCATTCCAGAAGGGTTACTCGTCGTTCCTGTAAGGTTTGAGGAGCAGAGCATCTTCAGCTCTGACTTGCCATTTCCACAGTAGACTTCACTTTATTAAACGAGAACACCGAAGCGCCGTTAACAAAATTGGCTCTTGCTTAGTTCAGTTCCTCTTTTTGATTTCTCCACTGGTAATTTTTTGGCACCAGGACCATTTGCCGCGCAATGACTGCCACTCAACCGAATTACAGGTACTATAGCTTTGCCTTTGTCATGATCATCTCTCGACTCAGACACAACATCCCAGCATTGAGGTTTAGATGCCGCTCATGGCGGAATCCTCTGTTTTCGCCAACAGCGAGTAATTTGGTCAGTGGGCAAAGAAGTGTCACGCTCACATCTCCTCGCGATTAATGACCGCCGCAGCCCTTAATGCTCCCTCCATCGGCTGAACTCTAGGAAGACTGTGGCCGACCGCATTTGGGTTCCTCTCGTCTTGCTCCCTTGACGGTTGCTTCTGTTGTCGACGTAACATATTATGATCGTTGCTGCTGTGAATAGCCTAATTCGGTTTGGGAATTTTACCTTGATGATGATCATTTCGAACCCTCATATACTACAGCATGCAGGTTGGTCCTGTCCGACCCGCATATTTACCCTTCCATGGTGAGACCCCAAGGTACGGCCTTGGTCCGCTTCTATGGCCACCCTAAGGTGCACAAAGACGGTGCTCCTCTCCGACCCATCGTGTCGCTCAAAGGTACTCCAACGTTAGGACTGGCTAAATGGCTGCTCCGGCGTCTCATGTTCCTTACGGTTGAGTCAGATATTACGGTCTCTTCGTTAGCGCAGTTCCTGGAGAAACTCAAAGGGGTAAGCCTCCATCCAAATGAGATCATGGTATCTTCTGACGTTAAGTCCCTTTTTTACTTCTATTCTCCAGGACCTGGCGATCGAGAATATCGGGCTGCTTCTATAAAGCAAATTCGATGGAGCGGAGAATCGTCTTGAATACGACCAAATCCTTCAGCTCCTGAAGTTCTGTCACGGGACATACTTCACGTTTGACAGAACAATCTACGAACAAGCGAGGGACACACCAATGGGTTCGCCGATTTCGGGATTCATCGCCGAGGCGGTCCTGCAAGGGTTAGAGTTGCTGGTCCTCCAACACCACAGACCGTAGTTATGGGCCCGAAATGTAGATTATACCTTCGTCGTTATCGACCGGGATCAACTACTGACATTTAACGAACTTCTGAGTGCGCTCTTCCCGGACATAAAATTTGCGACGGAGGAGGAAGAGAGCAACTAGCTGGCCTTCCTGGATGTCCTCGCATGCCGCAAAGATTGTGGTGGCCTAAATACCAAAGTGTTCAAGAAAGTGAAAAATGCGTTGCATGTAGTGAACTTCAACGGTAACCACCCAATCAGCTACGAACACAGCTGTGTAAGGACGCTATATCGGTGTGTCGAAACTCACTGCAGTGAGCAGGAAGACAAGATTGCCGAACTACAATACCTCCGACGGGTTTTCAAATCCAATGGCTACCCGCGCAACTTCGTCAACCGGAGCATACGCCAAAGGGACGAAAGGCCTATCCTCACGGACACCAAATTTTGGCGAGTGCTTTAGTATGTCAATAACGTTTTGGAAGCTCTCGGCCGCCTTCTCGCACCACTTGGGCTTGGAGTGGCTCACAGACCGGAGGCAACCATCAGGCGTCAGGTAATGAAACCGAAAGACCCGCTGCCACGGCCGAGAAGTCTGGAGTCATTCATCGATCTGGTGCAGTTGCGGATAAAGCAACTACGTCGGGAAAACCGGAGACAGCTCCGAGAACGAATGGCCGAGCACTCTGCAGCAATGCGGAGAAATGACGCCAGCTCTCAAACTGCGACCCGTTAGAAGAGATCCGGCCACGCATTTAAATTCGATGAGAACAAAATTCTCGTTAGATGTGACAAGCGCGTGAGCCGGGTGTTGCTTGAGTCATAGTTCACTGGCCCTCAGTCCATCAACAAGTGCAACGACCTTCCCCTTTCATATTCTGTACTCAGACCTCGCCTAGGCGGAATAATCAACCACGCGGAAAGCGCGCAGGCGAACACTGTTCTCAATGCCAAGGTCAATGGGTCAGATAGTCGGGCAATCGTAACACCAACATCCACCACATGTGATGATGTCGTTAAAAGAGCTGACGAAAGTTTACCCCTGTCTAAATCCCGCATTGGCATATCCTTGTGCATGAACCGCTCGTATCTGTTATTGTCTAGAAAGATGTGTTCGAGCAAGTATCCTAAACGTCAGGCGAGTAAAACTCTTCTCCCGGCGATCGTGTCTCCTCCTTCACAGCAATATTTCGAAGCGAACACGAAAATTTACGAAAATGGAGGACAAAGGAAGATGAATAACCAATAAAAAGACGCCAATGTTGTAAGGACAGCTTTTGGAGATTTGGGCTATGAAGGGTAGAAAGTTTGGACTCTTTATCATTTGCAAAACGAGACAGAGGCTAGCTTTTGGCCTCCTAACCCATAGGAATTTAAGGCCAGTATTTTGGTAGTTCTTCGAATACGCAGTAGTTTGCTGTGTCTATTATAACAATTTCCTAGTAGAATAACATTGTGCATCTTCGAATTTCGAATAGATGGATTTATTCAGTATATCGGATCAGGGCATCAATTTTCAAGAACAAAAAGGACAAATATAAAACGAAGTCATAAAGTGCATTTGAGAAGGGCGAACTATAAGAAATGTATTCATAGCATTGGTAAGCCTAGTCGTAATCCCACCAGCAGGAAGAGGATTCAGGATTAATGGTTTTCCCTAATTTTAAGTCCTTGATAATGAAACAATCAAGCATAGGGTTGCCTCGAATATCCCGTGACCGAAAGCTGTAAAATGGCACTGGAAATTTCAAGCTTCCTAAAATATATGGGGTTTAGAATATCTGTCCACCTAGATTCCAATCTTCCCAATATATTGTCAATCTTTCAAACTGGTCTCAGTTTGTACGCTCTCCAACAAGGGAAAACCACGCCCTAGATCTAATCTTTGTCGATGATATTGCTCCTCTTTTGTTGCTTTTTAATAGACTTCTTTGCTAGTGACCAGGTATTAACTCATTGTTGTTTGCCGCTTACCGTTTCAAAGGACACCAACACTGTCCGGACCTATCTAACTTGCGATTTCGTGGACAACGACTAAATAAATCACTATGTTGAGTCATTGGATTGACTTAGCTTCCTCACGAGTAATGATGTAGCAGTTCTTTGTGACGTCATGTCTGATGTTTCAAAACGACCTTAGAATTTGTGCCTCGTATATATTTTAAATTTTGTTCCGCCCTTTCTTTGCAACAAACTTAACAAATTTGAGACGACAGCTCCGTGACTTTCCCACTAGCTCTTTATCCGTTCATCAAAGAAGCACGGAAATTTTCGAAATGGCCTCAGGATGCGCCCAGCGCTTAACAGGCAAAGAAAATCACTTGCTCTCAGTGATCCGAACTCTGCCCAATCCGCCGCTAGAATCTTCTGCTTAGTGACTTCTTTGCAAAACATCTTACTTTTGAATCCACACCAGTCCTTTTCTTTCGTTCACTTTCACATAAGACACTGTGTACAATCGATGTCTCCTCAGACTTAATTAAGAAACATATAAATCGTTTGAAAAACTCACACTGTTTGGGAATGGACGAAATTCAAAATCCGATCATCAAACAGGCATACGACCTTCCCATATTGCTTAGTCATTTATTCTCGGTTTATATTTAATTTAATTTATTAAATGCCAGTTTACAGGCATTGTCAAGGGAAGCGATTAAACACAAATCCGACCAGCAGTGAAAAAAAAACTCCTGAAGAATAAAAATACGGATAAAAAAACGGATATTAGCCGGAAACATGTAAGAAGTCAGTTGTCATTTCTGTCTTCAGGTGTGGATCTCGGTCTGACGTTAACAGCTATCGGGACATGCACGGAACACCGTCTAGGATAATTTGCAATTAAATGCTTAATTTCTGTCTAGTTAATCAGCTTCTGGGCTCTAATCAGCACGGATTTTCGCGTGAAAAACTGTAGTCATTAACACATAATTTAGCACACGAAAATAACTTTCCTGCTAGCCGGAAGAAGGACTAGTTACGTCATAAAGCTATTGTTGAAAAAGATCGAATTTTTGCAAAATAGCCCAAATTTGGACTGGAAATTACTTATGTGTTCTTCTTCGAGAGATACGAAGTCATTTTACCTGGCAACTCTGATCAAAAGTTGGAAGGTTTAATTTAATTTAATTTATTAAATGCCAGTTTACAGGCATTGTCAAGGGAAGCGATTAAACACAAATCCGACCAGCAGTGAAAAAAAACTCCTGAAGAATAAAATTTAGTTGATGATGGTTTTTATGGTTTGAAGGGTTCAGGAGAGAAAAAAAACTGCTGGTGGTAAATTTTCGACCGTCAAGAAAGGGGGGAGGGGGTTGCACGGTATCGGAGATCATCGGACGTCAATTCCTTTCATGAAGTTGGGGATAGTCAAAGTAGAGGCGTTGAGGAACAGCTGGTGAGACCGGCCATAGTGTTCAGAGACCACAAACGCCATCGCTACGGTAGAGTCGATCAGTGGATTCAGAACCCATAATTTGAGGAAGCTTTTCTGAATGCGAAAATCGAGTAATAGTTCTCTTAAATAAAGGATAATTTTGCAGAGTTTTCACACTCATGGGTAGTTTATTCCAAATAGCAATTGCATTTACAGAATAGAACCGACGATATTTAACAGCACGTGCCAGAGGCAGAAATAAGAAGACCTCACGGTGACTGTTACGTCGTGGGTGGATTTGATGTCTTAAAGAAGTGAGTGGGTTAAATGTGTGATTATATAAGAGTTTAAATAGCAAAAATAGTCCCTTTTGTAATCTACGGAACCATAAAGGATCAAGGCCCGTAAGCCGGCAACGTTCTTGGTAAGACAAATGTCGGTGTTCCGGGGCTAAAATTCTCTTGGTAAAAAAGTGTTGAACGGATTCTATTTTCTTCCGCTCAGTAGCACGCATGAGGCTAAATAAAAACGAACAGTATTCCAGACCAGGTCTAACGTACATGTTGTAAAGGCGCATTCTGATGTGCCTAGTTTTAAAGTTTCGGAGGATAAACCCGGTTGTTCTGCGTGCTTTGAAGACTATCAAGGCCCAGTGCCCCCAGAGATTGAGACTCTTGGAGTATGATATGCCCAGATCCTTAATAACCCCAGGCATATTTATGGCGTGACCTTCAATAATTAGTTGAGGTTGGTGGTCGTCGCCAACCATCATGACTGAGCACTTATGCCAGGAAAGGGAAAGGCGCCAGATGCGGCACCACTGGGCGAAAGCCTGTAGATCGCTCTTTGGGAGCTCAAGCACGATGTCACGATCTGCCGGCTTATATCGATATGCAACTTTAAGATCATCGGCATACATGAACGGCTTACCATTGTGAAATAAATCGGGTACATCATTAAAGAAAAGGCAAAATAAAAGCGGGCCGAGTACACTTCCCTGAATGACTCCACTCCTCACACGTGTGGGGTTGGAGATGGTATTGGAAATCTTAACTCGTTGTGTACGAGTGCCCAGGTAAGAGGATATAAAATTCAAAAGTTTGCCACCTATTCCGAAAGAGGACAGTTTCAAGAGAAGAAGAGCATGGTCAACACGATCAAAAGCCTTAGTGAAATCGAAATATACTGTGTTAAGTGCAAAACCATTGTCCCTAGATTGGAGAACATAGTCAAAGAAAGAAAGCTGACAGGTGTCACAAGATCGAGCTTTGAGAAATCCATGCTGAGCAGCACTGAGCAGGTTATTCACTGTTAAGTGACACATAAGTTTATTCAGTTCAGTTCAGTTCAGTTTATTGAGGGAAATGTAGGTCTTCACCTTTGAACTCCCTATTTGTTTACAAGCAACTGCAAAATCTCAAAAACTCGAAAAGGTATCATAAAGTAACAAATAATCGGAAAAGCGTCAGGTCTGTACAGACAAAAAAACTGCCTCGAATTTTAGTGGTACGAGCAGTCGTAGAGCTGTCGTTTCGAGTGCAGCGAAATAAATAAAATGTCCGGGGACAAAATTTGCATATGTGCATGTCAGTAAGCGTAGGCGATGGGTTGGCACAATAATAAGTTCAATTTAAAATGTTACTGAAATATAGCAAGTAGTATTATAATAGCGGAATTTGTCGAGGTTACAGAGATCGGGGTGGTAATTTAGTGCACACTGCTACACAAATCCAGCTTCCTCTTAAAAACCTCGACGGAAGCAGACATAACGACATCCACAGGCAGGGCATTCCAGGCTTCTACCACTCTGTTAGAGATGAAGAACTTTCGTGTGTCCAGTCTGGCCCCTGTCACACGTAGTTTGAATGGATGGCCTCGTAGATTTGTGGTGGTTGCTAACTCGAAGAAGTCACCCGGTACGAGGCTGCAGTCCTGACCGCGTATGATACGGAAGACTTGTATCAGGTCACCCCGTAACTGCCTGTAACTCAAGGGAAAGAGATGAAGGTTAGCTAACCGCGTTGCATATGGTAGTAAACCCTGTCCTGCCACAAGTTTCGTTGCACGCCTTTGAACCCTTTCAAGGATGCTGAGGTCCTTCGCGGTCCAGGGTCTCCAAGCTTGGATAGCAAATTCTAGTTGCGGACGCACAAAAGTTCGAAAGACTTTAGCGAAGCAGTCTTCGTCAAAGGCAGAGAAAGCCCGCTTGACAAGGTAGAGGACTGACATTGCAGACTTGGCTATCTTCGTGCAGTGCAGCGAGGGTTTGAGCGAGGTCGTAATCCATACTCCCAAGTCCTTCTGCGAGTCCACTTCTTGCAGTGGTATACCATTTAGGCAGTAGGCCATATGGTTCGGAGAGCGAGCTCTGCCGACTCGTAGAATATTGCACTTTTTCTCGTTGAACGGCAGAAGCCAGGCCTTTGACCACTGTTGGAGTCGATTTAGGTTCGCCTGCAAATACTCTTCGTCATCTGCAGTTCGAATGACGCTCCAGAGCTTAATGTCATCCGCAAACATGGCGACACCACAATCCAGTTCACTCACGCAATCGTTTACGTAAATGATGAACAAAGTAGGGCCAAGAACTGAGCCTTTGGGAACACCGCTTTCAACGGCAACCTCCGTCGACTTCTGGCCACCGACATGGACAGTTTGACAACGGTCTAACAGGAAGCTTTGAATCCATTTTAAGAGGTTACCCCTAACGCCTGTTCGGCTCAGTTTGTGCAGGAGTCGCTGATGTGGGACACTATCAAATGCCTTTTTAAAGTCGATATAGACTACATGCAGCGCACTGCCTTCATCAACTGACCGAGTCCAACGTTCCAAACAGTTGAGCAGGTTAGTCACGCAAGACCTGCCACTACGAAACCCATGCTGCGCATCAGATAATAAATTATGCTGCTCTAGGAAGCGCATCAGCTCTCGCTTGATTATTTTCTCCATGAGTTTGCAGCAGATGGAAGTGAGGCTAATTGGCCTGTAATTGTTTGCAGAGGCCTTGCTGCCTCCTTTATGCAGTGGTGTGATCCGCGCAGATTTCCAGTCGTCGGGCAAGCCGCCGGCTTCGAACGAGGCTTGGAAAAGCATGGACAATGGTTTGGCTAGTTCGGCAGCGAACTCCTTCAGTAACTTAGGCGGTATGTCGTCTGGACCTGGTGATTTCGACTCATTTAGCGTCATTAGCTCTTTGCGAACCGTCGCTTCATCAAAAGACACAGACTCGATTTTTGACCCTCATCGAAGTCGTAGTCGGGGGGAGTAAATGGACTTTCACTAGTAAAGATGGATTTGAAAAATTGTGAAAAGTGCTCAGCTTTTTCTCCATCCTCACTAATCTCTACTTCTCCGCTAGTCTTCAGGAGGGGGATTGGATCTCTGTTTCGTGTGCTGCTTCTTATGTAGCTGTAGAATAATTTTGGATTTTCCATAGCACGATTTAATAGGTCTTTTTCAAAATTTTGCCGTGTCCTGAGGATCAGCCGCTTGACTAAGTTCCTCTGTATTTTGTATGCGTTTATGGATACAGGAGTCCCATCAGTAAGAGATTTCTGCCACAATCTCCGTTTTTTATTTATTTCCTTTTTTAACGCCTGGGTCAGCCACCGGGGTCGTTTGTTTAGCCCCTTCCGTGAAAGCGGGCAGTGGTTTGTCAGGAGAGCATGCAATAATTCACTGAACCATTTCCAATCCTCCTCTATATTTCCGGAAAACGCTGATTCCCAGTCCGTATTGTTGATTTCGGCCTTCATTTGATCGAAGTCCCCACGCTAAATATTTCTTCTAATTTTGGTGGGCTGTTCAGGCACGGAAAAGATTGAATAGTCCCATTGAAGTACAACGTGATCGCTTCGACCTAAGGGAGGCAGACATTGTACCTCATCTATGCTGTCCATCGATTTCGTGAGCACCAGGTCCAAGCAGTTTGACTGCTGCCCCTCACGGACCCTCGTGGGAAATAGGACGTGCTGTGTGAGAAATGACCTGAGTGCCATGTCCAAGAAGCGTCGGTCGAAAGCTAGTTCCGGGCCGCGCGCGTATAGTGAACTCCAATCAATGAGCGGTGCATTGAAGTCGCCCATGATTAGGACGTCAGGCCGGAGAGCAAATCGTCCTAGCTCCTCTAACAGACGAGCGTCAGCCTCGGGGTCACTCCTCGGTGGTCGATAGACGGTCAGAACTTCAAGGCTATGTGATCCTGGTACCCTTATATTGAGCCAGATAGTCTCGGCGCTGCAGGCAAACTGTTCTGTTTTTTCTGACACAAGCAGGCCGTGTTTTACGTACGTGACGACTCCTCCTCCCTGACGCTCTCTCCTGTCTCTTCGAAACAGCTGAAATCCTGGTAGCATTAATTCGCGGTCTTCCACGTTTTCAGACAGCCAGGTTTCTGTCAAAGAGACAATGTCAGGGGAAAGGTCACAGATGTGGATCTTCAGTTCGTCTAACTTGGGCAATATACTCTGCACGTTGGTGTAAAAAAATGTTAGTTTCAGAGTTTTGGGGCGTTTGATTATGGTGCCGCTTGTGATCCCATCTAAGGAAGCTACTGTGCCCTCATCCGGATCGGTTCGGTCCAACGGATTAGGGGAGGGCGCTGCACTATCTGGTTGTTGTAGATCACAAGATCCGCCTCGCCATTCTGCAACCTTGTTCTCAGTTCCAGAACTAATTGTCGACGTTTTATTCTCTCTGCCGGTGTGTAGTCCGGCTGAAAAAAAACGCCGCGGTTGGTGTCTTTGATTCGGAAGCGTCGTGAGAGAATAAGTCCTACTTGTTCTTGGTTGGCTAACACAATCTTGAGTGGTCGGGGACGTGAGTGCTCTGATATATCGATTGAGCGCTTTCCAAGCCTAAAGGCCTTGAGAACCGAAACTTCCTCATTGGGGCGCAGAAGTTCGTTGAGTAGGCATTGGAAGAGTTTCAGGTCTGCCGAGACCCGCTCTTTGGAGGCACCAGCTGTGGATTCGGGAAGTCCCTGAATAATCAGACATTGTCCTCTGACCGGCGACACTCTCGAGAACACAGTGCTTTCGTGCTCCGACATAGGCAATATGTAGTTGCCATGATCTGACGAGGATATAAGCTGCAGTCGATTAATATCCTCATTCGTCTCTGTTTTGCTGGCATTTTCATCAAAGTCGGAAGTTTTTTGCGATAGGTTGAGGGTTTTAGGACCCATGTCATTTCCCGTGATGGGCGACACGGACGCCGACGTCCCTGGTTCCGGTTCTTCGGAGGCACTCCTCGGAATCTGCCGTTCATGTCCTTCGACCTTTTTGCTGCACGATTTCTTTTTTTCCTCTGGTTTTTTATCGTTGCTTCGCTGGTTGTTGTCGTCTTGTATTTTATGTGTTTGTGCTGGGTGTGCCGTGACAGCTGCAGAAGGTGTTGATGGCGTATTTTTTGTGCGACGTCCTTTGGCCCTACTTCTAGTTATTCGTCCAACAGGTACATTCGCATCGTCAAGTGTGTCTAGTTTACATTGTACAAGGGTTTTCATCTTTTCCATCTCTTCCTCAAGGCGGTTGATTTTTCCGGCCAATATCTCGCATCCACTGCAAAATCGATCGGTATGCGGCACGCATTTACTATCAAGTAAACTTTGCGTCATCGCCCGCCGTCGTGCCGCGGTTGCCGAGAGGTTAGCGTGCGCGACTGAGATGTCGATGATCGGTGGTTCGACTCCGTCATGCAGCGCAGTATTTTGTGTGGCTGCGCAAATCGTCATTATGTAGTGGACTTATGCAAAACGGACAAATCTGCAGGAATAACAAGCTATTTCTTAAGGCGCAACTGTGGACAGTGCCTATGCTTATGCTGGATAAGCCGAAAATTTCCAGGGAACGCTTTTTTCAGGTAAATCTATGGTAAAGTGAGACAACTCGAGTTGTCCGAATTTAAGCAGCACAGCAAGCAGTGTAGAAATATCGACTGAGCCTTATCGCAAATGTTGCTCCTAACTTCGGTGGGCAATTTGAGACGGTGTATTGGATGGGTAGGCCCTGTAGACAAGCCGAGATTTCCGACAGATAGACCGTTTTTGCTGAAGTTTGTTCTGATCGAACGATAGGAGTATCGATGGCGATAGCTGGAGGATCGTTGTCAGAAAGGCGTTTTATAATCCACGTTTTGGTGAAGGACAGTCGTTTTCAGCGAAGAGACTCGATTTAAATACTTCCGTCTTGCAACTCAAAATTCAAACCGCGCGGCGTAGGTAACGGTATTTACATCTTTGATCAATGTCTCTAAGAACTTCGAAATTGCGGGAGGGTGTTTATTGGCCGAAAGTCATCAAATGATGTAGATTTGCCGTGCTTAGGAATGGGCAGAATGTGTGATTCCTTCCAAAAGGTAGGATAGGTTTCAGTTTCAAGAGCAAGATTAAATATCTTGCATAAGAGGGATGGGAAGATCGTGTTTGCATCGGCTTTTAAAATGCTTACTGGGACACCATCAGGGCCTGGACTATAAGATTGACGAAAACGCCGAATCGCAACAGTCACATCCCACATAGTGAAAGTTATAGTTTCTAGAACTGCCCCGGTCAATGGCTGGATGGTCGGAAGCGGAGTGGTCGAGTCTTCAATAAACGTTTTAGACAGGAAATCATTGAAGCTATCAGCAGTTAACTGGGCATCAACTATGGGATTTCCGAGAGCGTCTTGGAGGATGGGATACTGCGTCTTCCTATGAGTTCGTATTTTTCTAGAGAGAAGTTTCGAGACATTTAACGAATGGTTTTCGGTAAACTGGACCTCATCGGCTAGCTGTTTTTCTTCAGACAATCTCTTAGCTCGATCAAAAATATCACAAATCAAGGGCAGAACAGAAACATCGTTCTGCAGATGGAAACGACGATAAAGCCTGCGCAATCTGCGACGAAAGGGTAAGGGTAGGAAAACCTCATCCCCAACATTAATAATTTTCTTACGGGGGACAAGACGAGAAATAAGCGGATCCAAAATTTCGTACAGATTTGCAGTGCAAACATTTACATCCGAACTAAGGAAGAAATCAATCCAGTCGTAGGAATTAAGGTGTGTTAATAATTCGGTTGAGCGAGTTGATCGGAAATTGCGGAAAAAGCTATACTTTGGGGACGACGTTTTGTCAGCCTCGAATTCCAACGATGAAACAACTATGTCATGGTCTGAGTCCCCCAGTGGGCCTAGGGATGACACCGACGATGGCATGCATCCTCTACAGAAAATTAGGTCAAGTATGCTTGAGCCTCGGGTGGGAAAATCGACAACCTGATTCCACATCCCAACATCTACAGCCTCAAGAAAGTCTTCGAACCTTCTGGGGCTTGAAGGTGGAGACCAGCGGACTTCGGGGAGATTAAAGTCACCCGCAACCAATTGATACTTAAAGCTTGAGTCGGCCGCAGCATGAAATGTCTGTGAGAGTAAACGATCAAAATTGTCATTGGCGTTGGGAGGGCGATAGACGCAGCCAATGAGTAAGGAGAACTTATTTTTTAGTGCAACCTGGAGCCAACAGCTGCCTTCTACTGCGGAAAAATGCGGGAGGTCCAACGGCAAAAATGTAAGTGTTTGCTTAACGTAGATGCAGCTGCCCCCACCTCGGCTATCTTGGCGATCATTTCGGATGCAATTATAGCCTAGAAGCGAGAGTTCGGAGTCAGCTACGGAGGCTGATGCCCACATCTCAGTTACTAAAACAATATCTGGACAATGGACGAACACCAGAGTCTGAAGCAAAGGCATCTTATTAAGCGAGGATCTGGCCTTTAAAACAAAAAGTTTGAAGGTAAAGGCTGTTTGTTTCTGAGGGAAGAGGGCTACATCGTCCAGTTCTGGGCTGCCCACGGAGCAAACGGTCCGGATGCAACTATCCAGTTTTGCAAAAAAATGTTGTGGCATCGAAAACTTCTGACGTGGATAATCAGCTTTACTTTAAAACAGGTTTAAAAAACCATAGACTGTTGCAGATGTACCAAATGGTAGCCCTCCAAGGTTAACGACTTTTCGAAGGCGACAGCAATACAGATCCCCTGTGAAGTATTCATCCTTCAAGACTGCTGATAAACCTGATCCTTGTGATTACGTTTGATATCGAATGTGCAGGAAAAGCTCTCAGCAGATTTTAAAATGTACCAGTCAACAAAATCATGGTGAAAATGAATCTTCCTTTACTTGTGTCGCAGCAGTTTGATTCGGGAGTTTTCATGGCGTGTTTGGCGTCGATAGAAAAGACCAAGTGTGCACTACCTCACATATCCAGACTGAGCACGCCTCTCGTGTGCCAAAAATGCATACAGTTAACAATCACACGTGACGTTATAGACGCTGGGAGACGTGTTAACTTATGGAGTCCCTTGTGCTTGTAAGATTTAAGGAATCTTCAGGCTTAAGCCAACAACTATCCTCACAGGTAATACAGAATATCCATGGCAGGGTTACCTTTAGTTACTTACAGGAAAGCTCGACCGACCTAACCCGATTTCAGCTAAGATCTTTCACCAGCGTTGTATCTAATAAACGATACCACTGTTAATATTTATGTACGAAATCCTTCATTCTCAATGGAATTTGCCGAATACATCAAACATCTATAAGAGAAGTTTAGTGGACAGATAACAAAGGCATGTCTAATTCAGTGTGTGATACTATCTTCTATCTGGACTTTTTTCAGTAATATGACGGCACCAGGTTGTCAGCTGTCCAAAGATCTAGTGCTTATATGGATCCATATCATGCAATGGAACTTAAATTTTACAAACTGTCGTTATGAGCAATATCGTAGACCTGTTTTTAAGAATAAGACTACATGTTCCAGGGCATTAGCAGTTGGAGATCACTTTGCTGATCACATAATCAATTCACCAATATTTCTTGCAATTTATTCAATTCGTTAGCACTTCCGACTGTTTTTTTAGAATTTATGTCACCAGAAGACAACTATGGCCTCACCATCCAGATCCTCAGTGCGGTCGGGATGGATGAATAGTCGGATACCAATGGCCGAACCTTGTGCTCTACTGCCCACTGTTAGTGCTCATTGGGATGCTAAGACATAAAGCAGAATTATTTGCAGTCTGTACGATAGTAAGCTTTCTGTACATTCAAAGATGGCGGCTTACAGTTTATACCACAATATTGTCAGTGAGACGCTAACGGGCACGCTAACAAATCCTTTCTTAAAGTGAGGAAAGATCGCATCTGCTGGATAGCCGTGGTCCCTGACATTCGTTCATTTGTCATAAGAGTGACAAACACTCGTATGATATGAATGATGTCAGCGTTGAACAGCACGTAGTATATTCCTCGGCCCCAGGTACGTCCCCACTCCCTCTTTATAAATCATTCCATGACCTCGCATTAAGTGCTGATCAAAAATGGTCAATAATTTGCCGGTCTGAGTCTAAACCTTCCTCTCTAGATCAGGCAATCGAATGCAGTCTTCAATTTCACCGACAGCTTACTTTTCTCCGTTGACCGATACTGCAGTATACAGTACATTAGCTACTTTTGGGGGAGCGGAAGTGAATAGGGGCATTTGGTCCGAATCAGGTGGTTTTCAAGGTTCAGTGCAAGCCAGAAGTGGGGAGTCTCTGGTTGCTCAACCAGTGTGAATTGTAACCATCGTTGATGTGCATTTAAACTGCAATAATAGTGCCATCCTGGCGTTTACCAATAGAAATGTTGTTAACGAATGCCGGTTTCGGGGAGCGAAACACGAGAGGATTATCCCTAATGTAAATGAAAACCAGTAGAACCACAGTAAGGAGGCTTGGTCCTCTGCTTTGATCATTCGTCTCTAATGTGTCGTTTCTAGATTCCAGCTCCCGACTCCGATGGTGACTTATTTTCCATTACGTATGTGACCACATTGGACAGTCGCGAGTTTTACAGCGTTTTCCAGTATTTGTGGGGTACAATTTCTTCCAGGTTTGTTTGTCGACATCTACAATAATAATGCTCTTATCACCCATCCGTCGGAAGCACTTCCGGCATATACTGATTGTTTAAAAGACGCCTTGAAGCCCCCATTTTGTCCACGTCGGGCAATAGCCTGTTCTACCCCCCGAGAATGGACAATTCTGATCGATAAATCTGTCTACCGAAGACCAGAAGGCATTCTACTATTCACTTACTTGTCCACATAACGTGGTTGTCTGCGATGCCACTAAGGCTTAACTTTCCATGTGGGGTGTTTGTATCCCAGCACTCAGGTGATTTGGGCTGAGAAACTGTGAAATATCCATAGGTAATCATTATACGATCAGTAGATGTCACTGTTGGGCGATCTTATAAATCAAATAAGCCTTTCTAATCTCGGGACTTTCGTCTTCCATAGAACGTCTCTCGAATGGCATGTTCAGGTAGAGTTGCTTCTCTGCTACCGTTTCTGACATTTGTGACAAAACATGGCCGACGGGAGCAACACAGTTTAAGCTTGTTAGTCGATAATGGGAGCCTTAATGTCCTTAGGCGAAAACTCATCCAGAGTTGGAAACTTCTAATCTGGCCTCTGACATTTTCGTGCGATTAATAGGCGGACGTTTTATGAGCCTCTAAATATTAAACACTTTGGACCGGGTTCGTTAACCTGCGTTTAGGCAACAAACTCGTGCAAATTTTAGGGGAAGTAGATTACCAAACTCTGGGTGACCGAATATTCCACATCTTTCAATGCCTGACTGAACGCCCATATCATGAATAAATCAGTGTTGAGTTTGCAACGGTAGCTGCCTCACTTAGCACGGAAATCAAGCAGTACTTACAATCTTAAATGATGTCAGGATTTTTAAGTTACAAGTCGAAAAGAGCTGTAAGCTAAAAGGCACAAATGCAAGATCTTGAGTTGACGTTTAATTGTTTTAATAGTTGTCTGGTTGCGTTGATGCTTTAGGCCATTGCGTTCTGTTGGGGGTGCGTTGGGTTTTCTGTTCTTTTTCTGTCTATTTTATCCTCCGAGACCTTCATCCGGCAGGAATTCACGACAGAAGTCCCGTTTTCTATTTTGCTCTGGGTTTTCGCGTACTACTTGTTGTTATACCAGATCCCACGGTCACTTACGTACGTATATGCTTACGAAGAATTTTCCCATGGATTCCATCTCTGATCAATGGAATTCGAAAGCCGGCCCTACTCTTCTACCACCAGTCTTGCCATCGGAATCGTTTGTGGCTTCATGACCGCCACAAGTTGTCCGAGCGGTTGGCGCCCCCGGTCCTAAGGTCGGGGGCTTGCCTGCTGTCTCTAAAAATCTGCCAGGTCGTCTTTCTTATTAAAAAGAGCCATCTCCAACCTAACCATGGAAAGGCTCCCTTTCTCCAACGAAGCACCTTTGTAACTTTTCGGAATGCAGCTTTCGCGAGGGGTACCAACCTGAGGGTTGCAAACGGCTTTGCCTGCCAGGGAATTCGTGGGATGCCAAGCCTTTTGTGTAGTCAAGGGGAGCAAGTGCTCCGATTGCTTCCCCTTCGTCTTGGAAACAGTGCACAACAAATGGGTAGCCATAAACTAGCAGATCAGATCTTAACCTGTAACAGAATGTCCGATTGGCACCCAAAATTGCATGCGTTACTTCTCCGTCCAGGTGCACTTAGCATCTCTCTCTCTCTCTCAAGCCTAGCCCCTATAGTTGGTCTGAAGCTAGTTTTGTGATTAGCTAACTTGTCAACAGTCTCCGCAGGCAGAACCCACTCAACAGTCCCTTCGCGTGATTGGTGTCAGTTGACGTCAAAGGTCAACCAGGACACTAGTCGCTCATAAGCTGGAAGATCTGAATTGCTGATGCGAGGCTGGGCAAAGACTGGTACAATGTCACCAGGAATTGAAGACTGAGGCACTCCTCGGCCTAGTCCGCTCATTGGGTCTTGTTACCAGACTGAGATGGTACACGTACTCGATGCGTGTGTATTTGTCAATGATGCCTTTGACGGAACGCACCCCAGTCATGGGAATGGACTGCTGCGCAAATTTTTGTCAAACCGAACTATCAAGACGACAACCGTAACAACTAGTAGTAAGGTAATACATTGCCATTAGGATCCTGTAGTGGCAAGGACTCGGTTGTCAGAAGTCTGTTGGCGCACAATTGTTTAGGCCTACAACACCGGTCTGCACTAAATGGTATTCATTCTGATAACTCAGACAAGGTTTGCCCTACCCCACCAGGGGTTGACCACAAATTAACCTCTTCAGGTGGCCTCTTGTCGGATGGGATCTGTCGCCGACTTACCCTGGTATCACTTTCGCTGATAGCTACCTTGCCAAAGATGCATGTCTAATTTTCCCAGGTTAATCAATCCACATTTTGCCGATTTTTTGGACCATTTAGGGCTAAATTATTCGTCCGGAGTTAGTGGAAGATAATTGACCAAGGGCTTCTTCAGTCTCCGAGTTATCTCCCTCTCATTTACGCCTTTGTCATGCTCACTGACGTTCCCCAGATAATGCACACTCCTTTGCATCTTGTCTTTCTACCATCACACGAGCAATCATGGACTTTGACAGTGCTGCATTATGTACTAGCTGCCAGTGAGAAGTGTTAAGTTGTTGATTTCTAACTTAGTTCAGTGTTGAATCCTTTGTTGACACTTTGGTGGAATGTGGACCAATGATGTGAACACGTGATCAAACTGGTTGATGTTAATTTGAGGTAACCACCATGCATCAAATAATTTGTTGACGACAAAGCTGTTAATCTCGTTCTCACCCCTCTCCCGACCGTCCACCGCCGTACAATTTACTCCTCGCTTTAACCGCACCTGGGGCCAAACTTTCACTGGATTATGCGTTGTGATCCTCAACGGCCCACTCGTATGTTCACCTAGTCTGTACGCCGCAGTCGTCTACTGGCTTAAGCAGACCACTTGACTGAACTCTGCCCAACTTCTCTTGTTTTTCCAATTAACAGGTTATCATAACTTTATCTCTCTTAACCCTGACTTTGGACAACCACTGGTCCGTTTAAGCAAAATTGGGGTCCTAACAATCGGAGTGTATTTGCGGTAATACATACGGTCTCCTTCACGCCTCAGGTCTTCGTCCCGAATAAGTGCTGACCCAGTTAAGCCAGTACATCGTGTATTTTGCGCGTTTTCGGCCTATCTTCATGGTCAGCATTTTATGA